>CM076244.1:16203414-16768414 GCA_038380765.1 Odontothrips loti | reverse complement strand
AGTCTTCCCCTCGTGCAGCCCTCGTCTGCTTCGTCCGAGCCACCCAGGCGGGCGGTGTATAGCTGGTAGGGCTGCTGCAGCAGCAGCCGTTCCGGTGGGCCCCGGTGGGCCCCGGTGGCGGCCGGCTCGGGCTGCCCGTTGCCAGTCCTACCGCCTCTACAACAAATCGGACGCAGGGCAGAATGTCGCTGTTACCCGGTGGACACGGTGGTGTCGGGCCGGGCCCGATTGGCCTGGGAGTACCAGTACCCGGTTCCAAAACTGGCCAACTGACCGTTTCAGCCATCTCGCGTCCCCATTCGGGGCTGCTGACGCTGAGGCCGTGGAGCTTCTCGCAGCGTGTAGCGGGAGCAGAATGTCACTTTTGGGTATAGAAGCGGTAGACTGCGGACACAGCGCCGACCCTCGAGTCGGAGACGGGATCACCGTTTTGGGGCGCACGGCTCTGCAGAGAGCTGCACGAGAACCTAACCTCCGCGCGACCGCCGCTCTGACCGCCTTCGGATAGCAGCAGACAGGATGCGTGGCGTGCGAATCATCGACAGAAAGGCAGGCACTATGTCTGCGCTGTTTGACTGACGCAGCCTGCGGCCGACAAGCTCCGAACGGCGCCTGCCGCCTGCCGGCCAGCCAGCGACACAGGGCATCTCTGTCACTCCTGTACGCGCACTGTTCGTAGGAGAGAGAAAGCACTAGCCGGAGCTGGCCCGGCCGCGGTCGCTCGCTCTGGCGTGGACGAATAGGGTGTTCCGGAGAGGGTCTTCAACGGAAACGAAGGGGAAGTCAAGAAGAATATCAGTGGAATAACAAAACGCGGATATCATGAGGGTTACCGCAGCAGAGAGACGCCTGCCCCAGTTGATGCAGTAGGAGCACTGCCTCATCGCTTGCCGCGCCAAGCCAAGCCAAACCCACGAAACAGCCGAGGGTGGCCGCACAGTCACGGCTGGGCGCTGCTACACTGAGGCGGCCAGGTGGCGGCTAAGCAGTCAGCTGCGGACCTGCGGACAGCTACAGGTGCGGTCAGCCGAAAGTGCGGCTAGGCTGACCCCGAACGGACCGCCAGCGCTCAGTGCGCGGTGCGGATAGGTCGAAAAAGCACTCAGTGCAGCCCTCTGCCGGCGTGAGAGAGAAAGATGTGCTTTCGTCCTGATTTTGTTGAAGACGTATGTACCAAAACGGAGTGAATGAGTGAGGGCGGAGCGGGGCGGGGTGTGTTGGTGGAGCTGACGACACCCCAGTGTCCTGCGTCCCGTGGGGTCCTGCTAGTAATCTGGTCACCTGCTCACCGAGAGGGGAGTTGTGGATTCGGGGATCGTGGGTGTAGATGCGTCAGAGAGAGAGAGAGAGAGAGAGAGAGAGAGAGAGAGAGAGAGAGAGAGAGAGAGAGAGAGAGAGAGAGAGAGAGAGAAAGAGAGGGAGCCTAGGTTATAACGTGTAGGCGCTCCTCAGGGAGGGGGTGGTTTGTGGTCTCTGTCCTCCCCGGGGAGCGCGCGTGTTTGCGTGCGTGTGGGTGCGTGCGAGAGAGAGAGAGAGAGAGAGAGAGAGAGAGAGAGAGAGAGAGAGAGAGAGAGAGAGAGAGAGAGAGAGAGAGAGAGAGAGAGAGAGCGCATTTCAAGATCTTGTTAGTGGAGCCACGTTTAGGTATCCCATAATTCCTCGTCCTCGGCAACCGCAGACAATATTCGGAAAGAGAGAAATCACGCTGACTTTAGTTTCTTAATATTGTTTGGATCCACTTTCCCAACAATATTAAGAAACTAATGTGAGCTACTCCGTTCGTGTCGGCGGGGGGCGCGGCACCTGGGGTCTGGAGGCAGGGCAGGGGCAGGGTATGGCAGCAACAAACTCGGCGGCTGCTCGCTGCTCCGCTTGTCGAAGTCGGTTCTTCTAAACAAGCGCAGCTGCCAAAAAGTTTCCGGCTGTGCGAGCCGAGTGCGGCGGCCGTGCGAGGCACCCGTCACGTGTCGTTGGCCGGAGACATTGTGGTTATTTCTGTGGTGTCGGGACCCATAAGGGGCTCTCCGGGAGCCGAGGGGGTAGGTGGGGGAGGGGGGCGGGGAGTCGGGCCGCGGCGGGGACACAGGGGTAGAGGGAGCGCTGCCGTCGCCGATACGAACGCGCCGTATTGAACTGCCGGGGCTGGGGGCGAGGAGGGGAATGGCGAGGCGTGGTGGGGCGTCGCGGGATGCACCGCGACTACGTAGGGCCGTGGGCGGGAGATACGTGGGAACAGCGGGACCGGCGGGGGACAGGGAGCGGTCGGGGTGGGCCGCTGCACATACAGGGAAGGGGAAGGGGACGGGGCGGGGCGGGACGCGAGCAGACGCTCCGACTGAATGAGATTGCAACGATCAATCGATACCGCGGCGCGGACAGGACAGCAGAGAGGCCGGCCTGGCCCGGCGGCTTCAGCATGCAGCTTCAGCCGGTTGTGCCAGTTGTGTCCAATAGATGTAAAACGGACGTTTTCTCTCCTTGTTTTATTTTGTGTGCTTCCTGTAGGGGGAGGGGTTGTGGACGGTTGGGATGTTTCGGTTGCCATTCCCAAGCCCGCATTCTCAGCCGCGCCCCTGTGGCTCTCTGCTGGTTCGCTTTTGAAGCTCTCCGCCCTCCCACACTGTAGTTCTGTTGTGGCCTTCAAAAAATAAAATAAGTTTTTTTTTTATTTTTTTTAAGGTACTTGCACAAGTCTAGAGGACGCGGACCATCTCGGACCCGGCCATTGCAACGCGCCGAAATGCCATTAGGGGCGACACTTCTCCCCGCCGAGCAATCAAAATGGTCTGACACTTTCAGACACATCGTTAATCCAGTTTTCTCTTGTCAGCCATCCGCATCGGGCCGGGGCCGGGCCACTTCTCGGCCCTCCCCGCCGCTGCGCCGCTGCCCACGTCACGCCCTGCCGCCGGGGCAGCCGGGGCCGGGCAGCTCGGCAGCGGCGGGGAGGGGAGGGGAGGGGAGGGGAGGAAGGGATGTGCAGATTCCATTAGATATGACTAAAACGTTCCGCGGACTTTTCCCAAAGAAAAAGGAGAAGGGGATAGGAGTCAGGGGGAGAGGAGGAAGGGGGAGAAAGTTTGTGACGACGCTCTCCAAGTGGTGGACGGGCCGGGCGGGGGCCGGGGGGGCGGCCGGGGGGCGGCCGGGGCCGAGGCCTTCTTATTGCAAAGGAGGGGGCGTGGGTGTGGCCGCGCGGGGCACCGGGGCCCCCGCCGTGGCAGCCAAGTCGTTGGGGTGGAATGGAATGGGGGTGGCGGGCGGGGCGGGGTAGCATGAAGTATAGTGAGGTGGCTGTGAGATTCAAAGCCGGGGGCAGCGGTGCAGCAGTGCGTATCTGTGGAGGTCGTCCGCACTATAAACCTCCGAGAGACACCTCCGACACCCCAGCCGGACACTTTTTGCCTACTTGCAGGTTACAGGCGGAAAGTTTCGCACGTTGCCTACCTTTCAGGCACGTTTCAGGCACCCTTCGGGCGCCGTCTGGGCTTCACGGGGGAGAGGGGAGGGGGGTGGATCGCCCCTTCGCCCCCCCCCCCCTTTTCCCTGGATCCGCGCCTAGCGCGGGGCATCTCCCGGATTGCTGCTGACCTCGGGTGGACAGAAGCCTGACTATGCCGCAGCGCTGCATCCATCGTCACGTACTTCGTGTACCCCCTCTCCCCCCCCCCCCCGTCCCCTCTCCTCCCCCCACGACGGCTACGGAGACGCGGCCCCGGGCCAAGGCCCTCGGCAGGCTGGATGACGTACGAAGGGGATGCCGATGCCGCCGCCCCGTCGGGAGTTGCGGATGGCAGCGGGGCGGGGCGGGCGGCAGCGGCGGATTCGATGAACTCTTTCAGCAGACGCCTAGCCTCCTGCCCGCACTCCCCGATGACATTAGGAATTCTCCGGAGACCTTTCCTTGGAGCATGCCACTATTGTTTCATCCCCCCCCCCTCTTTTCCTCGGCCGGCGATCGGAAATTTTATTGGGGCTTCCCTATCCTTTGCAAGTGCGGAGGGGAAGCAGATTCCTGGCGGCGGTCGACGCGTCCCCGTCCCTTGGAATAACTTGCACAGGGCGCGGAGGGGAGAGGGAAGTTGTTATTAATGCAGCCGTGCTGAGATAGCGGGGAGATAGATAAGTCTCATTAACAAACAGGCTCCGCAGCCGAGTGCTATTCGTGTTTCCGGGGCCTGTGTTCCTCTCGTCCTCCGCGGTGCGAACGCATGGGCCGCGCACATTTCAGGTGGCTAATCACTCATGTTTTATGAATGGATGACCGATGACGTGGAGCCCTTATCGATGACGTCACTGTATGATTCATTGCAGCCTGTCCAGCAAAAGCTTGTTCAGTACCGCCCAGCAACCCCCTTCCCCTTCGGCTGAAAAAAAAAGGACACAGAGAAAATATAACTTGATATCTGGGTCACTGGGCATCGCTCACCCCTCTCTGAGGCCCCTCTCGCCCACCCCTTTCCCACGGGAGGTTGTTGGTCGGCGAGGGCTTTAGGGTCGGCTATAAATTGCTGGTAACTAGCAGCCGCGAATATGACTTCATTTCATATTGATATTCGTTTTGAAAAGAAATCTGCGCTGCGACTAATTTTAACTGAGTGCCCTCCCTCCACCCCAGCAATACCCCGCGCTAAAAATAGCCGCCTGGTTGTCCTTTTGGGAGAAGGCAAAACTCGGCTGTTCCCCCTACACTTGACTGCCCTATTGGCATGTTGATCGCGGGTCAGACAGGCGGGCAGGCAGGCAGGCAGACACGGGCGTACTGCTTGCGTCAAGATCCCCATTTCTGGCTTGTTCTGGCCGCTGGAAATAAGAGGAAGGGGTGCGGCGGGGGCAGGGGAGGGGAGTAGTGCCGCCAGAAACTGGCTCGCACCAGGACCCCGCCCTGCCCCGCCCCGCCACACCGGCCCTGGCCGCCAGGAACACGACGTCGGGCCGCGATAAAACCGGAGGAGGTGGCACTTCCGTATCTGCAGGCCAAACCCCACCGCTCCCCGCCACCGCCCCGTGCGCGGGGCCACGCGGGGCCTGAGGGGGCTGCGGGGGCTCAGCACGACAGCGCACTATTGATTTGGCGCCGCTGGCCCCCGCCAGGAGGCGCCACCGACCAGCGGGCTGCCGCCGCCCGCCGCGGGGCGAGCGCGCGCAGGGCCGGCAACCCGCCGAACACGGCGCGCACGGCGGCAGCCGGCGGCAACCCCTCCGCGCCGGGAGCCACCGTCAGTCCCGCTGCTGGCCAGGACGTCGGCCGACCCGCGGTGTTGACAGCCCGCCTTGTCCGGCACGGGTCCCCGCTGGCCCCCGCTGGTCTTCGCCGGCCACCCTCGCAAGGGGTTGGCAGCGCCGCTGCAGCGCCGCTGGGGCATCACAGGTGGTGGGCAGCGGAAGTGCCACAGCTCAGACCCACCCCCCGGACACCCGCCCACCCCCCGCGCACGGGGCTAGGCAGGCCGCTAGGCCCTGAGTGGCTGCATCTGGTCGTGCTTGACCCGCCGCACACGCCGCGTGCAGGCGTGCGTGCGTGCGTGCGTGCAAGCGTGCGTGCGTGTGCAGGCGTGCGAGCGTGCGCAGTGCCACGCCCGCGTCTCCCGGAGGCCGTGTGGTTGGCAGTTTGCAGGTCGACCTTCAGGAGGTCGCTTCCGTCTTCCGTTCAGCAGGTTCCCGTCGACTGAACAGCTCAGTCGGCCGTGTGTGCGACTGAGTCCGCCCCCGGCTGCCCCCGGCTGCCCCCGGCTGGCCGCCGACTGCCCCCGCGGTCGCTGCTCCGACGCCCTCTCTGGTGCGTATCGCTTACCTTCTCCGTCACCACTGCCGCGTACAGGTTATGTTGTTCCCGCGCTTGCTACAAGTCGGTTGGCCGTTCTGAACGCCCGCCTCGTAACACTCGGTACTTCGTACGTACCGTCTGGTCAGTGCTCACGTTTCTAACCACACGCCCTCCTTAATCGAAAACGAACAGCCCGAAGAATGATATTTGCGGTTTGAACTGTCTGTTTACATGTCTCCATTCTAGCTGGGTTTGTTTGTATACAGTGGAAACGGTGTCGTAAAACAGCCCGTGCAGCCCGTGCCGCTGGCGTCCGTGGGGCCCGCCCCCGCCCCCCGGGCTCCGTAAGGGATGTGTATTTTGATTCCTCGTGTTTGATGGGGTAACCAACCAGGCCTTTGGCGCGCTTTTCGGCCTGACTGGGCATTTCGCGAATGCAGCAGCAACAATATAAGGGAGGCCGTTGACCGTAGCGATTACTAACGGACTATGTGCGTGTCTGTGCTGACCAGGATCCGATCGAGTCGGCTGGTGTCCACCTCGGTGACCTCGGTGTCCGCAGCGCCGCGCCATCGCCCTCCACCCTCACGATGCCGGCCGTCGCCGCCTCCAACAAGACCGTGCACATCTCGGCGACGGCGATCCCCGCCAGCGCCACGCCGGCGACGCCCCGCTCCCGGACGAGCCCGCACTCCGGGTCATTTCGTGAGTACACACAGCGTCACTCCCCTCTGACTTAACCACCCGGCATGCTGGCGATACCCCGCGCGACGTGGCGAGATGCTAGCGACGCGGCGGCCGGGACTGGGCGGCGCCCCTTACCACGAGCATATCGCTTGTCGCTCTTCTGTCAGTCAACCCCCCGCCCCAGCACTTCCAGTACATCAGGCCGGACGATGGGGGCGGCGCCAGGGCCGTGGTCACGTCGGCGGCCCTCGAGCAGGGCAGCACCAACCTGGCGGGCGACGTCGTCGTGTCCCTCATCCTGGTGGTCATCGTCATCTTCATCTCCTTCATGGCCACCTTCTTCTGGAGGAAGTACCGCAAGATCAGCATTCTAAGGTACGCCGCTATCGACTCACATCTCCTTTGTCACAGCCTCCTTGTCACGACTCCATGTCTCTTTCGGCACAGGAACGCGCACGCCTACGAGTATTCGCAACTGAGCCAGTGCGAGAGAGACGCGGCGGACCTGACGGAGATCCTGGACGATATGGGGGTGTCCATAAACACGTCCACGGACGAGGAGGTACATGACGTGTTCTTTTAAGTTTTACCAGAGACTGTTTGTACTTTGACATATTTGTCATTCGTTCGTTTATTTCGACTAGAATACTAAGTCTTGAAATGCCCTTGAGTGCCAGAAAATCGACCGTACTCCAGTGTTAACTAAGAAAATTGAAAAGGGGCAACCTGAGAAGGTTTAGGGAGTCCACGAGACCATGGCCTCATGGTGAAATCTCGATTGATTTTACCAGCCCCAGCGACAAAAAATCGACAATTTTACTATTCTTCGTCATCTGACAGTCTTATTCTCGTCTAGGTGCCCCGCCGCCAAGGCGTTTCTGCCCCTCGGTCCGTTGGCGCGTCCAACGGTGTTCTACACTACACCCTCCTCAGTGTAAGGCACACCTCACCTGAGAGACACTCCTCCAGCCTTAGGGCTGATGACTACTTATCCTACCCCCTCGCTAAGTATCCCGGCTGTGCATGTCACCATAGCCATTGCCAACGCGGTTCTGATCGCAACGATTTGGTTGACGATTGTGTTGTTTCTCCTTTGGTTTCTCCCTCTTATTTTGTGTACTTCTCGCAGCACCGACAGTTTCCACGTACCGTACGCACCGCGCAGATCTGTCATCCAGCAAACACCACTCTGACTTCCTTGCACTTGCCTACCTCACTGTGTTTGAAATTGAAGTGATATCACTGCAATATTCTGCAATGCAATTTTATTATAAAATAATTGCAATAACATTGCAAACTGCGATGACGCTTTCATGAGAATAGTACATGTGATTTCAAAACCTTTGCAGTAACGAATCACTGCAACGTTTTGCAGTGACCATTGCATAATTTTGCCATGACCATTACAATTTTTATCGTCGTTGCAGTTTCATTTACAGTGCTGTTTCCTCTCGAGTCGTGGCCCACCTCCCCAAACGGCGTCCGTCTGTTTCTAGGACCTGGAGCCCGCCTGCCCGGCTACGATCTCCGTCACCTCCAGCTACATGTCACCGCACTCCGCCATCACCGCCACGAACAACAACAGCGGCAGCAAGGATGCGGACGACATTTGTAAGATCAACGGTAGCAACGCCGTGAAGAGCAACCACGTCCTCAGCGACAACCACATCCAGCCGGACCTGGTGACGGTGCCGACGGACTCCTCAGACGTCACGATCGTCCATACCGCCACACTCATCCACTCACCCGTGCCGCTGCACCCGCACATGCCCCCGCCGCTACTGCCCGAGGTGGCGGCGCGGGCCGCGGGGGCGGCGGCGGCGGGGGCGGTGGCGGCGGCGGCAGCGGGGGCCAATGACACGACAGCGTCGGTCCGGCTGACACACTTCGCCGATTCGGACGAGGTAAGGATGTGCACGGCGTGCTACCTGATCCACAAGAGGCTCTGTTCCCATCGGTCTATTTATTTTTACAACTCAATGACCTTGAAAACGAGAAACAAAACTCACTCTCTTCCTTACTCGTTCACAGGAGCTTCTTCAGTAAACTGCCGACAGGAGGGATGGAGCCTACAAGAAAGACAAATGTGCCTAATTAATGAATTCAAAGCTAGGGTTCGTCTTCCGATCTCGTGCATTTGAAGGCCGAGAGATAAATTGTGAGTTCAGAGTTATCTAGATAGACAATTTCTCTCACCAATTTAACGAAAACCGTCATGTGATAGATCGTAAGGAATTTTGGTGAATACAAAGCAGCATATCAGAAAAAGTGTATTTGTCTCTCGCTGCCTTGCAGTATACGATAACTATGAAGATTGTACATAATCTATGTAATTGAGAAGGTGATGATGTAAGCAGTATTCAACAGTTCATTTTTAGATTGTACAGTAGGTTGTGATCAATGAGTTGTGCCTTTTCCACTCTTACATATACCAGGTTTCATTAACCTGGTGGAATCAAAACAATTTATAGACAAACATTGGCAATGGCACGTTTGAATTCACCACTAATCTGCACAGGTTAAAAAAGTGATATTGTGATGGTAGAGTAATTAGTTCCCTTTAAACTTTATTCTGTAAATATCATTTAACGTTTACGTGTTAAAGTTATGAACTGATGTGGAATTAAGAGGTTTTAGTTAAGTTTGAGAACCATGTCTTACTGAAAAATATATTTCGTCCTGTTCCCTTTGCCTGTGTTATAATGACCTGACAAGCGATATATTCTATATGTATGTGATCAACTTGAGTGAAACTCGACTAGCACGCCGTAGGAAATAACTCTATTTTAGGTCTACTTTTCGACTTGTACATTTCCGTTTTGTGAATGTCAAACAACCAAATCGAACTGATTTTCCGAGAGAGATCTGCCTCGATTCTCATTATAGTCATGTTCGCGAACGTTCAGTATTCAACATCTCTTGAATCCACTGTGATTGGGTACACGTCCACATTGATTTCTGAGAAATTGTTGGCGTGTCCTGCCTTGTTCTTAAACGTGTGATCTGCTTGAATAAAGTCCAAAACAACGCCAACGGGTTTGTTGCATCCGACTCCTTTATTTAGCATTAACAGTCTGCGCGCTCACCACGACGCGGTCTGGTGAAATGCGCGGCCTTAAAATAGTAGAGCCTGTTGTTTATTGGTATCCAAGAGGAGGCGGGCGTTCATTTGCACGTCTCATTGATACCTCACGATACAGACTGAGCCTGACTCGAGCGGAGAGAGAGAGAGAGAGAGAGAGAGAGAGAGAGAGAGAGAGAGAGAGAGAGCGAGAGGGCTGGGGCCGCGGGGGCCCGGGGGGCCCGTGGGGGGCCGCGGGGAGGGGAGAACCGGACGGTCGCTGCGCTACAGGCCGGCCGCGCCGCGCCAGTCCGCTGCCGGTAGGCGCCGTCTGCAGACGAGGTGCCGCGTCTGTCCGCCGTCGTTCCGGGGCCTCCGAAATCACGCGGAAGGAAGCAGCAATCTGACGGTCGATCATTTCCGTGGAGCAGCTTGAGACGGCCGCTGCACACAGTCGGCCGGGTGGCGCTGGCCCGTGAATCTGTTTGTGGTGTGGTGTGTCCAGCCCCGTCCGGCCACCTGTGGAGTGCGTGTGTGTGTGTGTGTGTGTGTGTGTGTGTGCGTGTGTGACTGAAACTCGGGAAGATGCTCATGATACACAGTGAGGCCGTTGACGTGCACACGTCGTGAAAGGATTACATTCTCCTGCCGCTGTAAATAGCATCACTCTGAAAACTCTCAGGTGAGTTCTCCAACAACGGAGCGCTACATAGTAAAAATACATTGCGGGCCCACTAGATGACGGTTGTCTGTGGTGAATTGCACAGCGCCTCCTCGAGTGACATTCACCTCCTGACATTAGCCACAATACGACCCTTGTCATAGAGCAACATTTCGACAAGGCATTATGCCAACTTTTATCGCCAGATCTCAGCGTTTCGCTGGCGTGTTAAAAAAAAATTCAAAAGAATTAGGGGGCGTCTGGATCCGCACCTGTAAGTGGGTCAGCACCTGACGCACCGCAGCGCGGACCCTTAAGTCACACAAGCCGGGATTTGCATGAATTGCGGCCTTCTAAAGGGTCGTTTCAGATCGCATTTTAACTTATTTTCTGGTACTTTACCATTCAGGAAGCGGAAAACTGTTACCGATTTTGATTGGTGCAATATTTTCCAGCACCCATTTGTCCTTTAAAAAAATAATCTAAGAAAATCCCTTAATTTTTGAGCTGAAAGTGTCATATGTCACGTATTTTAAGTCTCTGATTATATCAAGCATATAACAATGATACAGTGTGACCCCCTGCTGCAGGCCCACCATGGCCTCCTCCACAGTGGCCCGGCGCCGGCCCGAGGTCTGCCTCAAGGAGTCCTCCCCGACCGTCACCGCCTCGGACAACAGCGACTCGGAGGGGGAGAAGGACCTGGGCCTGGAGGACTTCGAAATAATCAAAACAATTGGTGAGTGACACACACAGGCGGCCAACCTCAGCCTATTTCGGGAGCCATGCGGAACGGGAGACGGGCTGGGAGTACTCGGCAGAGAGATAAGGAGACCGGTGTGGCGTGCGACTGCTGGATCGGTTTTCGCTTTCGTTTTGTCACACACGTCACTTCACACCGTCGCGCTCGGAGTGGTCAGGCACCGCCGGGCACCGCCGGCCACCGCCGTGTGCCGGCCGCTTTCCCGCAGGCGGCAGCCGAGCCACACCAACAACGCCGAACCGACAATAATAACGTTTCTCCCGCAGTGAGAGACAGTTCGAATTAAAACTGCGCGCCAGAGCTGCTCGGCTTAATATGCATTCAGAGTGTGCCGGAGTGTGCTCACCAACTGCTTCTCTGCTGCAGCGTCCCCGGACCAAAACCTCCGCTCGGCTATTCGCAGTTAGTTAAGTCCCACGGCTGCCCCCTCCGGCCCCCGCCGGCCCACACGCAGGGCATTGTCTGCTGCAGAAGAGCATTCGCACGTTTGTTGCGTCAAATCGTGTGTAGTGTGAGAGAATGGGACAGAGAGAGAGAGAGAGAGAGAGAGAGAGAGAGAGAGAGAGAGAGAGAGAGAGAGAGAGAGAGAGAGAGAACGGAAAATGACATGCGTCGTGGCGCAAAAGAAGATGGATATATAGAACACGCACACACACAGATATGAGCCAGATGCACCACAAAGGCTAGACGATACGTAAATATGGAAGGCCGGATAATCTTGGTCTGCGGGGCGGCGGGGCGGGGCGGACAATGCAGGCGAGAAATAACACAAGGCACGGGCTGGAACAGAACGGTGAGGCGGACAATGGAGCGGAGGGTGGTCGGCGGCGGCACCCGACCGGACCTCGGGGACGGCAGGACGGATACGACCGATAGGTGACAGAGGTCGCCAGGCCGCGCCAGCCTCTAGCTCGGCAGCGCGGCCAGCACAATAGAAGCCATCACACCTTCTGATCAAGCCAGTGCTCTCCGAGGGAAGATTTCCCCTCCAGTCAATTAAAAACCAGGGGACATATTTTTTATGTATTTTTTTTTCAGAGGAGAGGAAGTGCGGTACTCGCATAGCCTCGCTAGCGCGCGGTGCGGTGCGGTGCGGTACGGTGGGGCGCGGCGCGGCGCGGCACTCGCGCTGGCCGCCGTACTCCGTTTCGCTCAAGTCCAGGCCCCGAGCACAGCCAGGCCGAGCAGGGCCGGCAGCCTCAGCCGGGCCCGGGCCCTGGGGGCCCCAGCCAGGCCGCCGCCGAGCCGCAGCAGGCGATGTCGGCTATGCCACCTGCATACGACTTCGCGGAGAAAGGAGTCGAGGAAAGAGGGGGTAAAGGGGGAGGGGGCACCGCGCGCCGCCGGCACCGCCGGCAGAGAGCTGCAGCCGGGCGGCGCACCGGGCCAAGGCACACCGCGGCCAGGCAGCCCGCGCAACCGGGCCTCCATTTCATTCTGCGTTGCGTAACGGGGCAGGAAGGCCTGGCAGGAGCCTGGCTGGGCCGGGCCGGGCGTAGGGCACCCGATAGGGTATTTCGGAGAGGGTTCGAACCGGAAATGAAGAAGAAGTCAAGTAACGACAAGCGGAAACAAAACGCGCGGTTATCATGAGGGTTACCGTAGAAGAGATTATCTCTGCCACGGCGTCAGCCACGAGCCAACGTCCGAAATATGGAGGCTTAGCTCTCGCTGACGATATGTGACGGCCATTTGGTAGGGCCAGGTAGCGCAGATCTAGTCCGCGCGGGTTGAGAAGGAGTCTCCCCGCGGAGGCAGTATGCGCTGTGTGACCCCACTGGTCGTGGCGTATCGTCAGCGAGAGCTAAGCCTCCAAATTTTGGACGTTAGGTCATGGCTGACGGCTGACGCCGTGGCGGAGATACTGTCTGCTACGGTAACCCTCATGATAACCGCGTTTTGTTTCCGCTGTTGTTCTTGTAGACTTCTTTTTCATTTCCGGTTTGGACCTTTTCCGAAATACCCTGCAGTGCCGCGCCACTTCCCGCGAGCCCCCCATCCGCCGCATCCGCCGTACGGCGCCGTGCCGCAAAGAGACATGCCCCCTCCAGCCTCCGGCGCCATGCCAGCCGCGCCGTATCTGCGATCAGCCCGCCGGAGGAAGAGGGACGCTGCTGCTGCTGCTGCTGCTGCTGCTGCTGCTGCTGCTGCTGCTGCTGCTGCTGCTGCTGCTGCTGCTGCTGCTGCTGCTGCTGCTGCTGCTGCTGCTGCTGCTGCTGCGGCTGCGGCTGCTGCCGCTGCCGCTCCCCTTTGCACTACAGGGTTCCTCAGTGCCCACCGTCCTCAGGGCAGGTCCACTCGTCCACCAGAGAAAAACGTGGCCGCCGACAAGAGTTGAACCTCAGACCCTGCTGCGCCTAGCACGGAACAGCGCGCACTCGCGGCTCCGAATTTTCACCAAATCGGTACGACACGTCGCCAGGCGCCTGCGAACGGCTGGGTAGGCCAACCCGCGCGGCACGCGTGCGTGCAGGGACTCAGAGTTGCCTACCCACCGGGCGCCATGTGCGACGGGGCCGGTCAGTCCAAGGCGGTCTACAACTGACAAACGGCTCCAGCGGCGCCTTGCTGTTCCAGCGTGCAAGCCTCCCATATGCACCCATACCGTCCGTGCTTAGCATCAATTGGTTCGACCCCAGGCAAGGTTGCCTCTCCTCGGCACTAACCACCTCCCCATCGCCCTCACTGCCGTCTCTCTCGCACTCTCGCGGCTCGCTGTGAGTCCGCGCCGTCCCCGCAGGTGGGCATCTGGTCGTCGTGTCGTGGAGAACCCACGTATGTCGTGCGTCACTACACCTAGCGGCTCCATCATGTGTCCAGTCCGCCCCAGGTGCGTGCGTGCGTGTGTCTGTGCGTGTCGGAGAGCGTGCTGGTACGTGCATTTATCTGCAATCACGAGCGAGGAGAGAAACCTCCGTGTGAAAATGTGAAAACAATTCCCCCCCCCCCCGATCTAAATATGCGTTTCCTTCTTTCCGTACCTCGATCTGTCGTCGACACGAAGGACCAATATTTACCGGCGCGGTGCCGGGCGGGCCGGGACCCCCCGCCGCGCAGCGGACGTGAGATCACAGCTGGCAGCGGTATTATGTATTTCAGTCGCCGCTCCGGTCCTATAACTCGCCCTGACAAGGCCGCCGTGGCATCGCCAGGTAACGCGCTGGGGTATAAGCTGCGTGGGACGGGCCGCGGCCAGTGGCGGATCCAGGAGCGTCTGTACGGGGGGGGGGGCAAAGTCACGCTTTTTGCCTACACTTACAGGCGGAAAAGTTATGCCGGATGCCTACATTTCAATTGACCCTTTGCCTGGATCCGCGCATGGCCGCGGCACTGTCAGGACGAGGAAAGCGGCAAGCTACACCCTCAATTCTGTATACTTGACAAGAATTTTTGCCAAGTATTGTCCAAAACCTATATTTGAGGCAAAACTTGTACGAAGAGGCTTCGATTTGCTTGGAAAAAATTCTCGAGTCAAGTATACAGAATTAAGGGTGAAGTCATCCAAGTGCCCCAAATTCTAGATTATTTTTTTTCTTGAATTGTTATATTTTTTCTACGGCATCATTCTGCTTGACAAACAACATGCATGTGACCTCCGTTGGCAGTGGCGTGTCCGGGGCTGGGGTCGGGGCCCGCCGGGCGCCACTGCCGCCGGTGCCGCCGGCGTGTCATGGTTGTCGAAGTCGCACCGCAGCGAACGTGGGCGACCGTTTTCGCACTCGCTTCCCGAATCGTTTAAGCAGCTCGTTCCCAACAGTACAGCTCGGGTGAGAGAGCGAGAGGGAGACAGAATATATGTGTGAGCAGGGAGAGAGAGAGAGAGAGAGAGAGAGAGAGAGAGAGAGAGAGAGAGAGAGAGAGAGAGAGAGAGAGGGAGGGAGGGAGAAGGAGAGAGGATATGCAGAACCGGGCCCGGCCCGGCCTGGCTCGGCTCAGCGCTCATTTCCGATCACTTGCCATCGCTGACGCCCTCCCTGTCCGGGACATGGCCGCGGTCGAGGTCTCCCGTGGGAGTGTACGTCCCGGACCAGTCGCACAGCAAGGCGCGCGGACGTCGTCCCTCTGCTGGCCCCGCGGGGGGTCCGGGTCGGTGCAGCACTTGACACTGGGGCCGGGCCGCCCGACACCTGCGTGTTATCTCAACGTGCCGTGAGTCAATTGCGCAGAAAACGGTAGCCGCGGTACGACGCGGACTGTCCGCGTGGTGCATGCCGCGGCTCACGTGCACTCTCAAAAATGAATGCACGATTTAAGTATAAAATGCCTGGAACGCCAAAAGTCCCACACGCATATTATGCTTGATTGAAGCATATTATGCTTGATTGAGGGATACGATATGCTAGCCCCAAGAATACAATACGTGCCTCAAGCATCATATGCTAGTGCCAAGCATACATACGGTTGATGTACGCAGATAATTCTTAAATCAACAAAATCCCACAAGAATATACATAGGTTATTAATCAGTTTCGTACGCGGCGCAATACATGTGTGAACAGCCATGACATGTGTTTTGTATGCACGCGTATGCATATGGAGGTGTGTGCCTGACGAGGCCGGGCAGGGCAGGGCCGGAGGGGGAGCAGCGCTGAGCTCGATCTGCCGGCCCCGCTGCAGAGTAGAAAGCCCGCAGCTGCAGCTGCAGCCGCAGCAGCGCGGCGGCCGGCAGATTAGATACCACCAGAGAGTGCTGGCAGAAATAACTAGGTCAATACCTAGATCGGCTCGGACCGGATCGGACGCCTGCTGTGATGAGGCAGAAGAGGCAGCCCTGCTGCGAGCGCCTGCGCATCCGAGGTTAGGCAACCCCGCGACGCAGCCGTGCTGCACGGGCCCGCCGCGCGTGCCAGAGTAGCGCAGGGGCCGGGCCTCTCCGCCCCGCCCGCGGGCACAGAGGTCTGTACTACTGATGACGCTGGCCGGCGAGAGCCCCGCTGGCCCCAGCGGCCGTACGCCGTGCGCCGTGCGGCCTCCGAGAGGAAAACCAAACCCCCTCGCCCTCTGCTCGCTGGCTCTCTTAAACTTCACCCCTGACACGGCTCGCTTCTGTTCCGCCCCTATGTGGAGGTGACAGCTGGCATTGGCGGGCCGCCAATAGGTGTCTCCGTGGATCCCACGCCCCCGCGGCCCCGCCCTGCCCCGCTAGCCACCGGCAGCAGCCCCAGAGCTCGGCTGGGCTGGGCCACTATCAGCGAGCACTCCTCCACAGCACTGCCTCTGCCCTTGTGGGGTTGGGCGGGGTCAGCTCCGTGCTGCGCCTTGAACTTGGACCGCGCACTGCATGTCGTGAAGCCCGGCCATCTCGCTGGCGTCACGCCGCTCGTACCCGCTGTTTTCTTCTGCCTACACTCCCCCCCCCCCCTCTCCTCCCCCGGCCCCCGGCGCAGAGTACGTCAGCGGGGGCGCAGCGACACGACAACGGCTGTCGGCTGTAGAGGCAGCCGTCAGCGAAGGGCATAGCGAGGCAGCGTGACGGTACGGGCTGCAGCGGGGTTTGCCTCCTCTCGGTTCCCTCTTCTCTTCCTGCACAATAGGTGCTTAAGGGAGCCAGCCCGGAGCCCCAAAGCCGAGCACCCTTTCGGTTCGATCCCCCCCCCCCCCTCCCTTTTTTGTATGCTTCGTCCTCGATGCATGTGGCTTTGATTCAGCGCGGCATCGTCGCTGGCTGCGAAGGGAGGGGGGGGGGGGTAGGGGAGGAGGGTCTCCGGGGTGTGGCGACGGATTGCAGGAAATCATTTAATCTCTCCCCCAGAGCATGCGCGCCGAACGTCCCAAACCTGGGCTGTGTGTGTGTGTACGTGTGTGTGTGTGTGTGTGTGTGTGTGTGTGTGTGTGTGTGTGTGTGTGGTGGGTGCCACGGTGCGCCTATGGTGCCGACGCCACCTTTGCCCGCGTCTTGTTCTGCTTTGGTGAGGCGAGAAGTCGTTTACTCTCGTTCTCTGTCTCTCTGCGCGCGCGTGCACACACACACACAGACACAAACACACACAGACACACACAACACTCACACATGCCGCCGTGTCCGCGATCTGCTCATTTGGCTTTTCCCTGAAAATAGCCGCATGGCGCACTCTCAGAAGGAGCCAGATTTCTTTCTGCTCCGCTGGCAGCGAGGCGGCGAGGCGCTGCGACGGCTCTGCAGTCCGAGCCCCTTACACGCGCCGCGTCAAAGATATGAGATAACAATAATATTTTCGGTTTATTATTTTCATTTCTCCTTCTGCTCCTCGAGGGTTTTGACATCGCGACAGCTGCAGGGGGTTGTATCGGTGTGTCGGGTCGGGGGAGGGACCTCCAGCCACTGCCGCGGCTAAGCCGGCCGGGGCGGGGCCGGGGCGGGGCCGTGGGGATCTCTTCTGCAAATAGACACCGGCCCGTGTCGCAGCGCCGGGTGACACTCTGATAACGAGGTCGGGTCGGAGTAACCCGTAGTAACGCCCACGACACGACACGGCGGCGCGGCGGTGGTAGTGCTTCAGGGAGTCAACGGCCTTGTCGCGGCTCGCGGCACGCGGCGGCGCGCTGCTATGCCGTGAATCAGTGGCGGCGACGGGAACACCTCCGCGGGGGCGCTGGCTGCCGCCGCCTGCCCTCCGGCGCCGTGCACGCGCGCAGCAGCGCGGCCAGGACGGCCAAGAGAACACGGCCGCCTACAAGGCCCCCTGCCTTCCCTCCCTCCCTCCCCAAGATAAAGCGCCCCGCGTGAAGTCCTGGTTATCTCAACGCTGAGCCGTTTGTGAGCTCGGTGGCGCCCCCTGCCGGAGAGGTCGCGCCGAGTCATGTCTCTGCTGTTGGTTTACCACCCGTGCCGTGTGCCGGCTGGCGGTAAGGTTCCGCCCTATAACCGCATGACTTTGACCACAGCGGCCGCACACTCGGATGAACAATGGCGGTTCAACGACAGCACCCCGCCGTCATGTGTCCGGCTGATGCATGGCCCGGGCGGCGGCACGGGGCAGGAGGGGCAGCACCAGCGCCGGCCGACTTCTTGACAGCGGCGAAAACTACAGAGCGCGGCGGGGCGACACGGCGGCGCGGCACGTCTTGGCCCCAGCCCCGCACCTCCACCTGCCCGGCCCGGCCCCTCCCACACGCGCCCGCGCCGCCACGCCACGCCTCTGCCCGACGCACCCAGGAAAATATAAAATAAATGCACGCGCAGACGTGGATTGGTTTGGAGCGCCTCGCGCCTCGCGCTGCTGCTGCTGCTGCTGCTGCTGCTGCTGCTGCTGCTGCTGCTGCTGCTGCTGCTGCTGCTGCTGCTGCTGCTGCTGCTGCTGCTGCTGCTGTTGCCCTGCCGGGACGGGCCGGCTCCCGCCCGCCGGGATCAGCTGTTTCTGCTTACATCACCGCGCCCCTCCCGCGCCGAGCCGCGACACACGCCGCGCACCGCACGCCCCGCCCCGCCCCGCCCCGCCCCGCCCCGCCACGACCGTCTGCTGCTTCACTCGGCAAAATATGAAATAACGCCGCCCTTCCGCGTGCGCGGTGCGACACAACATCCTGCCGAGGGTAAAGTAAAGAGAAAAACATGACATCGTGTGAGCCGGGCAGCAGCTGTTGTTCCCCTTGATTAATCATTCGGACGGATCGGGATCCGTCACTTTGTGGCGGACAGAAATAGGACCCCCCGCCCAAGGCCTTGGGGCTGGGCGGGCGAAGCGGCGCGGCGCCTTCGCCACGGGTTTCGCGAGTTTCCCTCTCGACGGTGTGTGTGTGTGTGTGTGTGTGTGTGTGTGTGTGTGTGTGTGTGTGTGTGTGTGTGTGTGTGTGTGTGTGTGTGTGTGTTGTGGGTACGTGCGCACCGCGCCCGCCCGTACCGCGGGCATCACCAACCAGCATCGTGTATTTGTATCCCGGCCCACTACTCTTGCGCTGCAAAAGTGTTGGCGAAAGCCTCCCCTCCCCTCCCTGCCCCGCCCCGCTTCCGGCCCTGCACAGTCGAACGCTATCGCCGCAGTCGTCAACAACAACAAGGCAGCAGCAGCTGACTGCATAGCGCCGGACGTCAGCACGCCACCCGTTTGTGTGTCGTTGTGTTATCACTGTCCCAAACCGTTGGCGATGCATCGGACCCGTGATAAGAGCGCCGTGCTTAACATAATGGGGTATTCCGGCGAGTACAACTTGTCCGTAAACAAAGAAGAGGACAAGAACCACAAAAGCGGATGCGGAGGCTTACGGTATGAAAAGTTACGCAGTATGTGCCGCGCCGTCAGCCACGAGCCGACTCATAAATGTGGAGGCTTAGCTCTCGCTGACGATATGTCACGACCATTTGGTAGGGTCACACAGCGCCGGAAGTATTCCGCGCCGTTTGAGGATGCACTTCCCAGGTCGCGCGGTGAAAGTTGGCGCTGCGTGACCCTACCAAATGGTCGTGACATATCGTCAGCGAGAGCTAAGCCTCCAAATTTCTAAGTCGGCTGACGGCACGGGGCCAGTGATGAGTGAGAAGGGACAGGGCCACGCGGGCGCCGGGGCCGGGCTGGTGGTACAGTCCCGTACAGTGCGGGCCGCCGCGCTATCGATGGCCGCGCTGCGCGTTGCGGTAGGACGGGCGAGGCCGGGCGGGGCGGCGGCATGACGCTGATTGGCACGACAGTCCGGCGGGGCGGCGGGGGGCGGAGCGCCGGCGGGGGGGCAGCGTTAGTTTGCGTCGTACGTAGTTTAGTTTGCAAGGCAGCGCAGCGCCGGGGACGGCGGCGACTTGTATGCAAAGGAGAGTCGCGAAGCCTTGCCCCAAGCCGAGCCGAGTCGGGACCGGAATGCGTGGACTGGAATGGCGGGGTGCGGGCCGGGCGGGGCCGGGCGGGGCCGGGCGGGGCCGGGCGGGGAGAGCGGCGCACTCCGTGTACAGATCGCCTCACGATGCAGGGCATGCCGGTGGAGGTGGCCAGGCCGCCCCTCCCCTGTCGGGCCGTACACCGCCCGGGCTGACGGTTCGGTAGTTCGGCCCGAGGCCCGGTGTACACCGATTTAAATCTTGTATGATTTTGTTTTTATTTATTTTTATGACAAGAAACTGGACTGGGCTGAAAAAATTTATTTGATTTTTTTCTTATTTTTATAACAGTTGGTGTGATTTTTTTTCTGATCTTGTCTTTTGTTTTTTGCTACTGTACACGGACACTGGGTATGGTAAAGTGAAGTCACCCTCGGCCCTGCCGGCCCTGCCGGCCGCAGCTCGCCTCGCTCTAACCGGAGGGCCAGCGCGCCGAGGCAGAGAGCCGAGACATTGACGCGCGGGAAGTCTTTGACCCAGTCATCAGAGTCAGACGAGGCGGCCGCTATAAATAACAAACGGCGAAGAAGCACACAGCCTTCATGCCCTCAGGCCTTCAGGTAGCGCTCCGCATAATACCCGATTTCGATTCCGTATGCGTCACAGTGATCGTCGTCCACACACGGCACACGTGGGGAAGTCCTGTTGGGCTGCGCTGGCCCGCACTGTAGCGGTAGCGCCTGCGAGCGGCCCGGGTAGGCCAGCCCGCACGGCACCCGTGCGCGCAGGAGCCGGCGCTGCCTACCCTGCAGGCGCCGTGCCGGCCGCGGGTGCCGGCGCACATGTGTAATGGCCACGGATCTCGACCACTTAAGTGGCTTCGCGATTGACATTCAACTTTTTCGAGTAGCAAAGCACTTTGGAAGCGGGAATAAACACGTACGCGCTGTACATAATAATGTTTGTGACGGTCGGGAACTACCACCCCGCAGAATATAAATCGGCATCAGGCGATACCGATGACAATACAGAGCTGCAGCAAAAACCCCAGACTGCCAATGACGGAGGCCAATCTGCAGATAACCCCCCCCCCCCCCCGCTGCCTGCCGGCCTGCTCCCTCCCCTCCGTGCTGCTCTGTCTGCCGATACGAGGAGGGTCAAGGCGCACTGCACGGGCACCACGCCGCGGCCCGCTGTGGCTTGTGTCCGGCCCGTGCCCGGCCTGTGCCGTGCCGGCAGGGGTGGCGGTAGCGGTGGCGGTGGCTAATCCACGTGGACGCTATTTTTGTCTGCCGCAAAATGGTCGAGAGAGAGAGAGAGAGAGAGAGAGAGAGAGAGAGAGAGAGAGAGAGAGAGAGAGAGAGAGAGAGAGAGAGAGAGAGAGAGAGAGAGAGAGACAGAGAGAGACAGAGAGAGAGACAGAGAGACAGAGACAGAGAGAGACAGAGAGACAGACAGAGAGACAGAGAGGGGGAGAGACAGAGAGACAGAGACAGAGAGAGTGAGAAAAGAGGAGCAAGAGCATGAGGAAGAAACGAACAAACAAAACAAAAATTAGAGAAAATGAATGATTAAAATAAAAAGTGGCAAACGTTACAACAGCTAGCAGTCGTATTTTAAGGCTGGTGCCAATTACAGCGCGGCGACGCTTCGCGTGCGGTGCGGGCGGCGGGGCGGGTGGAGAGGAACAACCGGGTCGGTGTGGACAGCGCAGCCATCTCGCGCGAATCTCGCGTCACCCGACGGGTCGTGAGGTCGAGAGCTCCACGTCCACAACTGATTGAGCGACAATGTAGTATGCACATTTTGAGACACTCGAAGTGCCTCGACTATTTTAAGTCTTCTAAGAAAGTTCCCCTGACAAAAGCATTTAGTTCTCAGAACCAAGCTTTACTGCCCGTCTAAAAATCAGCTGAGAAAATTAGTTGCAGTCACTATAATCTTTCCTTCCTTTTTTTCCGTTGATGAAACGAAATGTATGGCATCAGAAATCAGAAATCACTTCCGTCTTGGGGCGCGCGGCAGCACTATCCGGAATGACTTCTTCGCGGAGAAAAATGATCAGTGGTCGCAACTTATTTTTTAGTTGATTTCCAGACAAGAAGTCGTAAATTGTTGTTCGTAGAACTAACATTCGTTGCGGGCACTAAACTATTTTTTCTGTTCTTTGCTCTTGCAAAGGACGTCTGTGTTGGAGCAACTAACGTTTCGTTGGTGCAACAAAAAATTAGTTCCCCAACCAAAATTTTAGTTCTAAGAACCAAAATTCACTGCTTGTCTGGAAATCAACTTAAAAATTATTTTGCGACCATTCACCTTTTTTCTACGTGTCTTACGGCCCTCGGCTGCCCTCGGCTGCCCTCGGCTGCCCTCGGCTGCCCTCGGCTGCCCTCGGCTGCCCTCGGCTGCCCTCGGCTGCCCTCGGCTGCCCTCGGCTGCCCTCGGCTGCCCTCGGCTGCCCTCGGCTGCCCTCGGCTGCCCTCGGCTGCCCTCGGCTGCCTGGCACGCGCCTCAGTAAGCGCGCTTATCTCTATCCCCGCCATTGTGAGGGCGTCGCGGTATTGACACTGAGCAGAGCCAGCGGAGCCCGCAGAGTCAGAGCGGAGGTCGGAGGTGGCGAGGCGGGGGCGGGGGTACATTTGGTGAGCATACTATTACGGCCACAGGGACTACGGCTAATTTTAGGCCTCGCCGCATCAAGTCTTTATCCTTTCTGGCGCCGGCCGCGGCCGCCTGGTGCCAGGCGCGC
The DNA here is from genome assembly GCA_038380765.1 of Odontothrips loti. Lineage (NCBI taxonomy): Eukaryota > Metazoa > Arthropoda > Insecta > Thysanoptera > Thripidae > Odontothrips > Odontothrips loti. The sequence goes on along the minus strand of CM076244.1, from coordinate 16,746,001 downwards.
TTTGACTTACTGTGTCTATACGGGCCGACGCCAGCGCCGCGCGCCACAGGCAGGCAGCCACCTTCCAAACGGGTGACATTGAGCGGGTGACGAACCTCTCCGGACCCGCCGAACCGGTTGGCTGCTGACCCGGGCTGCGGCTGCTCGGCGGCCGGGACTCGCGGGGCCCCCAAAGTGTTAACTTGAAGAGATATGCAAAGGAGAAGGAGAAAAACAAAATCATACACCTTTGTCGAAGGAAAAAATATCGCCAAGGTGGTCGATCTGTTTCGCCAAGTCGACCGAAGTTTGCCGAGTCATTTCTGTTTCGTAAAATCCAGCCTGCGCGCCGAAATAAGAAGCAGCACCCACCGCGTTCACTGGCGTAACACCCAATCAACGCCCCCATTCATTCATTCTTAATTACAAGTGAACTTTTTTTGTCGCTAAAACGACGGAATGGTCAAGTCATCCACTTTGGCACTGCGCTATCACGGCCGGTCTGACGCTGCATTTGTCCAACAGTTTCTGAAGCGTGAAACTGACGCCTACCTCGATTGAAAACCGGCGCGGGTGGGGGCACAGCAGTCGTTGGGATACCTATTCACACGCCAGGCGAAGACGACCCGCCAAAAAAGGGAACACACACACACACACAGGCGTGCGCAAACTGCAGGCGTACGGGGTCAACGCAGTATTTCTCTCTCTGTTTCTTTCTCTGCCTCTCTCTCTTCCTCTGTCACCCCCCCCCCCCCCCCCCCACGATCGGCCCGGCCTGGACCCTCTCCCGCCGAGTGGCTTTCGGTTTTGGTCAGGAGCAATAATACAACTACAATAAGCACGAGGGCGGTGCGCCACAGAAAGAGAAGAGAAATCGGCGCGGCGTTCTGTTTGCACCACATAGCGCCCGGCCCTGCCCTGCCCGGCCCGGAGAGGAGAGATGCTGCATCGGCCTGCCCGCTCCGCCTGCTCCGCCTGCTCCGCTGCTGCTGCGGGGGCGCCTGGCCGCGGCCGCCAGCCCGGCCCGCCGGCCCGGTCCCGCGGCACGCCTGCTTCACGTCGTCCTCGAGGCCCCCGTCGTGGTGACATTTTTCGTGCATCGATAAAAATCTTATCCGCCGCCCCGATCCGCAGCGTTATTGGTCGCGCGGGCGACGCGGGGAAGAATGTCGCGCGCGGAGAACGGAACGGGGTCAGGGTTCGAGTCCCGGCGGGGGATTGTCGCGTATTGTCTCGTCAATTTTTTCGTGCGCTTTCCCCCGGCCGCGCGGGGTTTCGCACCCGCTACCCGAGGCCTGGGCCTAGGGGGGCTAGCGCAGGGCTAGTGGGTCTAGCGCAAGTCTAGTGGGTCTAGCGCCGGTCTAGCGCAGGCCTCGACTCGCGGCCCGCAGTACTCACTCGTCCCCGCTATTGCCTACCGAGGCGGCAACGCTGCACACACCGCGGTGCTATGCCGTGCTATGCGGCTCCGGCAACAGCACCGAGCCGAGCCGAGCCGAGCCCGGCCGGTGGGCGTGCAGGCACTATGGATGAAGCCTCCGCTCCGGAGTGAAGCAGGCCGTGGCGCGGCGGTGCGGTGCGGTGCGGTGCGGTGTACTGTGGGGGGCAACGCCTGACCGCGCCGCCCCGGCAACAGGCCTGACCGCCGCAGTGGTCGTGCCGTGTGCCCCCCTCCCCCCCTCCTCCCCCCCCCCTCTCCCCTCCGGCTCGCGCTAGACCGTCCCAATCCCCCTCCGGGACCTCCGGGACCTCCGGGACTAGACTATAGAGACGCTGGCGATCCGCGAGGAAAAAATAAAGGAGCTGAAACCGCGGCTGACTACCGTCTTCCGGGACCTCGCCCTGCTCGCCGCGGCGCGTCGCCCACCCTGTGGAGCAGCGCGGCAGAGCAGTGTAACGAGGAAACGCCCCCCGGCCCCGGCAGCAGGAAGCCAGCCGAGAAACACCTCCGCAAACACACGTTTCCTCTATTCGCACATTTGCGCGGAAAATGCGAGAAAATTCTCGTCTGCGATGTGACCGGGCGTTCGACCTCAGTTTGCCTCGCCTGCCGGCGTGCAGAGCCGTCCCTAAGGCGCGGGTAGGCAAGCCCGCCCGACAGCCGAGCCTTGCAGACCACAGCAGGCGCATACCTTCCAGGCGCTATGGGCGAAGCTGCGGCACCCGGGTGACAAACTTGGCATGCATGTCGACCCTCGCGCGGTCAGAGCTGGCTGGGGGCCGGGGCTGGGGGCCGGGGCCGGGACTTGGGGGTCCGGGGCTGGGGGCCGGGGCTGGGGGCCGGGGATGGGGGCCGGGGATGGGGGCCGGGGCTGGGGGCCGGGTCTGGGGGCCGGGCGTGCGCACGTCCCCGGGGGGAACAGACCCCGCCGCCTTTGGCAGGCGGAGAAAGAGCAACGTCCGCGCTCTGCGCCGTCGACGGTGTCCTCTGGCCGCGTCGCGAGTCCAGGATGACTGCCGGGTCCCCGACGGCTGAGCGGTCGCCGGTCGCCCGTCACGGCTCGAGGACCAGGCAGGCGTCACGCCGAGCAGAGGCCGAGCAGAGATGATTGTCATTCCAGATCTGGCCCCGATGCCCGGGCCGCGGCGGGGCCGGCGCAGACTGTTAGCCGGCCTGGATTTGATTTGGCGCCGCTGCCGTGGGAACAGCTGCGCTATTCGACTGGCAGAGTGCAGCGGCTGGGCCGGGCAGGGCCGGGCAGGGCTGCCGCTGGACGTGTCAAGGCTGATTCACATCATGGTGGGAATCGGATCGGAGCGGGGCGGAGCCGGGCGGTGTCGACAGCCGTTCGCATTTTATTTTTCATTTCTTTATTTTTGCGTGGGTTTGATGTTCGATCCGAGACATTCGAAGTGTGGACCCGCTTCGCGCCTGTATTTAGACCGACGTTTGGTGGTCGACAAGGCGCAGACATTGGAAATAAAATGGGGAGAAGACAATACTTCGATACGTGTACGGCCGGGGCTGGGGCCGGAGCTGTCCCCGAGGATGAGAGACGGTGCTTCATCAAGCCGACCCCAGCGGACCGTCCCGACTCTGACCCGCCCCACGCTCAATAAGGCAAAAGCAACGTTTCGGCTTGGCAGCTCTGCCCGGACTCCAGCCGGACTCCAGCAGCGGCCCCCGGGCTCCAGGGGCGGATGGCCGCGTCGCGATACGGTAGTCGCTTCTTGTACCGCTCCAGCTAACGCCCCACCTCCAGCTCCAGCAGGTCCAGTCCCGTCCAGTCCCCAGCGGGGAGAGGCAAGAGCAGAGGCCAGTGCTCCAGCCGCTCCAGCCGCTCCAGCCGCTCCAGCCGCTCCGGCCATCTGTACCATTCGCTCCTACGCACGACCTCCGGGCCTTCGGGAGTGAGTCACCCTCGGAGTCACCGCACGAGGACGAGGCGGGGATGGGGGGGGGGGGGGGGGAGCGGTACCCAATAGCGGGTGCGGGACCACTCTCTGCCAGCAGACGGAATGTGCACTACTGACAGTGAAAGGAAGTCGCGCACGGCTGCGGCAAGCAGCGTCCGGAGGGGCGGGCACCGGCGGGCACTATAGCGGTGCGGACCCATCCGGCGGACCGGACCGGAGCTCGAGGCTCGCGGACCTCATCGCGGACCGCGTCAACTGCCATTTCATTCGTCTGCGCGCGGCCCCCCCCCCCCCCCCATCCATTGCCCATACTGCAACCGCAGCCGTGCTGGGCGCGTTGGGGGGTACCTCTGGGGTAGGCTCACCATTGTTAGCGAACGGTTGGGCCTTTCTCTCTCGCTATCGACACACAACGAGAGACAAGACCCCCGCCCTCTTGCCACACACACACACACACACACACACACACACACACACACACACACACATACAGCGGCGGCTTCTCACGTCGTCTTGAGACACGCCGGCGACAACGTCGATAATTGCGACTTCTCAAACGGCAAAATACAACACAATGTTTCCCCCGTTTCCCCTGTCTGCTCCCCCGCGCCGCTAGTGAACGAGAACAAAAACACTGGAAACGGCCGCGAGGTTTGGGATAGAACAGACGGAGGATAAGTTTTGTCTTTTCTGAAGTCTCGGCCGCGGCCGTGTGTGTCTGTATGTGTGTGTGTGTGTGTGTGTGTGTGTGTGTGTGCCCGTGAGCGCCGCGCGTTCTCCACATTGTCATTCGCTGGCGGCTGACTTTATATCCGTCACGTCGTCAAGATTGTGCATAAATCAGTGGTGTGGCCCCGCCCTGCTCCGCCTTGCCCCGCCCTGCCCCGCCCCGCCATTCAGAAATGAATGAATCGCGTTGCAAGGCACTCCTCTGCCTCCCTCCGTCTCCGTATGCCGCGCCGCCATTATGCCGAAAAACTGCCGTTTCTTGGCGGTTTACCCTCGAAAGTCACACGCACTGTCCATACAGCCGTCACATTGCGATGAGTCTATATCCGCTAGCCATAACGTACCTCCCCCCCCCCCCTCCTTTTTCCTTGCACGCCCCTGTCCGTTCCCACGACGACCAAGAAGAGATGATGGACTGCGGCAGGAGCGGCGGCGGCGGGAACAGCGACTGCAGTAGCACAAGCTCGCGGCCGCTCCCCTCCCACCGCTTCCGCTCCACTGTCGCCCGAGATTCACGGTGCACGCGTGCGCAGCCGTCGCTGTCCTGGCCGTCTACCACTGCCCTGACGATCCAAGCCGCGAAGCTGCAGACACACACCACACACACACACACGCGCACACACACACACACACACACACACACACACACACACATGCACGCACACACGCGCACACACTCACATGACGTCGGCGGCTGCGGTGGCGAGTAATTTTGAAAACAAACACATGGCGGGGGTGCAAAAACGCCTTGAATTTTATACTGCCGCCACTGTCTGACCTGTTTAGTGTGTGTGTGGGGGAGGGGGGTTATGGCGGGAAAGTACAAACGTGAGCGGCCAGAGGGAGGGGGGCAGGTATTGCTGTTTGCACACAGTAAAGTGTCGAAGCATCCAAGAAGCAGAATTAGTCACCTCTAGCCGGCTGCTTCCTCCTCATACACCCACCCACTCATCCCCCCCCCCCACACACACACTCTTTCTCTCTCTTTCTCGTCCAGCCCGTGAGACACGGGGCTTTGGATCGACGCCAGAGGTGTAAGTCGCCTTATCGACCTGAGGGAAAATATCTCCTTCACCCTTTCCTCATGTTACCGTGGCGGAGCAGGCGGAGTGTGTAGCAGGCTGCCCGGGGGCCTCGGGCAGCCCCGCCGACACTCACGGCAATCAACACAACGCTAACTCTGGCCTCTGCTGCTGTCTCTGAAAGAGTGAGAGAGAGAGAGAGAGAGAGAGAGAGAGAGAGAGAGAGAGAGAGAGAGAGAGAGAGAGAGAGAGAGAGAGAGAGAGAGAGAGAGAGAGAGCAGGAAGGGTGGGTGGTGCCATCGGGGCCATAGGCCCCTACGCGACGTGGGCTTTAAAACGGATGAAGTACGTGCTGTGACACGGCGGACGCTCGGACGCCTTGAGGAGGGCCGATGCCGACGCTAGCCGAGCCGAGCCGATGCGAGTCGAGGCGTCCCGAACCGTTTCCTCCGTTTAGCGGAGCTCCTCTCTTTGTGACACGTCGCGGCACGGTACGGCTCCAGCCGCCATTATCCCTCGCCTTTTGCAGAACGTGTCGTCGAACCTTGATGATTGGTCGTGCGGATTTAATCGATAATTACCAGAGGCCGGCGGGGGGCGGGGCCGGCGGGGCAGGGGGGATATGGACGCTGTGCGGTGCCGCTGTGCCGCTGTGACTCACAGCCGCTCACAGCACTCTCCAGCCGGCGCCGTCTCGCAGGCACCCTAATGTCCGCAGCTCTGGGCTGGGCTGGGCTGGGGTGACTTTGCCTGTCACTCAGGCCGGGTGACAGGTGACACTCCGCTTGTTTCTCTCCTGTCGGACTGTCGGGAGGCGAGCGCGCGCCGAAATACTGCGCGGGCCGTGCGGCGCAGCTGGTCCAGCGGAGTGACTGACTCCCTGACCTACCTCGCTGACTTGCCTCACAATAACACCCTAACTGCCGTATTCACTCGGCGCGCGTCCGATGCTGAGCGAATTGCGCGTCCGTTGTGAGCGAGGGTCACTCAAGGGACATTGCAGGTCGTATTTGTCGCCGGTCAGCGAGCAAGGTCAAGAGCCGCTGGCCTTGACCAACCGGGGCGCTGAAGGCAGATGCCTCCCGGCCCGGCGGGCTGCTGGACTGGAGGCTGGTGCTGGAGGCCCACGCCCTCCGCGCTGTCATTGGCGGTGTGCGTCCGAACCGCGGAGCCCCCGCCGTCTCCCTCACTCGCCCGCGCGCACGCGTAAGACAATGCGTGTGCGAGAGAGAGAAAGGAAGATAGGGGCCACCCATCGACTCCGGACAGGTATTGAGGCCAAGCGGTGGGCAGAGCGACCTCTGGGAGAGGAAGCAGGATGGGCAGAGAGCTGCCAGCCAGGCCTGCGAAAGCGTCAAGCGGAACGACCCAACTACTGCCATCCAGGGGCGTGTCGGCAGTCGCCGCGGGGGGATGGCGATGACAGGGCGGCTCCTGGCGGCTCCTCCTCAGTGGCTGACGGCAGTTTCGCCGCCTCTTTTGCCGGCGGTCTCGCCATTATGTCAAAGGCAATTCCGGCCCGCTTGGCAGGCCGCGCCGGGCCGGGCAGGCCGCGGGTGCTCACCGCCCGCAGATGAAACGGCTCTCAAACACTATCTGGGACTTTTAGGGGGCAGCGCGCCGGCCGCCGGTCTGCCAGCAGATGTAAAAGTAACTGGCTCGTTGACGACGCCGTCGTCACCGTCCCGTGAGAGGCGCGGGGCGGCCGCGGACACCGCGCACGCCGCGCAGGTAGTTGGGCCATCGCCGCGGTTATGAAAGAGATGCAACGGGAAGGGAAGGCAAGGGCGGTGGAGGGAAGTAGATCAACCAGCCGGGGGGGGGGGGGGGGGAGGGGGCAGCGGGGCCCAGCGGGGCCCAGCGGGGCCCAGCGGGGCCCAGCGGGGCTCAGCCAACCGCGGAGGCTTCCTCCTCCTCCCCCTTCTCCTCCTCTTCATCTCCGCGGCGGCGCGGCAGTGCGGCGGCCTTCGTCCCAATCATCAAGCGGGCTAACCGTAACCATGCTGCTGCCGTGCTTCACCACCGCCAGGCTCTGCGAAGTCGTCCCACGGGAAGGAAGCGCCGCCTCCGCCCCGCCGCCCGCGTCCCGGTGTATATACCTCCCGCCCCGCCCCGCCCCGATCCGTCAGCAGTGCCAACTGAAGCCCGCCCCGCGGCGGCCTCTGCACTTGCATCGCAAAGGCAAAACAGCGTCGCGGGCCGGCCGGACTGCTGTGACGACCAGGTTTACGGTGCCAATAAGAGGGCGTTCGGTTATTTGCAGAGATAGAGTTCGCGCACATTTGGGGCGTGACACACGGCGGTGGTGGCGGCGGCAGAAAGACATTGCGCAAACGGGGGAGGGGCCGCGGGGCCGCGGGTCGGGGGCCGGGCCGGTAGGTACGACGCCATCGTGCTGCCGCGGTAAACAGGCCGGTCCGGGCCGGGCGCCCTGTCCCGTGTGCAGCTGCGGCTGCGGCCCGCGCGTGTCTGGGTTCGACAGGACCTCCCCGCCCAGACAAAAGCGATGGGAGGTGGCTGGCGTCGAACCGCAGACCGACGCGATACTAAGCAGCCCGGAGGCTAGGCCGCGGGGCGGGGCCCACGCGGAAGCAAAGCGAACGGCCGGGAGGGATGCAACACCCCGGCCCGGGCCGAGCGTATACTATTCCCATTGCACGTGTTGCACACCGTCTTGGCTGGCGCTGGCTCTGGCTGGCCGGGTCCGCTGGTCCGGTCCGAGCGCTGGCCGGGCCGAAACCCCACTCCCACATGTGTCGTGCATTCGGTGGCCTCGAAGCGGCGCGAGACGTGTGATTGGATACATGGCCCGCTGCTGTCCGCACCGCCGGGGAGGATCGGGGGCTGATGATGACTCGGTGGGGCTGGGCAGGGCAGGGCAGGGCAGGGCAGCCGGCAGCCGCGGCGTGGCAGCGACACAGGCGACGGTATTAAGTCGTACGAGCGACTGTTATTCTGGCTGGCCGCGGGGGGCGGGGGAGCGGAAGTGGACGTGGGTGATGCAAGAAATGTAGTGAGGGGCGGCGGGGCTGTTGAGACGCGTATGCCGCGGCGTGTCCGCGACGTGTGCGTGGCGTGTCGTGCCCCCGCAGCCTCCGCGCCGGGCGCCTGCGAGTGTTGGGGTAGGCCAGCCCGCACGACACGCGTGCGTGGAGACGTCGTGGCTGCCTACCCACCAGGCGCGTATGTCTGTGCTCGCAGTCTGCGCTCAATTGGGTGTTCAAAATTGAGGACGTACTTCATAGATCACCCCGCCAGGCCAGCGGGCGAGGCTGCGGAGGCGGTAGCCGCCCCCAGTGCCCCCAAGGGGGCCCCCAGCACCCCCGGCCGGGACAGGCTGTGGGGATTAAAGCTAGTCCGACAATACGGTAGGTGATACACGGCCCGCATGTGTGAGGTGCGACGCCCTGTACCGGCCCCGTGCGGCGGTGCGTAGTCACACAGAGCCGCGCAGCTGCCGCAGCTGCCGCCGGCGTGTCACGCGAGGCCCGCAAGGCACCGCCGCCGTCCCTCTCCTTCTCTGTCCCTCTCACGGGTGGACAGCGGCAGGGACAGAGAGCGGAAGAGAATCTTGTTGCGGTGCGCGATCACAAACGTTCGAGCGGTTATTAAAAATAAAAATATTAAAAAAGCTCACAAGCGCGACGCCTGTGTGTCGCTGCCGTGACCAGCAGACGGACGGCGCTCACAGCCGCTGCACTCTCCACACGGACTGGGGCGGGGCGGTGGAGAGCGCACAGCGCACAGCGCACAGCGACCAGAGCAGAGTGTCGCAGAGTGTCGGAGCGTCTCCCCGGCAGTTCGGACCGGCGGCGTGGTGCGAGTGCGAGCGATTTACGGCTGCTGAAATAGTATATAGTCCGTGTAGTCAAGCTTCCCTCAGCCCTCGGCCCCGCCCGCGGCCCCCCGCCCCCGGCCCTCCGCCCCCACCCCCACCCCCCGGCATCGGTGCAAGTGTGGTGCCAGGGGGCGGACAGGCCGCGAAGGCCTGCGCCCTGTCCGAGGCGGGAGACGGCGCGGCGCCGCCGAGACGGGAACGGGCCGGCGATGTGTAACCTGAGCACCAGGCAGAGGGGATCCGTACCGGCAACGTCGTCGGGTTGAAATACCCGTTTGCGCGGCGACCAGCAAGGAGGGTACATCCCCCAAAAAATAAACACGTTTCGTTTCTACCACGAATGAAAATGTCGTTTGGATGTCTCGGTTAGTCGGTAAAGTTTTCGAAACATTTGTTGAATATTCAATGACTATTGTTTGTTTGGCTTGCGTTTGATGTGTGCGCTGTTCGGTTGACGTCTATGCAGTAGCGCCATTACATCGCTTCCAATCACACCTGCGACTCGTTTGGACTGTATTTCCCCACCCCGTTCTTCTCTCTCTCTCTCTCTCTCAAACCCCGCTCACTCTGTGGCCCAGCCCAGCCCAGGGGCGGACCAAACCCAAGATTTACTCGACAGACGCGACGGAAGTACTCACATAGTAACACACACACACACACACACACACACACACACACACACACACACACACACACACGGCGAAAGACGTCACAAACGACCGCAGGAGACCCAACACTTTTCATTTTTCTTGAACACATCCCCACCCCGTCCACTTTGGACGAGGTGCCAACAACACACACTCTCACACACTCACACACACCAGCCGCCCTCTAAATTCGGCGGAAAGGCGTTTCTCGTAGGGCCAGAGAGTATAAATGACCGGCTGTTCCGTTGATTGAAGAGAAGCTACCGCGCCCCGCGAGTAGGCGAAACGGGGACTACTCGGGGGTCCCGGGGGTGTGCCGGGCCGGTGGGGGGGGGGGGGGGGGGGGGGGGGGGGCGACGGGGCGGGGGTTTTCCCGCGGCGACTAACTCCCGAAATACGACGACGACGACAGCCACCACGGCGACAAAACAGACGCACGCACAGACCCAGTTTTCAGTGCAACACACGGATGCGCTATCTCGAAGCGATTCCCAGGCTCCTTTGGGCACTGCACAGACACACCAATTGTGTTCATTGTGTTCTGTAAGGTCCTGCAGCGGCCCTGCGGGCTTTAAAATGTAGAATGTTACCTGATTCCTCCGGTCCTAGAGTCAGACAGAGCTTTGCCACTGGAATTCTTGACATATACTTGAACATCCTGGTTTTCGTTCTATTTTATCAAGAAACTCCAGCACTATCCAACTTCGATTTAAAAATTTGAAAAAATTCCCCAGTGAGCGAGGACGTTCTCAAGATGTGTCTTTCCTTTGAACAATGCTGGCCGTTTGATCCATAGTTTTCATTGACAACAACGTGTGAAAAACAGTCCTTGTGTTGGCGCAGGGAAGGCGGCAGGGCGTAGCGACGTGGATATACTGGTAGTGGTAGATACGCCGCGCTCTGGCGCGGGGTATGGGCGGGCCCATGGGCTGAGGTTCCCCTCCACAGACACCCGCTAGCAGCTCACGCTCACCCCGACTGCCTCTGTGTTCCAGGTACGGGTACGTTCGGCCGGGTGTGCCTCTGCCGGGACAAGTCCACCCTGGAGTACGGCGCCATGAAGATCCTCGCCATCGGGGACGTCATCAGACTGAAGCAGGTGGAGCACGTCAAGAACGAGAAGAGCATCCTGGCGGAGATCCGACACCCCTTCATCGTCAACCTGTACGCGGCACGCCATTTCTCTCGTCGTTTGCAGAGGGAGCAGAACTGCCCGCCTGATGTCGGCTTCTTCTGTTTGCAGCCGGTGGCACTGGCACGATCAGACCTACCTCTACATGCTGTTCGACTACGTCTGCGGCGGGGAGCTGTTCAGTTACCTTCGGAATGCGGGCAGATTTAGTAATAGCACAGGTAAGGCCGGGTGGTCGCAGCCTCTTGCCTCCTTCCCTCTCCCAGAGAGAGAGAGAGAGAGAGAGAGAGAGAGAGAGAGAGAGAGAGAGAGAGAGAGAGAGAGAGAGAGAGAGAGAGAGAGAGAGAGAGAGAGAGAGAGAGAGCCCGATGGTAATGAATCTCCTCCGCCTGACTCGCAGGCAACTTCTACACGGCGGAGATCGTGCTCGCGCTGGAGTACCTGCACCAACAGAACGTCGTGTACCGCGATCTCAAGCCAGAGAACCTGCTTCTCGACAGGGACGGCCACCTCAAAATCACAGACTTCGGCTTCGCCAAGAAGCTGGCCGACAGGTAGGGGGCGTCGTGATCGTGGCCTCGCGGCTTACCCTCGGAACGTGTGTGCGTTCACTACATATGTCTGCCGTGTCCCCAGGACGTGGACCCTGTGCGGCACCCCGGAATACCTGGCCCCGGAAATCATCCAGTCCAAGGGCCACAACAAGGCGGTGGACTGGTGGGCGCTCGGTGCGTTTCGCTTCCCCCGTGACTTTGCTTCAATTGGATTTCACCGGGCATTTTCATCACTAAATGCGATGTTTTAATTTGGCTTGCAGGTGTGCTGGTCTACGAGATGCTGGCGGGGTACCCGCCCTTCTTCGACGACAACCCCTTCGGCATCTACGAGAAGATCCTGGCTGGCAAGATCGAGTGGCCTCGACAGCTGGACCCGGTGGCCAAGGACCTCGTCAAAAAGTTGCTCGTCCAGGACCGGACCAAGCGGCTGGGGAACATGAAGGTGACTTGCGAGTTCGCTCCCTAGATATGGAAGCACTCCACGCCTCGGGTCGACTTCTTCACCGTCTCGGCTTCTTTGTTGCAGAACGGGGCAGAGGACGTCAAGAGGCACAGGTGGTTCAAGGGTATCGATTGGGTGGACGTCTTCCACAGAAAACTCAAGGTGAGAGTGACGCCCGCAACGCGCTTATATCTGACCGGACCTCGTGTGGGTGGCAGCTGCTGAGTGACATTGTACGCCCGTTCGCTTTCAGCCCCCCATCGTGCCCAGAGTCAGCTTCGACGGCGACACCAGGAACTTCGACGAGTACCCGGAGGCGGACTGGAAGAACGCGCCCGTCGTCGGAGACACCGAGCGGAAGCTGTTCGAGGACTTCTGAGAGCCGGCGCCGTGTCGGGACGAAACGAACGGATGTGATTTTTTAATTGGTAGTGCCAATAATAACTGTAATAATAATCGTAATAATTGTATACGTAACCACAGCCCTCCGAGGCTCGCACTCATTGGGGGGACCGTCATACGGTTCTTTACTCCCCCAACTAGATTTGCCAGTGTAGTCATCGGCAGCTGATCCGGGTCAGCCGCGTAAGGTTGTGTTCATGTGAGTGGGAGTGGGAGATTTATTTTTGTGATCTGTGTGCATCTGGAGCCGGAATGCCGTGGACAGCGGCGGCGGGAATGGTATCTATAAAGCCAAGGCGGTGAGATAAGAGTGGGTGGTGCTCTCTATTTAGTCCCGCGTGCCTACCATGAGGTAGTACATAGTTAGGTTGAACCCAATGCACTATAGAACTAGGAGAACAAACAAAAGATGTTAGGGACGCCGGTGTCTGTCGCCGTGGTAGGCGGCCGTTCAGTGCTCGGGTAGTTTTATACAAATGTCGGCGGCGTTTGTTAAAGTATGGGGCCCGCGCTGTACAGAACACCTTCCGTGCGGGGGCATAAATGTGATATGTGTGTTGTGTGAATGGACTAACGTAGGGGAATGAATTTCTGGACTCATATTTATCATTCAATTCCCGTAGTATCATCAAAGTGTTTTTCAACAAGGGGCCGTTCAGAAACCATGTGACACGTAATCGAGGTAAACAAAAAATCAGCGGGAGGAAGTGCGTGGAACTGTCTGCGGGAGCCAAACCGACCAAACCTGCAGTCACAGGGTTGACTCAGGCAAATAAATTTTTGTAAAAAAAAATATATAATAAAAACAAGCAAACTCGCGAACGACAGTTTGCTCCAGCACCAACCTCCCACACGCTACCAGGGTTCAAGGCAGGGTCACGTGGTTTGTGAACGCTCCCTGCATCTCTGCTGCTAAGGGACGGTGGCTCGTCCAGTGTTAGGATTTTCAATTAACGACGTTTTGTATTAGTTTCTCCTCTGTATACCAACTCTTTGTTGTAAACGGTAATAAATAATGTACGAATACTATTACATTTTGTATGTGATATTTAAATGCAAAAAAAGGGTTAATGACTCTCAATGTTTTATCTCAACCATGAAGTACATGGAAATGTTGACTGTTGTTGTGTGATAGAAGCAATCACTGAATGTTTCTCCACCGATTGCATTTTTTAATTAAAACATTTACTTCTTCATTTACAAGTTAAAGTATGAAATACAGAGGGGAATGAAGTGGAGAATCATTTGGTGTAGAAGAGATAGAGTAATTTTATCTCGCGGTATTGTAAAAATATGTGATGTTACTTAGGTCTTCTATTGACTGACTACAAGACAGTAGAAACAACACTTTTTGCTTTAAAGTATCTGATTAACAAAGGCATGCCTGCCTTTTCTATGTAAGTCGAAACGTTTATACACCACAGAAGTGTACAAATATTATAAAGTTTATATAGAGAAGTGGTGTTAAATTGATTTTGGAAACCCTTATTAAAGAATTCCACAAGTGAGAGTTTGCATTTTTCCTCCTCTTTACCCGTCACCGAACCGCCAGCATTTGGTCGGGTAGGCAAGCCAAACACCAATGATGAGCGGGCTGGCCTACCCTCGTGGGGGCTCTGCCACCGCCTGCAGCCGGTCGGGTAGGCAAGCCCGTCAAACACCAGTGATTGGCGGGCTGGCCTACCCATGCAGGGGCTCTGACTGCCACCAACTCCACACACTTCTCAGATAGCGTACTTGCGCCATGTGGAATTCGAGTACATTCATTTCTTACAATTTTCGCAGGCTTTTGTAATTGTTTCCTCCAAGGAAAATAATTCATTTAAGCTTATGATTTTTAAACTTCCCGCCAAGATGGAGACCATCGGAGATGCTCTCTTGTCCAACTCTGCTGCCAATAATCGGTCGTTCTTGCGTACACTTTGGGTGTGGACCGTTACTTGATGACAAGTTGTTATCAGCTGTAATCAGTGTGCGGAGAATTAGAAGGGTGGTTTTGTCCATCGTCGTCGCTGTAGAATCGCGTATGGAGACTTGATGAACGAGGACGAGGATCCGCACGGTTGTCAACCCCGCGGCAAACATTGACGGAGAGCACGCTCGAAAGTTAGGTGTCACGTCTCCCTCGCGCACGTCACGGGGAAGTTTCGAGCGAGAGAGACAGAACGTCCACCTGCTCTTTTCGGGAGCAGACGAAACAAACACGGAACACACCCCTCTCTGACAGCGGAGCGGGGATAGGGACCCAGCCCAGACTTGTTGAAATGCAACCCTACAGGGCGGGCGCTGGGGCTACAGGTTGCAGTATGTTCGGGAGAGAGCGTGCAGACATCTAAACGGGGAAAAACGCGAGTATCATAAATTGCGTGCCGAGAATATAGTGCAGGTCGGCGGCCGTTCTTCGCATCCGCGAACCCATCAGTCGTCTGCTGCGCCCAGCACCGGCCGGACTAGGCAGCCAGCAGCGCTCCTCTGCTCGGGGTGGGCGGGGACCTGTCGAGTTCAACTTGATGGCTTTCTGCTGATCGCCGCGCCCAGCTTGAGCCAGAATGCTTTCCTCCCGCACCATCATGTCCGCGGAGACGGAGGACTTCCCCGACGACTACAATATCCCGAGAGCCGGATGGAAAGTCAAGATGAATCATGTCTTCGAGGAGAAGCGGAATCAGAACCTGAGACCACGGTGGCACCAGATTTACCAGCTCTTACCCTTAGCGCTCAGGTACGTGGTTCAGGCGCCTCTAGCTTTCACATTGTTTTCGTCTAGAACTGTACCCAATATGATGTAATTTATCCTGGGGATTCATTTCCTTTCCTGCTTGCCTCCTCACACTTGTTGAGGTTAATGTGCCCACCTGTGAAGTGTTTCTGTTTCGGATCTTTTTGTCACGCGTTTTAAAATAGATCACAGACTTGTTTCAGTACTTAACTTTTTATGTTTGTTTCAGATATGTGGTATATCACATGTACAATGCATTACATTCACGACAACCTCTTATGAATTACATTAAGATGGAAACTGGCAAGCAAATATATGGTTGGTACTGATATACTTTGAAGAAAGTTGTGCCTTTATGTCTCCAACAAATGAATACCTTGTACCCTTTTCTCTAGGTGCACCAATTGGAGGCATTGGAGGTGGGACTATTGGAAGGGGATATCGTGGGGAATTTTGCCGTTTCCAGCTAAGACCTGGTCGTTATGAGTACAACACTGTACCTGCCGATAATTTCATTGTAACTGTTCAAAACAGTCAAGGGAAGACAGTGTACCAGAAAGTCCTGAGCTGCTACCCGTAAGTTAATTATTTTTTGTCATTTCATATAAAAATATGGTTATGTATTCTGAATTTATTGTGTTGGTTTTGCTTTGGTTTATAGAAAACCTAAGAAACAATTATCAGCATGGGAGTGGGACTTTGACGGTTCGCAAGCTCAATATACAGCGCTATATCCTCGATCTTGGAGTGTATTTCGCATACCAGACTTTGCTCTCACATTGGTTTGTCGCCAGGTGTCTCCTGTCATTCCAGATAATTACAAGGTTTGCTAGTTTTTTACTGAATTGGGTGTCAGTTTTTACTCTTAAAAGTAAGGTTTCTGTGACATTGTGTATTACTTTATAGGACTCTAGTTTACCTGGTGCAGTTTTTGTTTGGACTGTACATAATGAAGGTACAGAGATGCTACATGTCAGTATTACCTTTACTTTTAAAAATGGTTGTGGCAGGAAAGATGACAGAGATGGTATGTACCCATTATCAAATAACTTTCCTACTACCCTTCACCATTTTTGTGAAAAGTCAGTTTTAATTTTCTTTTCTTATCACTTAGCAAACTGTGTCAGCACAACACTGGATCACAAAGCTGAAAATGGAACTCAGGCAGTAGGTGTCCAGATCGCTCATCAGATGGATGGTATGGACTACACCTATGGGCTGGCAGTTAAAAATAAGGTATGATTAATGCACTCATTACGCCTCAGTGTAGTACGACACTACTTTGTAGTAGAATAAGTCCCTTCTTTATTTGCACTAAAAAATATTTCTCCTCCTATATTTATGTATTACAGGATGGAGTGTCTATTACACGAATGCTTCGGTTTGACCCTGCTGGATCAGGTGCAGACATTTGGAACAGACTTCAGGAAGAAGGTGAACTGTGGAAGGAGCCTGAAGCTTGCAAGCCCACAGGTTTGTAATTGATCATTCAGGAATAGTCCAATTTAATGATGTTAAAAATTGACCTCTACTAATTTATATTATTTTTCAAATTAGCATCTGGTGAACAACTGGGAGCAGCTATCTGCAGTCGTCTGTCAGTGCCTGCTGGGTCATCTTTGGATACTGAAATGTCGTTGGTATGGCACATGCCAAGAGTGCATTTCCAAGCATGGCACACTAGGTAACTAATTGCTCCATATTATTAAGAACTGTGATTCCCTTTTTAAAGCCCTTACTTATATCATCTGTGTTCTCCCTTGCTAGGTACTACACAACCCAAGATTTCACTACCTCTTCTGTTCCTGGCACCAAGGAAGGATCACTTCAAACTTCAGCATCAGTACTATGTGCTTATGCTCTAGAAAATTTTGGGCGTTGGGAAGAGGCTATTGATAAATGGCAGCAACCTGTACTAGATGACAGGTACTCATTTTCACTAGAAGTATCTTTCTTTTTATCTTTACTTTTAGTAATTTCTTTTTATTCTTCAGTGACTTGCCAGAATGGTATGCAAGTGCATTATTTAATGAAACATATTTTGTTGCTGATGGTGGAACAGTATGGTTGGTTTATGATGACAAAACCATTGATCCCACTTGTGATCCAAGGTGAGAAAAGTATAACTATATATATGTTCATCATACATTTATTTTTGTAGCCTAATGTCGGTAACTGCGTTATTTCATGTTTCAGACAAGAGTATGGCAGATTTGCATACCTGGAGGGCCATGAATATCGTATGTACAATACATATGATGTTCATTTTTATGCTTCCTTTGCTCTTGCCATGCTGTGGCCTAAGCTGCAAGAAGTTTTACAATACGACATCAGAGATACTTTAGAACAAGAAAATAAAACTCAAAGGTGGCACCTGTATGATGGTAGGAGTCAGGAACGCAAGGTGAAGAATACCGTTCCCCATGATGTGGGTGATCCAGGTATTTATTGGGTTTGAAAATATGAGTCCGAAAAATGGTAAAGAAATTTATTTTCAGAGAGATAATGTTGTTTGATTGCAGAGGAAGATCCTTTCAACTTGATTAATGCTTACCCCATTCATGATGTATCTGAATGGCGTGATTTAAATCTAAAATATGTGCTTCAAGTATGGCGTGACTTTTCCCTTACAAAAAATGAACGATATCTTGCTGACATGTGGGCAAGCTGCAAAAAGGTACAATTACTTTAAAAATTTGTATTTGAAAATTTAAAGACTTTTTTCAAAAGATGTTACTGAAATATTCTATTAGGTAATGGACACAGCTGAGTCCTGGGATCTTGATGGTGATGGCCTAATTGAGAATAATGGATCTCCTGACCAAACTTATGATAGTTGGGTAATGGAAGGACCAAGGTAGTGTGTCTCAACTACTGGCATTTAAGGAAACATTGAGTTTGCAGTGGTTCCGCGGGGATGTGTAACTTGTATTTTTCATTTATTTGATAGCGCTTACTGTGGAGGTCTTTGGCTGGCTGCTCTCTACTGTATGCACAAAATGGCAGTTCACTTTGCTGACACTGATGCTATTGATAAATATAATGCCATACTGGAAAGAGGAAAGCTGTCATTTGAAGAAAAGCTTTGGAATGGTAAGTGATAAGTTTCAACTGCCTTGAAGTAATTTCACTCCTTGGCATCAGGGCCAGTATGCTCACAAATAAAATTTAAATGTCCAGGTCAGTATTATAACTTTGACTCCTCTCAATCTGCACATTCAAAATCTGTCATGTCAGATCAGTTGTGTGGTCAGTGGTATTTAAGAGCATGCGGAGTGACTGATGAGGTAATTATGAGAAAGAAGCTTTTTCTTTTATGAAGGTAACTTTATTATGTCTCCAACATTGTGTCACATATTTTGATTTAATTTTGGTAACTTTGGTTTGTAGGTGTTCCCTCTAGAAAATGTAAAATCAGCACTGAAAACTATTTTCCGTTTGAATGTGATGGGTTTTTGTGAAGGCCGGATGGGGGCTGTCAATGGAATGTTGCCAACAGGCCAGGTTGACACAACCACTGTCCAAAGTGAAGAAGTGTGGACAGGTGTTGTGTATGGGTTATGTGCCCTAATGATTCATGAGGTAAGATACCCTCTTATCAGCATCCATACTCCTTTCCTTAATTTCTGTCCTTGTCCTTAATGTTTTCAGTAATTTTGGTTTTGATTTTCTAGAATATGGAAGAGGAAGCTTTCCTTACTGCAGGTGGCATGTTTAATACTGTTTACAATCTTATTGGTCAAGGCTTTGAGACCCCAGAGGCTCTGTATGAGAAGAACCATTACCGCTCAATCGGTTACATGAGACCTCTTTCCATTTGGGCTATGCAACTGGCGTGGCAACAAAGAAAAAACCATAAACTACCATCTCATAAACATTATGCAGAGGTTTAAGTAATACTTCTAAATTGGTTTATTTAAAGTTATAATCATCTTGTTGATGTTTGTGAGGGAGTACATTTAAAAAAATTAATCTATTTCTTTATTTTTTCAAACAATTTGGGTTTCATAAATTTGTTTGTATCATAGCTTCGGAAGGTTCCTGAGGCAATATTTTTCAGATGTACTTGCTCCTGTCCGCCAATTTGACAATCACATTATGTGAGAAGAGTTAGCAGATGGTTTTCAATGACTGCTTGTGCTAATGACAGAAAAAGAAAAGGAGTCATTACTCAAGGTTTCTCCATAAACCGTAGCTATAATCTCATCGTTTTTCTCTTGCGTGTTCACTTACCAAGGTGACTATTATTTCGCAAAACCATAGTGTATGCAGTGTCTCCACTCTCATTTGCGGCTGTGAAATCTGCTCCCCGTAGAAGGAGTTCATTCACACAATGAGGATGATCACCATGAGCTGCATACATTAATGCAGTATTCCCAACCTGCACAAGTTCAAAAGAAAAGATTCTTTACAAATGAAATTGAAAATGAAGATAAAGTGATATGAAATACACATAGTCTTCAATGGAATTATCCAAGCACATTGTTAACTGAGTAATGTTTAGATTTGTTGATGTCTAGTATGTTACTATTTATTTGTTAGATTTGTTGTTGAGTATGGTTGTGTGAAATATTTTCAATGTATTCATGCATTTATTTTTTAAACTTATTATGAAATATGTCTATTATTTTCCCTAGATTTTTGAGGGGTCGTGTGTTATATAAAATTCAGTTTTATTCCTGCAGGAATGTCTGGAGTATTACTATTAATTTTGACTCTTTGAATCAAGATGAACTTCTCTTTTATATAAAATAATTCAAGAACAAAAATGATAAATTTCTCTTAAGTGCAATATTTAAGATTCTCATTCATTACTTCAATATGTGTGCTAGTTTCAAGGGCTATTCCTTGCTCCCAGTGTTTTATTAATAGATTAATGGCCAAAGATTTTGTGTGTTATGTTTACATGTACCTCAATGTTTGTCAGTGTTTGTTTGTGTCAAAATATCTGAAAGTGTGTGTAAAGTGACTGAAGAAGGACAACTTCATGTTTGAGATTTCATTAGTTTCTTTGTAGCGATGCTGCCGGTCAGCATTATATTTAGTTTTTAACATTACCCTACTTGTACATAGGCATCTAAAGAAAGGCTCTTCTAGCCGGGCCCAGGATGTGCTACAACCCTTTCCTTTCCCCGTTCTTTAATGCCTTTCCTTGGAGAGTAGTGGGATTGGATCATTTGACTGAGGAAATTATGTACTATTGACGTTACTATGTCTTGGCATCAATCCTTAGATTTACTGACTTATACCTTATTTTAATATGTCATGTGTAAACCATATTTTTTAGGCCCTTGTATTTTTAAACCTTGTCCAATTATTTCGACGCACTGAAAACTAAACATGCTCTTATTTTGCATGCTTAGGTGAGTGCATTGAAAATTGATGAGCAATGGTTCAGTGTATACTCTTTGTTTTTCTCTCCAACATGTCCAACTTCAGTGCTACCAATGTTGGAATATAGGATTTAACGGTCAACAATGAGCAAATGATTCAGTGCCAAAGCCAAAAGAATGCTCACTGTTATGAAATTACCATTTCTGTTATGTTGCTCAACAGTTAAAATAATTCTGTAATGAGAATGCTTAGAAGAGGAGAAACTATTACATTTAAAATATAAACTGTCAATTAATTGTGTAATTTTAAAGCTTGCAAGCTTTTTCTTTTCCGATTCCATCCAAAGTGAATATCATCTCCCTAGACCAACTCATCTGTGATTCTTGCACATCTATTTTGGGGCTTGGTTTCTATCAAGATGACATTTGTTTTGTGTAGATGTGTACCATTCTTTGTGATTGCTTTCCCTTGTACGCTCGCTTGTCGTGGGCCTAATGGAACAAATACATTTTGACACTACCAAAGCAAAGGACAATTTCTGCAAAATGGTTCAGCCACACATTTAACTTGTTGCTATTTACTCAATTGTTAATTGAGATGGCTGTTATAAATTTCCTTTGTATAATTTTATGTCTTTGTGATATTTGGATTTTTCCAAAATAAGTATGGTTTTATCGAGACATTCCTTTTTGCATTATTTTATTTACTGTATATAGTAGTTCCACTGGCCTGAGTGTTGTGGCTTTTGGTACTACAGTATGTCAGGAAAATTGCATTTCCATGAGGCAAGCTTACTTTTCATTGTTTTTTCCAGCTACTAAATGGTACCTGGTGTGAGTCATTCCTCTGTTCAGTGTAAGACAAGTAGACTAACCTTGCAAAGAGCATAAGAGAATGTGTCTTACAATATTCTGTGGCATAAAGCTGCCTTATTTTTCTGTAATGGACTGATACATTTTGCATCAAGCGGTGGCTAATTTGGAAAATACTGCACCCTTGATGACCGGCCTGGAGTCAAGTGCTTTTATTTCATGTTGTAATATTCTGGTTTTCCTTGTCTTTTTTCCCTCTTGTTTGCAGCAACTTTGCATACTTTTGAGACTTCTCAAGAAAAACCATGCATACTTAATTTGCATGTTAATGGTATATAGAAAGACACATTGATTATGAAACAAAACTATTCTGATATTTGGTGTCCTTGTATATTGCATATTTAATACAAATCCATTTTAACTGTCCGTCCCTGTGTGAAATATATAATAAGATTCCCTAGTAGAAAGATTCATGTGTACTCTCTTTAAGAGCATTTTTGGAATGACTTTAGTGCTTTCTGCAAGATTGGATAATGCAAAGTGTTTTGCCAGAGAATGTAACTGTGTGTTACTTCATTTCACATAAATAGTGTTTTTCCTGCATTTACTTCTAGAAAATTGTGTTATTTTGGTAATACTCACTACATCTGTATGATTAATTGCTGCACCCTCATTAAGCAGCAGTCGCACAACATCATGGTGCCCTGCTGCTGAAGCTAACAGTAGCGCTGTCTCACTCTCAGGCCCTTGTGCATCAATCCGCGCCCCATGGTTCAGGAAAAGCTGTACTGTTGATAACTGGCCATAGGAAGCTGCCCACATAAGTGGGGTGAGTCCATTTTCATCGGGGGAATCAGCTTTGCTTTCTGAAGAAGAAATAATGTCAAGATTAGAAGTATTGTCAAATTATGGAACATTCTACACAGTTGCTTTGATATGAAAGTTCAACAGTAGTTTATATAAATTCAAATCCAAAATGGTGATAGCTTGAATTGGAGTTCTTATGGTCAAACACTTGCTCAAAGAGACATGCAGAGACATGAAAATAATTTAGGAGGCAACTGGTGTGAAATCAAGACATGCAATAGTAAGAAATTAACAATGCATCTCTGTGACATGATATTTAGGTCAAATTATTAAGAAAAGGCTTGTTATAAAAGGAGAAAATAATTGTAACGACAGGGTTGAAAAATCAAAACTTTCCATTGTACTTATACTGAAAGTTATGTATAGCAATGGTTTTGAAGAAAATCGTAATTAGAATGTTAATACACATAATATCTCATGTCATGTAACGCAGCAATACACCTTTGGCTTAAATGAGCCTCAGAAAATTGTGATGTGGATTTTTAGGCCTTAAGGATTCTAAGGATCTTACTTTTTGCTTGTTAATTAGGTACAACAAAAGTAAAGAAAACTACTGGTCTAAGAAGTGTGCTGATATATTTTAAAATTGTTTACTCTAAGTACTTGCAAGTCTATTCAAATCAACTTGTATGATGAAATTTCCCAGTGCTTTAACACTGAGGTGTATAGGTGTATTGGATGTTTATCACAGTGTTACAAATAAAAGTCTAAAATTTTGAGTGTTTGTCTTCTTAATGTTGCTACCCATTATACTGTGGTCACTGAAAAGCATGATGGAGGCCTTATCTCTATCCTTAACATTATGAGGAAATTAGGTACCAACCATGCTTTAATTCCATTTCAGTCACTTCTCCCTGACCAGCCCTCTCATGAAGGCCTACTTCTTCTTTTTCAATAACAGGAGTCTGTGTCTGTGTGTTGCCTCTCTGAAGGTTGGTCAGTAGGGTGGTGGGCTGCAATGCAATGAGAACTTTACAAGATGGCTCATACACAGAGAAATTGACTTCATGAACTAAAGACGATAATTATACCCTGTATGGCTGAAAAGCACTTTTCCTTGAAGCATCTTGCCAATTCCCTCCAGCCCAACTGATAGCTGGGGAACTCTGGATACTCTTTAGATCAGGTATCTCTGGGCGCACAGCTGGGAGTGGGCGGGGCTTAATATCTACAACTGCCCCATAATCTCTATCACATAAGGGTTCTGCCTTAGGCACAACCTGTAACCAACAATATCAGAATAAAACAAAGTGGAAATCAAAAGAAAGACAAGGTAACGCATAGGAAACCAACAAGCCAGCAATACCTTTGGAGCATGTTGAATTGGATTCTGATTTGGCAACTGGCAACCTCTTCCACTGATGGTCAGGTCAACCTCACCCGAGGAGTCATCCTGATCATCCATAATTAAACTATATCTGTGCAATAGCAGAGGTGTTGGTGATACGGAAGCAGTAAAGTCAGGTCATATCACGACTTGAGGTCATCTTGCTCACTCACCAATTATCACAGAAAAACTATCAAGAAAAACAACCATTTAAAGCAATTCCTCTCAATGTTTACAATGGGAAACATAACCTCTTTCAATACCCTGTGCGTAAATGTAGCGAATGTAATTTATGAAGTGATGGCAACATTTCAATATGGAGATCGACACTGTTTCTTTCAAAACGAAGTAGCACTACAGCAGATCTTCATTGCCATAGGTAGCAGAAGATGCAGCAGAAAGCTAGGAATCCAAAACAAAAAAGACATCTGGCCATTGCCGTGCGAATAGTACCCACACCCACAGTGTGTTCTCTTCCGCTCTCCTCCGTCCCCTTCCCCTCTCCGAGGCCTTCCCTCCGAGTTCTGGCGGGTCCGGCGTGAACTGTCAGTGTCAAACCCGGTCAAACCGCGGCAAACTTTGGCGATGAATCGACACATCTGAAATAAGAGAGAGAGAGAGAGAGAGAGAGAGAGAGAGAGAGAGAGAGAGAGAGAGAGAGAGAGAGAGAGAGAGAGAGAGAGAGAGAGAGAGAGAGAGAGAGAGAGAGAGAGAGAGAGAGAGAGAGAGAGCGAACGAACATACGAAATGCTCCGTGCAGCAAACACGTAACCGGCCCCGAACCCGATGAATAATTATTCCACCAAGGTTTCCGCATTCGATCTGAAATCTATATTATTCTGTCGCGGGGAATTCCCGCGCGCACCTCACCGAGCAGTAAGGTGGACGGGCAGCATGATCCTTCTCTCTCGCACTCGCGGCCGTCTGGCTGCTACTGACGCCTGGGACTGGGAGAGACAAGGTACAGACGATTTTTCCGAACCCTCATGTTCCGGTCAGACTATTGTCTTCCCGCCTCCGCCTCTTCCGCGCCGGCCCCGCTGAGCACCGTACTGCGATCTCCGTCGCACCATCACGGTGAGATTTTGTGTGTAAGAGAGAGAGAGAGAAAGAGAGAGACAGAGAGAGAAAGAGAGAGACAGAGAGAGAGAGAGAGAGAGAGAGAGAGAGAGAGAGAGAGAGAGAGAGAGAGAGAGAGAGAGAGAGAGAGAGAGAGAGAGAGAGAGGCACGGGGCCCTCCCACGATGCAGGCCAGCCGGACGGGCCGGGGCGGAGATAGGTCCCGTGCGAACTTCCAATGGGGCAGCGCAGCCGGCAGCCGGCACTCGCAGCAGTGCAGTGCATGGTAGTGTATGGTGCCCTGCATTGCCTGTATCGGGTGCGCGCTGTTACGTGTTACATCGCCCTGCAGGCCGGCGGGGAGGGGAGGGGAGAGAGGGGAGCATACGGGCCCGCGAGAGAGCCTGTGACAGACAGTGCGTGTTGCCTACCCGGCCCCAGGGGCGTTCTGTGCCTCGGGAGAAATCCCATCCTTTCTGAAACCCATACATTGCGGTTTTCAATGAGTCCCCAGTGTTCGTCAGCTCACTCGCACACACGCTGCGCGGACATCACTGCAAGGGGAGGGGAGGCACACTTGCCGCGCGCCACTTCCTCAATTTAATGCGCCCGATTTTTTTAACTTAAAAAAAATCCCCCTCCTCTCCTTTAGTCCTTCTTTCTCTCTCGCGCGCGAGTGAGAATTTTTTAATTCATAGCGAGATGTGAAAAACCAAACCAGCAGGGCCCATTAGTGCGGGTAACGTGCCACGCGTGGAGCCACAGAGCGCGGCCCGCAGCCCCATCGAACTCGCTGGCTGGGGGGTCGTAAAAAACACCTCTCCAAAAGCAGCTCAGTAGACCGCGCGAAATAAATTGTTTGGGCAGCGCCGGACCTCGCGTGGCGCCCCCCCCCCCCCCATCCCCATCGGTCTGGTGCCCCCAGACCCCGGTGCAGTGCGTCGGGAGGATGACCTCTGCCGGGAGGGGGGGGGGGGGCAGAAAACGTAGTGCGCCCATAAAACGCGCCGGCGGCGGGAACAATGGGGTGTCCACGAAACCGGGCCAACCCACTTTTTTTCGGACTCGTCGTCGTGTGCGTTGTTATTCCCTGGGAATCCGGGAGCGAACGTTTCCTGGGAGATGGTCCCGCCCCGGTCCCGGCCGTCACGTCCTTTTCGAGGTCAGGACGCTGACGCTGCCGACGCTCATCATCGCACGTCTGCCAAGTGCACCGCACCGCACAATGCCGCACAGCACCACGCCTCGGGCCTCAGCACGGCTCGGCGCGCCGCCCCCGCGCCGCCCCCGCCCCGCCCCCACCCCTCCGCGGCTGCAGTACTGCGACTGCATAAACGTTTCGACTTACAAGACAAGGCAGGTTAACGACGATACTCAAATGTAATGATGAACAAAGCCCAGCAAACCCAGCAGTGTACACAAAAATTTAATGCTGTGTCCCCCCCCCCCCAGCTTCCTGGATTGATTGTGTTTGTGTCTCCTGTCCAGTTCGGCGCACACAGTTCGACGCTCCGCGCGGCCAAACGCGACGGCGATGACGCCCATCCATGGCGCTGCGAGCGCGGGCCACAGGGGGCCGGGGGGCGGGGGGGGGGGATGGGCGCCGGGAGGGCTCGCCGTGCCGTGGTGCCGCCCGCCGGACCGGAGGGAGGGGTGGGGGAGAGGGGGGGGGAGGAAAGGGGGAGGGGGGGTTCGAACCGAGCGCGGCGCGGCCGCAGAGTCACAGAGTGGAGCGCCAGTTCCGTTAGTGAAGGTCGCCTGCACAGGTTGCACCGCTCGGCTCGCGCCCCGCCGCAGTGTGGCTTCGGCTTCACGCGGCGCGCCATCCGTTTCGACCGCTCGTCGGTTTCTCGCTCGCTGTCGCGTCGGGTCGCGCGGGGTCAGCTCGAGTGCGTGCGAGTGCGTGCGAGTGCGTGCGAGTGCGTGCGAGTGCACGTGCACGACGACATGGTGACGTGAACAGTGTGAGTGCGTGCGCGAGTGAGTGTGTGCATCGCCCAATGGTGCTACGGAGTACGGATGATAGCCGGACAGCCAGCAGGTAAAGCTCACATGTTTCGTGTGTCTTCATCGGCCTCATAGTGTCGGTCACCCCTTTTACTGGACGCACTGGGGCAGCAGTGGATGTGCATGTGCAGCCCACTTACGGCTCTACGTATTCGTTAACTCGAATCTAAACCGCACGGACAGGACACGATGCGCTTCCGACACGGTCCGCGCTGGCGGCGAAAAAGTTACGACTGCGACTCATTTGTCATTGGCCGGTGGCGGCGCCAGCGATCGCGGGAGTGCACCGTGCTGTGCCGCTCCGCCGGGGGCCGCGGGGCATCCTTCAGGACATCCCGAGACCCACTTACTACCTCACCACGCACAGCTGACTTTCTCATCACCGCTCCACTCCTACGACGCCGCCGGAGCGCCACCGCTGATCACAGGCATTAAGATAGCGCGCGTTCGGGTCGGGCGGGATGCGTCGTCGCGAAGGTACGAGACGAGTGTACCGCGGCCCCCACGGGGCCCCCCAGCCCCCACGGGGCCCCCAACCCCCATGGAGCCCCCCAACCCCCACGGGGCCCCCCAGCCCCCACGGGGCCCCCCAGCCCCCATGGAGCCCCCCAACCCCCACGGGCCCCCAGCCCCACGGGGCTCCCAGCCCCCACGGGGCCCCCCAGCCCCCACGGGGCCCCCCAGCCCCCACGGGGCCCCCCAGCCTCCACGGGCCCCCCTGCCCCCCAGCCCCCCAGCCCCCCGGCCCCAACGGGGCCCCCACACCCAGAGCCGCATCGCAGCGCATGGAATGACACGGCCGTGTCGCGCTCCTTTCCCGGGACGGCCGGAAACAAGGGAAATAGGGGTCGTCCTTAACTGACGTGACTCCGAGGCCCCTTTCAGCGTATCGGCCCGGGATCCGCCGGCGCGGCGGGGCCAGGCCGTATCCCATAACGCGCACTCCCGCGAAAATAACGCCTCCAAAGAAACGGCAGAGGGAGGAGAGGAGAAGAGAGGAAGAGGTAGGGTAAGAAAAAACACCGTTTTGTTCGGCGTAGCAGTCGCGGTCCGATTCGGTTTGGGTCCGGTCAGCAGAAGCGCGCAGGTGGGGCGGGGCGGGGCTTCGCGGGAAGTACCGTGCGATCCGCGAGCCGAGGCGCGGCGCCGCTGCAGCTGCGCCCGCTGCACCTGCCGCACCTGCTGCACCTGCACGGCTTCGTCCACGTCTCCCGACCCGCTTCGCTCGGGTCAATCGGGCCTCACTGTACCAGGCTCACCCCACACACAGTCACTGCACTGGTGAAACTAGGGCTGTAACGTTATTCCCGTTTGAAGCGTACCACTCCCGCACAAAAAATGCATGGGAGAATTACTTCCCAACGCTTTCAGAAAAGCGTAACTTCACGCTTCAAGCAGATATGCTTCAAAACAGGCGCCAGGTTTTAGCTGGTGCCGCACAGTGCCACCCAGCCAGCGGCCAGTGTAGGAAGTTCTGTTCTCGCTCCATGCGTTGCGTTTTCGGACGCGTTCCCTTCCCTGTGACCTGTGGCGCGTTCAGGTCTCCCGTCCCGTCCCGATAGCCAGGCCAGAGGGGCCAGCCAGGCTCCGCCCAGAGTCAGCCGCAGGGCGCCCGGTGGGTAGGCAGCCCCCGGCTCCCCGTGCACGCGTGTCGTGCGGGCTGGCCTACCCCGACTCTCGCAGGCGCTCCTCGCCCTCACTTGCGGAGAACATTCGGACGCACCGTGTGCTGCGCGGACGGTACGGTGCACAGTGACGAAATCCTGCCGACTCTGGCGACTCGCGCTCACGGCTCACTCGATCGCATTCGCGCTCACAATTAATTGCAGAGTCGCGTGCCCCGGAGCGTGATGCGGAGTGTGTCGGTGAGCTGCCGCCGGGCCGAGCTCGGCACGCGCGTGCCGCTGGCGTGCCGCTGGCGTGTCGCCGACGTGCCAGCCGACACCTGCCTGGGGGCCGGCCGTAACGGACGAGGCATCGTCTCCGAGGCTGAGCCTTAAGGAGAAGAGATCTCACCCGGAATGCTATTGGCCGAAAAAAACAGCGGGGAAAGGTAATGCGAAGTACCGTAAGCCGGACGACCCGAGGCCCTGAAGGCCCGCGGCCCCGAAGGACCGAAGGCTGAAGGCCGGGCTGGCATGGGCTTTTCTCCCGGGCTGCCGCGCGTCGCTGTACTTGTGCCAGAGCTGGTGGCGCTGGAGCCGCTGGAGCCGCTGCAAGGCGATTAGTGTATGTCAAACACACTTTCACTTGTCGAGTGGGTGCCACAGCAACGTGGGGGCGACCGGGCTACACAGGGGTGGCGCAGAGCACCGGCACCTGCCGCGGTTATGATAAAAGCTCAAATTTGTGGGTTTCCTTCCGCCCGAAAAAAAAACACAAACACAAACCACTGGTTAATGTTTATGTAGGTAATGTAAACTAAATTGCAGATTAAATTGCGTTAGATGTCGCGATCCCTGCCGTGACGGCAAATAGGGTCGGCGTGCACCGTGCTCAGCAAAGAGCCGCCTAAAAGGAGAACCTTTTATCGCGGAGGGGGTCACGGACCCGTAGCGGTGATAAGTTGGTGTTACCATCTCTGCCGTCACTTCCTGAGGGAGGACGGAACGTCTGATCGGATTCCGAGATTCAAAAGCTTTTTTGTTCTTTTGGTGTTTTTTTGTTGTTGTTTTTGGTGGAGCTGTGCATTTTTGGTACCCTTCCGCCGAGCCGGATACGCAATTGGCGTAATCTCCGGATGGCTAAAGCGTGAAGCGTTGCAGATCAGAATCACGCCGAAACGCAACAACTGGCAATTCAGTGTCCGAAAGGTGATTCAAGTCCGAAGTGGCGCTCCGCGGCTCCGCGGCTCCGCTCAGCGCAGCAGCTGCTCTGCAAAAAAGAGATCCCGGTCCGGGCCGGCACTCTGCTGCGGGGCACGGCTCACGGCAGTTGTAATGCCGCCCTACGGCGTTATTTCTACTCACGGCTTCCCCTCTCTGCGCCTGCGTAAGCCCCGCTACCCTGCCTGCTTAGGGCCCTTAGTGGTGGAGACGCAGCCATGCCAACACATTTCTCCCCTTTAGTGATTTTCTTTCGTCTGAGGCCGTGTGCCAAAGTCGGGTCGGCACCTTTCCCCGGGTCCCGGGTCGGCTGTCGGCCGCCGCCTTCCCAGCGCACGTCTTGGCGCCCGTTCTCCTGTAACACCTGTAACACCACATCGCGTCGGCCGCCAGGCCACCAGGCTGCCTGCCTGGCTGCCTCAACCTGATATTTCGGTGTGATCGAACTCGGCTCGGCTCGGCTCGGCTCGGCTCGGCTCGGCCCGACTCGGCTGACTGCCTGACCCATGGCAGCCGGCAGACCAGGCACAGGCACAGGTGCTGGCGGACGGGACGATCGGCCATCCGCAGCTTTCTACGACGGCAAGGATCTGGCCTGGGCTGCATGGACCCCAGAGAGCGAGAGAGAGAGAGAGAGAGAGAGAGAGAGAGAGAGAGAGAGAGAGAGAGAGAGAGAGAGAGAGAGAGAGAGAGAGAGAGAGAGAGAGAGAGAGAGAGAGAGAGTGAAAGAAAGAAAGAGGGAGAGTGTGTTAGTGTGTACATCGGGCAGTGCTGGAGGAAGAGCGAGGCCCGGGTAGTTGCGGCTCGAAAATAGTGTGGGCCAAGAGAGACTCATGTCGATGTACCGGACGTATCGCTGCTTCCGGAGCACGACGTCGTCAACGGGGGCACGGAGCGCCGGAGTGGTCGCCGCCCTGCTCTTGGGGCCCCACTGAGGCTCCGCTGGAGCTCCGGCCTGATTTTGTGTTTTATGGAGATGGGGGGACACTCGGAAGCGGCCGCACCGGACCAGGCCGGGCCGGGCCGGACTCCACGTCCACGTTACGCGTCAGACCGATCGGTTTATTGTCCGGCAACGAGTCCCATTAACGGGCCGCTCTGGTCCCCCGGTGCCCTGGTCGTCTTGTCCTCGTAACGAGTCCAGGCGACGCATGCAGACGGGCCGGCGTCCCAATCAGGGCCGGGCCGGGCCGCCCGGGCACACCGCTGGCGCACTGCTACCCCAAACGTGCCCGGAAGCCGAGCCCCGCCGAGAAACCGGGTGACCTAAACCACGCGCCAGAGCCCGCGCCCCGCGCCACGTCGACGCTCCGTGCTCAGGGGGCACGGGCAGGACGATCCAGCCCCCTCGCTCGTCCTCGCCGCCCCACCACTGCTCGTCAAGCGCGCGACCAGACTGGGCTGCTAGATCCTCTGTCACCGAGCATCCGCGGGGCTGCCGGAGGCGAGCGCACTGAAAATAAAATTGGAACGACGATTACATAACAGCGCGGATGCGACCGGAGGCACTGCCAAGCACCAAACTCAGCACTCTGCCGCCGGACAACGCGGGCCGCTGGTCTGCCGCTTGTGTGCTGCAGGCTGCAGGGGGTGCCGGGCGTGCTGAGAGCCCCGGCAGCATCCAGCCCCCCGCACACCCTGCGGACGGCCGTAAGGCATCGAGTACTGCTCTGCCCAGCGGCGGCGACGGCGGTGCCGGTCGTGGGAGCCGGCTGTGTGAGTCGGCAAGTATTTCGACTGGAAATGTTTACCTGCCGGCGTCGTGGGTGCCGGAGTGCCGTGGCGTGGATGCGGGTGACGGGACGGGCTGCCGTGCGGCGGCGGCGGCGGCATGGCAGCGCCCGGGACCGGCGATAGTGAAAGTGGCCCCCGCGCCGCGCCGTGCCGTGCCGCCGGCCCATGGCACATGCACCTCCTGACCCGCGGACGGTCGTGACACGATCCCGGCACCGCACATCACCGCACCGCACGGGCGCTGCACGCGAAACGGAAAATGGGCGGGAAAAAGCGAGGACGATCGGGAGTTTTGCCTGCATCGAGAAGGAAGTATGAGAAACATATATGCATGCGCGGCCGACCTATGGTCGCTGGTGTCGCGAGTGGATCAGCTTCTGACCAAAAAGTACGCTGCCCCTGGCCGACGGGACGATGTTTCCTCTTGCTCTCCCGAAAAAAAAAATTACAGTGACAACGCGCTCCAAGAACTCCAAAAGCGTAGGAGTGGGCGGCCACCCCGTGGAGAGGCGCGCCGCGCGCAAGTGGCGCGTGTCCTGCCTCCATGCATGCAAATCCCCAGCCATGACGGGAAATGTCGATATAGAGATTCCGCTGCGTGGCCCCTCGTCCTCCCCCGCCCGCCCCGCTTCGCCCGCTTTCGGCGTGGCAGCAGTAAAGAAGCTCGCGATCAGCCGCGTCGGCTCTCGGCCCTCAGCCGCGTCCGCGTGGGCGGGATATGGGAGAGGAGAGGACGCTCGACTGCGCGCTCGTAAAAAACACATCCACGCCGAGGCGGGAAAAATTCGAATGCCATTTGCTGATGGTTCCGCCTTTCGTCCGCCGCTGCCGCCGCCGATGCTCCGGTAGGAGAACGGGACCCGCGGCCACGAGTAGGGCGGGGCAGGCAGGGCGGGCGTCGGACGTCTCGTAACCCCCGCGGACCGAAGGAGCCGCAGTCAGAGGCGCGGCCGCCTCCAATAGCACTCCGTCCACACGCGCACCTCTTATAATGCCCATAGCACAATGCTCAAGTTACCGGATTCTGAGGCCCGGCGCCTGGAGAGAAAAGGGCCATTCGCACGACGTCTCCACCGCAATTCCACAGCTCGAAAAATAGGGATGTCAGAAACGCTGGAAACAAATCCGCCGCGTACGGCTTACCTAACCGGCGCGTGTGCATGCCGAGTGCGGGCCGAGTGCGCCGAGGGCCGGTCTTGCGAGAGGCGGTATGAAAAATTGGGCGTCATTCGAAAACGCTTGTCCAGTGCGGCACGCGATGGGACGGACGGCTGTGCAAACCCCGCAATCAGCCGCGGGGAGGAGAATTACCCGGGCCGCCGCCATCGTCTCCACATTACCATTACACCGCTCTTACAGCGCAGCGCCGTGTGTGCTGCAGTGCGCTATGGCCGGCGGTGGCTGCGGCCGCGGCTACCTGCTGACCGGCCGCCCCAACCGTTTTGGCGAAAGGGCCTTTTCGGACGGGACCGGCACGCCTCTTGCAGCAGGAGGGCGTTTTGAAACGGAGGCCCGGAGCGCTAAGTGAGGAGAGAAATAGAGAGAGGGGAGAGAGAAAGAGAGGGAGAGAGAGAGAGAGAGCATTCCCTACCCCTTGTCGCAGGATGCGCAGCTATGCGCATCGCATATGGCGGCCGCACATGAATGCATGAATGTTTGTGAAACACTGCTGGAGAGAGAGAGAGAGAGCAGCACATGCTGCAGGCGGGCTCTGGGCCGGGGTCCGGAGGGGTCGAGGACGCAGGACGTGCGAGTGCGGGCGCCACTCACCGGCACCGTCGGCACCGCCGTCATCTCGCTGGCCATCGCCGTGCTGCTGCGGCTCTCCCCGAGGCTCTCTCCGGCGGCCGGGTGGTCTCAGGTGGTCCGCGAGCTGGACCAGGATGGCAGTCGTGCCGCCCTTCGTCACCTTCGCCTTCACTTTCGTCTCTTTGGTACTTTGTTGTCCCTAACGACTTCACCGAGGGTCATCACTGCTCATTCGCACGGAACGACGTCGTCGTCCTCCCGGTGGGGGCGTGGCGTGGGGCGTGGCGCGGGGCGGGGGGCTGCGCGGGGCGGCGGGGGCACCGCGCATTTAATGCTGACATTAAGTTTTGGCTGGGGACAGTCCCATACTTAGCGAGCTGAGCTGCCGCTACCGCGGCTGTCGGCCGCTCTGCTTTCCCTGGTAAAAGTCCGGCCGCCGGCCGCTCAGCTACCTCAATGGATTCGGGAGTTTACGACTCCGGGCGACGAGCCAGTTGAAGCCGCGCCACGCACCATAAGCCAGGCTAGCCATCCAGCGCGGGGCGGGGAAAGGAAAGGAAAGCAGTTGCATCAAACAGCTGATTGCGCATGCGTGGCCAGTGCGGTGCGCGGTGCGGCGGAGACCAGACACAGCCAGCGGGCCAGCAGCCCGGCCCGGGCCCGACCGGATGGCGGATTCAAACGAGCGCCGAGCAGAGCGGGAACATCTGCCCGGGTCGGAGGCCGGGCTCGGAGCAGAGCGAGGAGCGCAGCGCACGCGAAGGGGCGGAGCGGGTGCTGTTGAAAGCGCCGCCTCCACCCCGACCTGTAGCGCCTGGGACGGCAGGCCGGGCCGCCCTGCGCGCGTGCACTGCAGAGCTGCCTACCCTGGGCTCCCTGGGCCAGTTCAAACCTCCGATCGTAACAGCATGAAAAATATATAGGCAACTCTTTCTTTTCGAATTCTGCCAACGAACTGTGTTCTGTGTTATTCTTTCACAGATTTAAATTGAACTGTGCCCTGATCTACACTAACTTAGAAGGAATTGAAAGAACAGGGAATGCCAAATGTCGTGGCATAACTAATGAATCCCTCACATTCTAAGTAGTCGTACTGTGATTAGAATGATTGGCAAATGATCACTCATGATGCACAGTTTGTGAAATGCAAGAGGTGTCCAATTCATCGTCTCAAAAAATCCAAATTTATTGGTGTATTGTTGTTAAATATTATTGCAGTAAATGGAGAAAGAAACAAACAAAAACAGAGAGGTTGATTTAATGAATGTTTACAAACTTCACCAAGAACAGGGAAACACATGCTTTCCTCAGTCCAGTGCTGGAAAGAATTATCCAAATGATTCATGGAAGATTTTCACCTAGAGAACACAGTGTACAACAGAGTATAGGCAGAACTGCATCATTGCTACCTCTACCCTTGTATTGGTTTAATTTGTGAGTCTGAAAGAAGTTCCTAAAACATTTAACAAATTATTGGTGGTTGCTGTGAACCTGTGAACACACATTTTAAAAACTGACTCCTCTTGTTGAAGGACGTAGCAGAGACAACAGATGCTAAATAATTAGTCTCATGAATAGTCTACACAAAAAGAAAATGCTTAACTTCTTCCAGGATGCATGACCATGAGAGAAAGATGCACAATTTCTAAGAGTCAAGGGATGCTCGCCCTAATCACTGAGAAAAGAAAAACATTAACTCGGTACAGTTATGTATTTTAAAAAAAGCAAAACAATATTGTGCTTTACATTTCTTAGCCGAACTGGACATCCCTAGATTGATCGATGACAGATAAATGATGCTGAAAAACACATCCATAAATTGTATAAAACAGTTTATAACTGTTATCAATACCAGAACATAATCACTCGTCGTCAACAACAAAATTACTGGAAGGCTGTCACATGCAGTCTATTGATCTGTATGTACAAGATGAAAATACAATGTACACGGCTACATGCTATGTGAGCTATTGTCATCGAGGTTCATCAGTGAAGTGCTAAATATTTTCAGTACATAATCATATATAGCACTAAAAATTTGAAATTCGCAAAAAAAAAAAAAAAAAAAAAAAAAAAAATTAGTCTTGAGCAAGTATAGATGGGCTTCAACTTCTTTCATTTCATCTTCCATATAGACACCATGGAGTGTTTTTCCAAGTGTAGAACAAAGTTTAACACCTACTCATCTTGAAACACTGCTCATGATACCACACAGACAACCATAAGAAAGTTCCTGTTCATGTAACTTAATTCAACCCTTCTTAAAGCTGCCCGGGTGAATTTCTGATATTTTCATAATTAAATGAGTACAGTAAATAAATGAAAGAAATCAAGCTGACAAATAAACTAAAATTCATCAGCAAATGTACTCAAACCATTATTCAGTTCAGTATTGTATGTTTGGCACATTAATATACAATAGTTATACAAATGTATAAAAAACACAGCTAACCACATTTCTTTGTACACTAATACTAATCATTACCTACGCTAGATGTCTAATTAACAAAAGTCTCTCCATTTACAAATTTCAGTATAATCCCAACTTGTCTCATCATAGGGTTCCTGTAATGAATCAGTCATAGTGCAATTAGCAATGTATCAACAGAAATATCAATAGATACTGTTGGCACACAGGCATTACAAGCCAAAGTTAATTACAGGAAAGCAGACATGTAAAAAACACCATGTTGTGCCACGATAACATAGGTGTGAAGGAATTATTTGTGTAAGATTTTGAGGAAGTCAGTATGTAGATAGTGAAAAGATTTGAGCCATCCCAAACGACAGAGCTTCAAAGAAAACATCATGAACATCACATATGTCACCAATTGATTGTTACAAAAAATGGAAAAAGGCAGTTCCCTTGCAGGATTCTGGACGGAAAGCTTTGCATGTGTTGAGATCAGATTGTCTCTATAGACACACACACCAAAATTCATTGGACCCTTGGGTTGGCATGAATGGAATAGACAACACAGCCAAAGCTGTGTAAAACACTTCATTCCTGAGGAAAAAAAAAATGTGTTAATCAACCCAGAATTTCAGTACCTATATAATATTTAGACGTTTTGATAGAAACTTGGATTCAAACAATGATAGAGAAACAATACCCATTGTCAAATGTTTCTAGAAGTCATATACAATACATACTGGATTACTTCATTTGGGATGAGTCAAATTTCAGACAGCGTTGCCTCACCTGGCTGAAGGAAGCTGTCTTCATGACCCTGCCTATCGTCAGGTAGACGCCGCCATGCCGGGGACCCTGGTGACATTGTACAAGACGGCGTCCCGTCACCACGAAGTTGTCCGCCGAGAAGGCCGCCACGCTGGAGCCCTGCTGCAGCCGGAGCGCCGACCTCACCGACACGTTGAGCGTCAGCGCCAACACCTGAGGCAGGAACCGTGGGGAACCATTAGGGCAGCTAGTCAGGTACGAGCGGGCTAAGAGCTGGCCAAATAATGGAGATGTTCTGACCTGAATTCTCTTAGCAATTTGTTTCCATTAATTATTAGGTAGACAGAGTGATAAAAGTGGGTGAAGCTGGTTCTCAGTTGATGTGTGATAAATGCTTCCTATTGTGTCCCGGTTCATTAATTAAAATGTGATGAGGAAACGTTTCAGAACGGAAGAAATAAATCAGGTTTTTGAGTTGATATAACAGAAAGGTACTTTGTAATTTATTACAAAAAT
The DNA here is from genome assembly GCA_038380765.1 of Odontothrips loti. Taxonomy (NCBI): domain Eukaryota; kingdom Metazoa; phylum Arthropoda; class Insecta; order Thysanoptera; family Thripidae; genus Odontothrips; species Odontothrips loti. The sequence goes on along the minus strand of CM076244.1, from coordinate 16,709,766 downwards.
AAAAAAACTTAGACTACATGTGGTCAACAGACACACAAAAGTAAATATTACACAGAATTACATGCTTCAGAACCATCTGACAAGTAAGAATGACCTGACCGAAAAAGTAGAAAATTTAAATGCATCGCTGCTAACCACTTAACTCCAAAAAAAATGCTGGCAGACACTGATCACGGCCAACATGCCAACTTAAAGTCTACTTTGGTTGCAAACGTAAATTATTATCACAAAACATGACTAAGAGCAAACAAAACTAAGTATTGCTACCATTATACGCTATAACGACGCCCATGCTTAGCACGAGCAAGGATAAGTGAAGCAAGATTGGGGGCTCGGCACTGGCCTCGTCCGACAGGTGCGGCACGCGGAGTGCAACCCACCCCGCCCTCTTTTGTCATGGAGCATAGGCAGCTCGATCCGACAAAAGGCAGTACCCTCTCGTCAACACTGTCGGCTGGAGAGGGGGGAAGCACCAACTCGTTGACACAACTCGGGGGGCGCGGGGGCAGCACCGACTCGTCTGTAACTTTCACTGGGGTTGAGGACACCGGCTCCTCGTCCTCATCGCCACTGTTTCCTGGAGATAGGGGAAGTGCCACATCTACTGGAGATATGGGAAGCGCCAGCTTGTCGCTACTAAACTGAGGCGGAGGCGGCAGCACGGCGTCGAAGACATCCTGAGGATGTTGGGGCACCACATCCAGGTCTACACTATCCACTGGGGATAGAGGTAACAGCAACAACCCGCCAAGTGGCAACACCTCCTCGGTGGCAGCCCCCACAGACAACACTTTTGAGTCAACGCCATCCTGAGGGTCGAGCGACTGCGCCAAGCCGTCGGTGACCTCCACAGAGGTTGGGGGCAGCTCCTCGTCGGCACCCTTCTGGGGCACCAAGTCGTCGGTGGCCTCCACGGAGGTTGGCGGCAGCAGCACCTCCTCGTCGGCACCACCCTGGGGCACCAAGTCGTCGGGAGCCTCCACGGAGGTTGGCGGCAGCACCTCCTCGTCGGCACCACCCTGGGGCACCAAGTCGTCGGGAGCCTCCACGGAGGTTGGCGGCACCTTCTCGTCGGCACTGATCACTGAGGAAAGAGACAACGGCAGCACTTCGACCGCTGCTTCCTGGGGGTGCGGAGCCGGTACCGCCTCGTCGACATCCTGGGTTTGAGGAGGCAACACCTCCTCGGCGACACGATCATGAAGAGGGATGGGCGGCCCCCCTGCGCCGACGCCGTCCTGGGCGTCGTCGCTCACCTTGGGGAGTTGGGGCGGATCTGCTGCGTCGTTGGCGTTCACGTCCGGAGTGGACCGCTTCATCGCGTCATTCGCCCCCAGTTCGAGAAGGAGCCCCACCAAATCGGCGACATTCTGGGATTGGTAGGGCAACTCATCCGCGTCGTCACTCTCCTCTGTCGACTGCTGCTTGTTGTCGACGGGGATGTGGTCCGCTTCCCCATCGGACGCGTCGCTGTCGTCGAGGTTGACAAGCACTACAGCATCATCTTGCTGCACGTCACTACCACCCCCCGCCTGGTCCGCCACCTTCGCGTCATCGTCGACGGCCTCCTGCTCCTGATGACGCAGGGTGGCCTTGTCCGCGACACTTTCCGGCAGGAGAAGCTGGTGTGTCTCACTGTCACCATCCTCTGGATGGTTATGGAGGCCAGCTTCGCCGTTGTCAATCAGGGCTGCCTCGCTGTTGGCGGCCTCTCGGAGATCGGATGCTGCTTCCACGCCGTCGCCATCCCCTCGCAGAGAGGCTGCGCTGTCCTCTGAAGCCCCCACCGCCGGGGGCGGCACGGGCACTAGTGGTGGCGGCAGCAGCAGCTGCTTGGGGCTCTTGGCTACGTCCGCCGGCAAGGCGTTAACGTCACAGGAGATGAGAAGGTCCGGCCTCGGCGGCTCGTCCGGCACCGACGGAAGCCCTCCGACACCGAGGAGGTCGATGAAGACGGGATGAACGTCGTCGTCGTTGTCCTGGTCCGCGTCCTTCTCGCTGATAGGGCTCTTAGCGTCGTCCACAGACGCGTCGTCCACCGGCACGTCGTCCACCGGCACGTCGTCCACCGGCACGTCGTCCACCGGCACGTCGTCCACCGGCACGTCGTCCACCGGCACGTCGTCCACCGGCACGTCGTCCACCGTCGTCCACCGGAACGTCGTCCACCGGCACGTCGTCCACCGGCACGTCGTCCACCGGCACGTAGTCCACCGGCACGTAGTCCACCGGCACGTAGTCCACCGGCACGTACGGTGCTGCAGTGGGGCGCAATGGCACGTACGGCACGAAGGTCATGGGCACGTACGGCACGTAGTTCGCCTCACAGGTGGTGGGCAAGTCCGACACCGACGAAGGCTGCTCGTCGTCCCTGTCCGTGTCCTTCTCGCTGCTGAGGCTCTGCAGCTGCGTCTCGGCCTCCGACTCGGTGCTCTGAACAGGCTCGTTGTTCGTGCCCTTCTTGCTCTTCCTGCCCTTCTTCTGACCTGTGCGACGCTTGCCCCCACGGCCGGCGTTTCTTTGCTTCCTGGCCTCCGGGTCGGTCTCGTTCTCGGTGCACTCGCCCGTCATGGTGGGCGGATTGTTCTCGTTTCGACCCGCGTTTCGGCCACCACGAGGGCCCCTGCCGCCACGTTCGCGGGGAGGGCCACGGCCGCGGTGCTGCTGCTTGGCCTCGGGGTCGGACTCCGAGTCCCGGTGAGTCCTGGGGAGCCTGGAATCGCCTCCGCCATGATGTCGTTGTCCGGAGCCCTCGTTCGGCCCTCCTCTCCCTCTCCTGTTGTTACTACGCCGTGGTTCGGGGCAGTCGCGGCTCCCATGTCCAGTACGATCACAGTTCCAACAAGCCAATGGGCCGCCGGCGGCGTCCCTCGGTTCCCTCGGGGCCCTAGGGTCCCTCAGGTCCCGCGGTACTCCTCGGCCACGGCCCCACACGTGCGGCGGCGGGAACGGGGGCACCAGAGGAAGGCCGGCGAGGTGCACCGACAGTGGGGTATTCTGCGCCGTCTGCGCGGCGTACTTCTTGTGGCACTGGTAGCAAGCGGACCGCCACTGGACGATGTGCTTCGACTGGGTGGGGTTGTGGCAAAAACCACACGTCACCATCGCGTTCGCACTGGCCATGATGGCGAACAAAGTCACTGCCGGTCACAGATTGTCACTGCACCCCGCAAGGCCAAGGCGACGTCACGAAAACAACAGAGTGGCCGGCCGAACCAAACACTACACAGCACCGGGAACAGACGAGACTCAACTCAACACTGGCGAACTGACTGACGGGGCGGTCCGGGCTGCGCGGGCGAGAGCGGCCGGCCGGCATGCGAGCGGCAAGCGGCGCGGCGAGCGGACAGACAGGCAGACAGACGCCCTGAGTCGCGTCGCGTCGCATCCCAACCCCATCTCGCCCAGCCCCCTTCCCGCCCCCGCCTCTTGTTGTGTTTATACCATGCCGAGCCCAGTGCCCAGTGCAGCGGCAGCAAATCGCGATACAGCAGGGGGGCAAAAGAAGAGGGGGGGGGAGGGGAGGGGAGGGAGGCTGTTTTAACCAGCCGCCATGACTGGAGTTGTTACAAGCAACTGTCCATAGGGTATTCCGGCAAGAATCATAAAAGCGGATACGGAAGCGAACGGTATGAAAAGTTTCGCAGCACGTGCCGCGCCGTCAGCCCCGAGCTGACTCAAAAATCTGGAGGCTTAGCTCTCGCTGACGATATGTCACGACCCTTTAGTAGGGACACATAGCGCAGGCTCTTACTGCACGGGCCGGGGAAGTGCAACCTCAAGCAGCGCGAGGGCGCTAGAAGCTCCGGCGCTGTGTGACCCCACCATGGTCGTGACATACCGTCCGCGAGAGCTGAGCCTCCATTTATTTAAATCGGCTCGTGGCTGACGGCGCGAGCCGTGCTGTGTTACTTTTCATACCGTAAACTTCCGTATCCGCTCTTGTAATTCTTGCCTTCTTCTTGCTTCCGGTCAAGCTCTACTCCGGAATACCCTATTTTAATGTTTAAGGTACTTGACGCATGCGTCACCCCTAAATGAGAAATAGCCTAGAAATGCCGACGCTGTGGTAATTTTCTCGGAACTGGGAGCCCCCCCCCCCCTCTCAGTTAGTCCTCGATCAACCCCACCGCTACCCACCACTGCCTGCTCTCCTGTCCCCTCCCCTCCTCTCGCCTCTCCCTCACATCGGTCCTGTCGGCTTCACAGAATGTGCTGAGAGAGGCGAGGAAATGTGAGCTGATAGCCATGACGCTTGATGGGCGCCAGCCGCTGCAGCTGCTGCTGCTGCTGCAGCTGGGGCGTCCCCAGGATGAGGGAGCCGTGGCGGGGCACCTGCACCACGTGGTACAACACCTTGTTGGCATCCGTGGCCAGCCTGTGACGAGGGCCTCCTTGGTCCGGTTGAGCTTGAGGTCCTCCCTCCCGCCTGGCCTGCTCCAGGCTCAGCTTGGTAAACGTGATGCGGAAGTCGTAGGTGGTCGGAGACGGCACCTCGCCCACCGACACCTTGAACTGGAAACCAAACACACTCGTCACGATTCTGTCCCCACCTGTGCGCTGCACGCGCAGAGAGCGCTTGCGAACTGCAGGGTAGGCTGGGCCGGGCCGCTGCACAGCGGTGCTCTGCGGGCTGGCCTACCTCCCTACTGCTCACACTCACCTTGAAGTCGTTGTGCGTGGGCTGGCCGATGGCATGCACGTAGCGGATCTGGACCCTTGGCGGACATGGCCGCGGCCGCTGCAGGTTGCCGCACTGCGGCGGCCGCACCACATCGTACGGGATCTCCAGGTCCGGGTCGTCGGCGTTGGTGAGGAAGGTGAGGGGGCGGGAGAACGGAGGGAGCTAGAAACGATTTATTTTCTGCGGCATGCTGGTTGGAATATTCTGCACATTTCGTTCGCCATTACTGCTGAAGTGTGAACATTCTTTTACACCGCAACTGGGCCAAATTTAAGTCAATCGCCGAAAGTTTCAAATCTCACAGATTAGCGCAAAATTATGGCCAGATGTCATAATATCACTCTCCGGCGTCTTGGGTGGGGGGGGGGGAGGAAGCTATTGTTGATGAGGGCAGGTAAACTGGCCGGCAGCGCATCTTGCGAGCCGAGGCGTCAGCCACCTCTTCGCGCGCATGTCTCCCTGATCGATTTTGTGACGAGCACTTTTGGGGATGCACGCGAGCTGCCGTACTTTTCTCGTCGCTGTACCAAAACGGTTCGACATATCGGTGTCAAATTTTCTGCACCACCCATTGAATGACCAAGCTCGGCGCCGGTGCAATCAGAATCGTTCTGGCGGTTCTCAAACTGTAGATATGACGTTCAAAAAAAGGCCAAAATCACGCCACAGGAAATCCGAACGGATCTCGAACGGTTTGGCTGAGATGTGATGAACGCGAGAGGTCTGCACCGCACTTGTCGCCGCGCTCTTGGTTCTGGGCAGGTGAGCTGGCCGGCAGCGCAGTTTGCGAGAGAGCTGAGTCGTCCACCTCTTCGCTCGCATGCCTCCCTGATCGATTTTGTGTGTAAACACAGAACGTAGCGAGGACTTTTGGGGACGTCGCGTCGTGGCCGCTGTTGCGGCTCCCGGGCTGTTGTACCGCGCGCGCTGCCGTTCGCGTCGCTGTACGAAAACGGTTTGACATGTCGGTGTCAAATTTTCTGCACCACCCATCGGAAGACCAAGGTCGGCGCCGGTGCAATCAGAATTTTTCTAGCGTTTCTCAAACTTTAGATATGACGTTCAAAAGAAAGGCCAAAATCACGCCACAGGACATTCGGAGGCCGGTTTTCGAAATTTCGGCTCTATCGCGGGGTAGGCTGGACCTTTGTGTAGCTTGTATCAAAATCCCCAATAGATATCTCGAACGGTTTTGCTGGAATGTCGCGGCGTGTGGTGGCGTGGCGCGGCGCGGCGACAGCGGAGCGCGGGAAGGGGGGGGGGGGGCTATTGTTGATAAGCACAGGTAAGTTGGCCGGCAGCGCATCTTGCGAGGGAGCCGAGTCGTCCACCTCTTCGCGCGCATGCCCCCCTGATCGATTCTGTGTGTAAACACAGAACGTAGCGAGGACTTTGGGGACGCTGCCGTACAGAGGTAAACTTTTCGCGTCGCTGTACGTAAACGGTTCGACATATCGGTGTCAAATTTTCTGCACTACCCATTAAATGACTAAGCTCGGCGCCGGTGCTGTCAGAATTGTTCTGGCGAAAAAAAAGGGGGGGTTCTAAGGAAAGGAGGTCACAGGCTCGGGCTGAAGGAGGAGAGCCCGGCAGAGCAGAGGAGCCCCCAGCATCCCCCAGATGTTTTTGCTTATATTCTTTTTCTGATTTTTCCTTAGTTTTCCCGAACTCGACGGCAGCCCGTCCCTGCTCCGCATCTACTCCACAACCATTGCGATGTGAATTTTATGCCGTGAATAGAGGTGGCTGTTTGTCTAGTCTGCGGGCGCCGCGCCGCGGGCCGTGGGAGGAGAGGAAAAATAATGTGAGGAAGGGCGATTACGTTGCGTAAGGACGGCGGCAGGAGGAAGGGCCCGGCAGAGACACACAACAAGGCAAGAGTCTCTTTCAGTCCCACGCGTCCGGCCGAGGCAGAAAGTGACGAAGTGAGTGCGTTGCGGGCTTGCCTATCATTCCCTTTGGCACGGGGCGAGATGGCACCACATGTGGGATGCGATGCGCCGGCAGCTTGCCCTGCCGGCTCTGCCTGTCGAAGTGCAGGAAGAAAGCGAAAGCCGAACATGCCACGCCACGCCGTAGCAGGTTGGATGCGGCCAGCTATCTGCGGTACAAGCAGCCCCCGTGCCCCCGTGCGATACATACGAGGCCCCACACGGCCCCGCACGGCCCCGCACGGACCACGCACAGGCTCCGCATTGTGTTTCGCATCGGCCACCTTCGTAATCTGATGTACGTGTGGCAGTGACAGGTGTGTACGGCCCGGCACGGCCCCGGACAATGCCGGTGTGTTAAGTATGTACATTGTCTTGCGCTCCCGACGCGGATGGTTGCCCCCTCCCTCCCCTTTCCCCTCCTTCAGCGCCTCCTCAAAAGAGTTGTTGCCGCCACTGACTTTCTTCCTCCCTACAGCATGTGGAAGGTCTCCTTTTTTATCGTGACCCGAAATCATGTTCTGTTACCAGCCAAAAAAAAAAGAATGAAAACAAACGAAAAAGTCTGTTCACGTCTCTCTCTCTCTCTCTCTCTCTCTCTCTCTCTCTCTCTCTCTCTCTCTCTCTCTCTCTCTCTCTCTCTCTCTCCCGTACCTCGCTCTCGCACACGAAGGCCACGAAAAACGTGCTGTACGGCCCCTTTGTCCAGCCGTGCTGGTCACGGTCGCAACTAGTCGGTATAATGGGGGCGCCTGTCCGTCCCGCCCCCGCCGCACGCCGGCGTGTGGAGTGTTCCGGGACTGCCTACCCTTGCGGCAGGCGCGGATTTGAGGGGGGGGGGCAATTGCCCATTTGCCCCCCCCCCCCCCCCCGGTACTTTTCCGCCTGTAAGTAGGCAAAAGGTGGGCCATCGCCCCTGTAAGTAGGCAAAAAGAGGGACATTGCCCCGCCCCCCTCAAGCCGCTCCCAGATCCGCCACTGCCTTGCGGACGGCAGGCGCCGCGGCCATCTCCCCCGACAGCTGTGCAGGTGTGCTCGGCGCGGCTGCGGGTCCTTTATTTATAACTTCAGATTTTCATTTCTTAGAGCATCAGAAAGTGTTTTTTCGACAAAACTGCTACGAGTTTTTAGCAGATGATACCTCAAAACACTAACATTAAAGCTAAAAATCAAAACTTAATTAGTTTGAGGTGTCAGCTAGCTTTTACTCCCGATAAGTCGAAAAGGCGTAGCGAGTGCGGCGAACTAATAATATAAGGTGGGCCGGCACCAGGGGGGACCCGTGGGACCGCTGGCGGGCCGCGAGCCGCGAGCCGCGAAATCGTCGCGCACTGCTCGGGTAGCATTGTTGTCCAGAACGCCGCCGGCTCGGCTCCGCCTGCTCTCGGCTGGCCTCGCCTTCGCTCGCTTGGCCAAGGGCCTACCGAAACCGAAAATTAACTTTCCAGTAAACAAATTTGCCTCAGGAAATGTTCTTTCCTTGCAAATATCTTCGGCTCTCCCTCATAATACAACAAAAGATAAGTTCTGCTTTCACAGACAAAAACTTTATTTTCATAACATCCTAAACCCTTTAGAAACTGGACGACATTTAGAGTTGGTATCATCTGCTTCCTATTTAAATACCGATTTAATTTTTTTTAAAGTATATATTTCTTATTTTAAAACAATCTCTTGTACACTTCATTTTCACGACCGCAGACCTCTGGGCGGGCAGTATGATTGAAATTGTGCGTGAAGAGAGAACTGGAGCGGCGGTGGCGTGTTTCGGAGCCCCGAGGCCGCGGCGCGCGTGCGGCTGCACTCTGACCCGGTGTTTGGCCGCGGCCGGCCGGGCGGAGAGTGTCATTCCCACGGGCGGCCGCGGTGGGGAAACCATCCGGGCGGCTGCGAGCTGTCGATGGGTCTGGTCCTGGGCAGGGGGGCTTGTGGTGCGAACCTTCGTGTCTGTGCGCGCAGGCCGCATGGCACCATGGGACGGCGGCAGCAGCAGCAGCAGCAGCAGCAGGCAGCAGCAGCAGCAGCAGCAGCAGCAGCAGCAGCAGCAGCAGCAGCAGCAGCAGCAGGCAGCACCCGGTACGGCCTGGCGCCTGCCTGGCCTCCCGTCCGTCCCTTGTCCAGGTGTTGCGTGCCTGCCGCCGCCCGCTCCTGCCCGGCCCGGCTCGGTCCTGTCCGGTCCGGTACGCCCGCCGCTCTCGACTTTCGGCTTTCAGTGTCCTCGCTGTTCGGGCGGCATAGCGTTACTCGGCATGACAGGCCCAGCGGCGGCCGGGGGCCATGGCCGGGGGCCACAGCCCGCCGCAGGACCAGACACAGGTCACCGCTTTACTCTTTCCGTTCCGGCCCAGCGCCCTGCCTGCCAGCCCGCCCGGCACCGCAGTGCTACCTCGTTTTAGCCGAATCCAGCGCTCGATATCTCGAACCAATCTCCTAATCGACATGGCTACGCCACACTCCTTCTCGCTAACCGCGCCATTTCGCTTCGAATCGCACCGATAAAAACGTGTTTCACTTTAGATTAAATGTCGTTTAACATATTTATAGATTTATGCAGATCCGCCGGGAATATAGGACAGTTTTGTCGTAGCGGTTCCGGTTTATGACCAAAGCCAGTCGTCTGTCCCAATTTTTTATTCATTTCGATTAAACCTTTTTTTGTCCTGGGCTTCCAGTTTTGCGCAACTGCGACGACAGAGACCGGAATCGGGTATTTTTGCCACAAGCCACACCACAGCCGAGTGGCGCGCGCCCTGTCCCGTTACCCTGCCGCTTCCGGAGACCCCGGGCGGCGTCCGCAGCAGGGCGTCCCCAGGGCGTCCCCAGGATGTCAGCGGAGCCCAGGAACGATCTGCTGATTAGACAACGGCCGAGATTCAGTTTCAGCGAGAGATCTACACTCCACAGCTCAAATTGCTAGAAGTCCATAAATTTGGCACTAACTCATAGGCGAGACCCGCCTCGTTTGCCGCCAGTTTTAGTGATTTCGGAAGCGGCACGGCCACTGGCCCACATTTCACATCCCGTTTATAGAGAAGCAATAAAAGCTATTCTGCGGGGGCATTAAATTCGCATGGTTCGCGGGGAGCGCGGGCCGTGAGCTGGGCCCTGCAGCGCGGGCTCGGGGCACATTCAGAGAGGTGCCTTCTCGGCTGGGCTGGGCTGGGCTCGGCACGGCGTGACGAGTACATCACCTTCCTTGTCTGTTCTGTCGCTTTGCCCAGCTTTTGCCCTGCTTTGTGTGTCGCCGCGCACACTTTCACGGGCCCCCGCCTGACGCTGGCTGCTGCTGCTGCTGCTGCTGCTTCCACCGCCCTCCTCTGGGCTCCCCTGTGATGCTGGCGGCGCACGGCGCACGGCACACCGTCTGTCGTCAGGCGGCGCTGACAAGAGCAGCCGCTGCCACCGCTGAAATGACTCAGAAATGACCCACACTACTTGCCAAACCTAATTTTCCCAGTTTGGCCGGCACCGACGGCGCCTGCTGGGTAGGCAACATCGACCTCAGCACGCACGCGTGTCGTGCGGGCTGGCCTACCCTAGCGCTCGCAGGCGCTCGACGTGTATCCGTCCGCGGTTTACGGTGCGGATATAGGAAATTCGGAAATTCGCATACGCAGGATGCGTTCGTCTGGTGACACCTTGCGGCCAGGAGATGAATAAGAAAGTCGCAACACCTCACAACAAAGCCAGCCAAAGCTGCACCACCGCTGAAGGGGGCCGGGGGGGGGGGGCGGAGGGGGGCAGAGGGGGCCAGACCCCCAGCGGAACAAATGATGTCGCCCCGCGGAGCAGAGCAGCGCCCCTCCCCCCCTCTCCCCTCACCCCATATCGCACGCACTCCTCTGAGACCCCGCGCGGCCCAATTTACATGGGAGCTGGCCGCAGCGGTGGGGCGGGGCGGGGCGCCTCGGGATGGGCGCCGTGTCGTGTCGACCGGCGGCCTGCTATACTGCTACTGTTTCTTGACCCGGCCAAGGAGCGTCCACGCGACCGCGGCCTCTGCTGTGCAACGGTGTGCAGCGCTGGGGGCCCAAGCTGCACGCCACCGCCGGGCTGTATGCTGCCGGGGCTGGGCGACTCTCAGCCGCTATATACATCCTTAGTCAGGCCTGGGGTCCCGGGGCAGCGGTAGCTCGCGCACGCGTGTGTGTGGCTCTGTGTGTGTGTGTGTGTGTGTCTGTGTGTGTGGCTGTGGCTGTGTGTGTAAATGCCACAAAACCGCATCCACGGGCCGTCTTGGAGTAGCGGGGCGGGGTCTGGGGTCTGGTGGTGCGGTGGCCGGCAGCGGCAGCCTGAGCGCGCACCGTGCCGCGCCGTGCCGCCGTGCCGCGCCACACCGGGCCGCGCGGCGGTTTGGTTTAGTTCCGTTGAACCGGACCGCTGCGGCGTGTCTGTGTCCCGCCCCGCGTCACTGGGGGAAAGAGTCTATCGCGGTGCGCCCGCGTATACGATCTCGTGAAGTACACTGCAGTAAACTGCCGGGAGGAATGGGGTATTTCGGAGAAGGTCCAAATCGGAAATGAAGAAGGAGTCAAGAGAGTATTTCCGCCAGAAGACACTTTCTCGGGCAGCGCGGAGAAGTTCTGCGTGCCAGAGATGGCCGGAGATACTCTCTGCCACGGTTACCCTCATGATATCCGCTTTTGTTTCCGCTGATGTTCTTCTTGACTTCTTGTTCGTTTCCGGTTTGGACCTTCCCCGGAATACCCTATATTATCTTTGAAAGCGAGGAATGACATATCCGCCGTTTGGTCGTCGGGTGTGTTGTTGTTGTTGTTGTTGGCTGCCCAGTTTCGGTCGCTGCGGTGTGGAGCGACATGGACACATGGACATGGCTGGGGCCGCGGGGCGTGGGTCGTGCTGCCAGTGCGGCCGCGGCCTTTGCACGGCTTTGGATCATCAAACTCGCAGAACCGGGTCACGTTTGTGAGGCACTTGTACAATGTCCCCCCGGTGTCCCCCCTGATGTCCCCCCTGATATTATCCCTCCCCCCTCCCCCCAGGAGGCCGGCGCCGCTATGGCATGGGCCGGGCCCGGCTGCCGCCATTGCAGCACGACTGTGTATACTTCGCCACCTGAAACGTCATATTTCGGGAAGTCAACGCGCATATTCGCCCTCCCAGAATACGACTCTAATTTAATAATAATTCTGAGGTGCCACCAAGGTCATTTGAGTGGGGAAATTTAATTAAAGCAGATTAAAGAGACTGCGGCCGTAAAGACACCTCGAGGCGGGGGGGGGGGCGTTTAGTTGGCGTGTGAACGAGCGGCACGTGTCAGACGCACACACACACACACATACACACACACGCACACACACACACGCGTGCGCGCGCGAAGCTAAACGGCCTTGGCGTCTGAGTACCCCCGGCTTCCTCTGCGACCCACATAGGAAGCGTGACACCTCTTCAGGCCCACCCCTCTGTGCCACTGACCTTTGAGTGGCAAACCCAATATGTTAACGGGATATGGCGCCGCCCCCACCCCCGCCCCCACCCCCGCCCCCACCCCTCTTCTCCCGGCCCTTGGCGTGGTCCTCTCGTGCCGATCTAATGCCCCGCAGCCCATCAACACACAGAATGCGGGTCGCGGACCTAATCTAATCTGGTCCAGACGCCTGACCTTCTCCCCGCTGGTTCGTCGTACGGGAGACCACTCTCCTGTAATTGCAGCAAGAAAATCAGTAATGACTCTTCAAAACTACTGGAAATATGTATTGCAAAACTGTAGTGATATAGGTGTTGTCATGGTCGTTGCTATTTCGAAAACCGTGATCCCGGCCGGGCCCGGCCAGCCCAGCCCAGCTCCTCAGTAAGTTAACACAACACGTTGCGCTTACATCCGCCCTTGGTCTGCCCGCAGCCGCAGCCATGACCTACCGCGGGCTGTCCCAGCGAGTCCACTTCGACTCCCTGCCCTCCCCGGTCGAGCGGTTCGCCCTCAAGGAGCTCATCGGCGAGGGCACCTACGGGGACGTGTACAACGCCAAGGACAACCTCACCGGTGAGTACTCACGCGACGTCACCGAGGGGGGCTTCGCTTGAAGAAAAAAAAAGGCAGAAAAAAATGAAAGTAAATCAGGTTGACAAGAAATCAAAAAGTTAAATGTGCGACACAGAATGTTCAAAAAATCAGAAAAATAAAAATTGCCAGAGAGAAAACACAAATTGTAGTAAAATCTTAAAAATAAATCAAATCAGCCGTGATGGCACATCACGTCACGACACCCTGTCACCAATATCTTATTATACTTATGTGGTGACCGGCCATCCAGGTGAACGGGTCGCCGTCAAGATCCTGGAGAATGTGGCGGACAACCTGGAGGAGATCGAGGAGGAGTACCGGGTGCTGCGCGAGCTCAGCGGGCACCCCAACCTGCCCGCCTTCCGCGGCCTCTACCTGCTGCGCGCCGCCTGCCGCGAGGATGACCAGCTGTGGTTCGTCATGGAGGTGAGTGGAGAGTGGAGGTAGGTAGAGGTAGAGGTAGAGGTAGAGGTAGAGGTAGAGGTAGAGGTAGAGGTAGAGGTAGAGGTAGAGGTAGAGGTAGAGGTAGAGGTAGAGGTATAGGAGAGGGTTCCCGGGTTCGAATCTCATCTTCTGTATTCCGTTCGTGTGGTAATTGTGTCGTCTGCGGGGCTCCGGGCAGCTCCGCCGGTCGCTCCCCTGGGGGTCCTCTGGCCTTCTTCGGCCTGCTCCGGGCGGCTCCGGACTGCTCAAGGCCCCGTACAGCGTGAAGTGTAGCGGCAAATGTACGGGGCGTGACCGGGCCGGAGGGCCGGGGGCCGGGCCCGGCCGCCCGAGCTGCAGAACCCAGCTGGGCGGCGGCCGTTGCCGGACGGCGCATATTCTCGCGAGAACAGGGTGATCGGACGCAGATAAGTCAGGGAAAGAGCGGCCAGGCCAGGCCTCAGCTCCAGCCGCCGCAAGTGCGAAGAAAGGCTTTTTCCCGCCGCAGACAAGCAACAGGCCGAGCAGGAAGTATTTGCCAACGAGCGCAGGGCATCGAGGCATTTCGCGAAAGCCGATCACGCCTCAGAAACGGAACAGAGTAATAAATTCTTACCGCAAAGGTGTGATCGCTCGCATAGAGTAGAGACTTGCGGTGTGCTGAGCAGCTCCAAGCTCGCGCGCGGGGAGGAGTGTTTTGCAGCCCTCCCCCCCCCCTCCGCCCCCTCTACCCTGCCCTCCTCCCTCCTCCGGGCCTGACATGCATCCCGCCTAGGAGGCAGGTTAATTTAATGGCTGGCAGAATTCCTCCAGTTTGTGGAGGATTCTTCACTAATTGGATTCAGACTATGCGCGTCGTGAAAAAAGAAAGAAGGAGAGAAAGAAAGAGATAGAGACAACCCGAGAGCACAGACAGAGGAAAGGAGACTGCGACAGAGAGAGAGAGAGAGAGAGAGAGAGATTTTTATTTTCATGCGTCAGTTATGCAGTATTGTTTAGTTCACGTCCTTGTAATAGTAGGAAATACGCTTTTTTTCGTTCTTTTTGTTGTTGTCATTATCCGGGCGGGGCTGCGTTTTCAGTTTCACCATGCTGTCTAAACCGTAGGGGCGCCTCCATAAAACGCGCCCTGCATTTCGTCGTGGCCCTCGCTTGTCCCCGCTGGTCCCCACTGCACCCATTTTTCACCGCCCCTTTTTCCTTTCCCTTCGGCTTCGGCTTCCGCCTCGGCCTCGGCTTCTGCTCTTGGCGGGAACGCCCTGCCCCCGGCCCCCGGCTCCAGGCCCCCTACCCCCTGCCCCCGGCCCCCGGCCCCCAGCCCCCGGGCCGCCTTCGCGCAGCGGGGCATCCTCGGCTCGATCCTCGCCTCGCCGGCGAACGGCCAGGAACATTGCTTTTCTGCATTCTGCCATGGAGTCGCTATGGAGATGAAACATGCGTGAAAACAGCGTGCTGAATAGGTATTTCCACTCGGCTCCTTTCACCGCACCCAGACTACTTGTCTTCATGTGCTTTTCGTTACTTTCTTTTTTTTTTTACTTCGCCGCCACCGTTTGCCGCCTGATCAAATCAATAACATGGCAGAAGTGGCCATTGTGCACACCTTCGGATCAGGGCAAATATATAATGGTCGGGCAAATGACACAATTTGCGGATGTATTTTTGTTTTCTTTTCGTGGCGGAGTTTTGTTGAAAAAGTGGTTCTTCCATCGGAACTTGTCCTCGGACAGGAAGACAGGCCGGCCGGTCTCTTCCTTATTACCCATATTCGCTCTTTCTAAACAGCAGAGTTAAAAAAAACTCGAGAATTATACCGCCCATTCCACCTCGGCGCCGCGGGGTGGCGGGGCTTTGATAAAAACGAGACCTAAGTCCCCTGCCGCATTTTCATTTTTTGCTTGGAAAGTCAGCAGAGGGCGTCATCGAGGCATGAAACGACAAGAAGTTGGCGTCAGCCTCAACCCCGCTTAGGCAGGGACGGAATGACGGAGTGACGGAGTGACGGAGTGCAGTCACGGACGGGTGACACTCCGTGCGCTCCGGGCTCTCCGTCCGCACAACGACGTCATCCTTTCTCCCTTCGCTGGGCTGGCAGTGGTCCACGGGCAGCGAAAACACGCCGGAAGTGACCAGCCTGGGCCGGGCCCCGGAGCCCCGGAGCCCCGCCTGCTCTTCATACCCACTGAGGCGCTGCGGGGGTAAAATCGCGGGGGATTCAAAAGTTGTCGCCGATTACCGCACGCGGGCGGCCGTTGGCCGGAGCCGGACAGGACCGGGTCGGGCCGGGCCCCGGGGGCCTGGAGACCCGCTGGGGACCTCACACCGAGAGAGTCGGAGGCATCGTCCGGTGCCAGAACACCGCTCGGATTAATCATGCCACGATGGCGACGAGACAGGCTTCCGATACTTAGATGAGGACTCGTTAAAAATTAACTGCCGCGCCGCGCGCACACCGTGCGGGGCTGCGATTGCGGCACCTGTGAGCTGTGAGCTGCTGTGCGCGAGGAGCCCAGTGCGCGGCGTGACGCACGGCGCCTGGTAGGTAGGCAACGACGATGCCAGCATGCACGCGTGTTGTGCGGGCTGGCCTACCATGTCTACCGCAGGCGTTGTAGGGCATTTTCTAGTTCAGTTTCGGCATCTGATGCCCCGATGTGTGCAGGAGCCGGTGCCGCGGCTGCCCCGGCTGTCCAGGGTGCAATCTCAGGAGAAGATCTGTGCGGTTTTTGAACCGGCGGCGGCCGGTGGATGGAAAGCGGTTTCTCGCCTCGGGCACCTCGCCGCTGTGAGGAAGCCCGCCGGGGGTCCGGGCCGCGGGCCAGCCGGACCTGACCTAACCTAACCTGCCCGTGTCTGTCGCAGCTGTGCACGGGCGGCTCGGTCACCGACCTGGTGCAGGGCCTCAAGCAGCGGGGCGCGCGCCTCTCGGACGACCAGATCGGCTACATCCTGCGGGAGACGGTGGAGGCGCTGGTGTACCTGCACGCCAACCACTGCATGCACCGCGACGTCAAGGGCCACAACATCCTGCTCACCGAGGACGCGCAGGTCAAGCTGGTCGACTTCGGCGTGTCCTCGCACCTGCAGGCCACGCTGGGCCGGCGGAACACCTCGGTGGGGACGCCGTACTGGATGGCGCCGGAGGTAGGTGTCGGCGGGCGGGCGGCGGCCGTTGTCAAGCTTCCATGGCGGACCAATTTCGCTGTCGGTGGAGCATGTCATCGGGCCGTTGTCACCGCGGCCGCAGCCGCAGTGCCGCGGTGGGACCCCCCGTAACTCCCCGTCCCGTTCCGTCCCAGGTGATCGCGTGTGAGCAGCAGCTGGACTCGTCCTACGACTGCCGCTGCGACGTGTGGTCGGTGGGCATCACGGCCATCGAGCTCGCCGAGGGGGAGCCGCCGCTGAGCGACCTGCACCCCATGCGGGCCCTCTTCCAGATCCCCCGCAACCCGCCGCCGCACCTCGCGCAGCCCGAGCAGCACAGCGTCGAGCTCGTGGACTTCGTCCGGCAGTGCCTCGTCAAGGACATGGAGCAGCGGCCCTTCAGCCGGCACCTGCTGCGGCACCCGCTGCTGCAGCGCGCCGCCGTCCAGGCGCAGAGGGTGAGCGTCAACTCGGAGACTTGACGGAAACAACCCCGTCCGAGCTGCAGTCGCCTACAAGTACTCCGCTCCTTTGCAGGTTCGCCTGGAGCTGCGTCGCGAGATCAGCGGCGATGGCAGGAGCCCCCGAGAGCGGGCGCGGGCGCGGCAGCGGGCGCCGCAGGTCACCACCAAGCACGGCCAGCTCAAGCAGGACCGCCGCTCCAAGCCGCAGCCCATGTTTCGGGACGACCTGGCGGCGCTGGACAACCTCACCGAGGTTAGTCACAAGATATACGCTGGGGTTCAATAACAAATACGTAGAAATATTTCCTGTGTTTCCGTGGGAACTCCCTAGTTCTAACACCGCCTCTCCTGATTCCAGGCGAGCATCGTAGAGCAGCTGCAGCGGCGCTTCGAGCAGGGCCAGATCTACACGTACATCGGCGACATCCTGCTGGCGGTGAACCCGTTCGCCAGCCTGGGGCTGTACTCGGAGCACGAGCAGGCCCGCTACCGGGGCCGGGCGCGCTCCGACAACCCGCCCCACATCTTCGCCGTGGCGGACGCCGCCTACCAGTCGCTGGTCCACCAGGCCCACAACCAGGCCATCGTCATCTCGGGCGAGAGCGGCGCCGGCAAGACCGTGTCCGCCAACCTGCTGCTCAAGCAGCTCGTGTACCTGGGCAAGGTGGGGAGAGGGGAGAGGGGGCGTCGGCTGGCGCCGGGGCCGGCAGACGGCCTAGAATTATTATTTATCTTTTCGACGCAGCATTTGCATTTTCTCCGCTGCCAGCCTTTCCTTTCTGTTGTTTCACAAAAGTAAACTTGTCCACGTGCTTTTGGCAGGCACCGAACCGCAACCTGGAGAAGCGGATCCTGCAGGTGAACCCGGTGATGGAGGCGTTCGGCAACGCCCAGACCGGCATCAACGCCAACTCGTCGCGCTTCGGCAAGTACCTGGACGTGGCCATGACGCGGAGCGGCCGGGTGACCGGAGCGCGCATCTCCGTCTACCTCCTCGAGCAGTCCCGGGTGGTGCAGCAGGCCGAGTAAGTCTCTCGTCTCTCCTCTCCTCTCTTCTCCTTTCCTCTCCTCTCCTCCTTGTGCCCTGTGCTGTCGTCTGGCTATGCGGCCGCTGTAACCCACCTGCCACC
Source organism: Odontothrips loti (assembly GCA_038380765.1). Taxonomy (NCBI): domain Eukaryota; kingdom Metazoa; phylum Arthropoda; class Insecta; order Thysanoptera; family Thripidae; genus Odontothrips; species Odontothrips loti. The sequence goes on along the minus strand of CM076244.1, from coordinate 16,691,965 downwards.
TGCCATCCTAGGGGCGAGCGCAACTTCCACGTGTTCTACTACCTATACGACGGCCTGGAGAGGGAGGGCCGACTCCACGACTTCCACCTGGACGCCGACCTCCGCGCCCACCACGCGTTTCTCGCAGGAGAGCGGACGGACCCCGCCACGAAGCAGGTAATAAGAAGGAGGAGAAGAGGACAAGTGTCAGTATTCGAACCCTTGCCGCCACTTAACGGCTCCATGGTTGAACTGCCCGCAGGCCAACGTGGAGCGGTTCTACCAGCTCAAGTCGGCCTTCGGGCTGCTCGGATTCCACGCGGATGAGGTGGACTCGGTGTACCGGGTGCTGGCCGCCATCCTCCACATCGGCGACCTCGAGTTCGCCGACCAGCTCCCAGCCAACGGCAGCGCCGGAGATCCCGGCACCAGACTGCTGGACGTGGCGCCCCTCCACCGAGGTACCGCAGCTCGCCTCGCAGCCGGTGGCCTGTGTCCAGGTCCGTGTCTGTGTCCCGGGCAGTGTTCACTCTGCTCTCCGCCTGGTCCGCAGTGTCGCAGCTACTGGGTGTGGACGCGGCCGAGCTGGTGACGGCGTTGACGTCAACGAGCGTGGTGACCCGGGGGGAGACCATCACGCGCTGCAACAACAAGCAGGAGGCGAGCGCGGCCAGGCACGCCCTGGCCAAGGGGCTGTACGGCAGGCTGTTCGACTGGATGGTCAACCAGATCAACACCCTGCTCGCCTTCAACAAGGCAGGGTAAGGCTGCAGCGGCGCCCGGCCCGGTGTCTGTCTGTCAGCGGCACGTGCTGATCCTGATGCCCTTTGCCATCCCGGTGTTGCAGCGAGGACCCACTCTCGATCGGCCTCTTGGACATCTTCGGATTCGAGAACTTCCCCCGGAACTCGTTTGAGCAGCTCTGCATCAACATCGCCAACGAGCAGATTCAGTATTACTTCAACCAGCACATCTTCACGTGGGAACAGCAGGTATGCGAGAAACGGCCTTGTTCCTGGAGCGGAGGCGGGAGCTGTCGGGGCACTTATGTAACGAAACGCCCTCCTCCTGATGCCGCCGCTGCCAACGATAGTCTTCATCGAGGCCAAAGTAATATGGCGGTGAATTGGTGTGAAATAGTTTTGGAATAAGAAGCGTCCCCTGCCTTGCTCACGCGCAGGAGTACATGGCGGAGGGGGTCCCCGTCGACCTGGTGGACTTCTCCGACAACCGCCCCGTGCTGGACATGCTGCTGTCGCGGCCTCTGGGCCTGCTGGCGCTTCTGGACGAGGAGTCCCGGTTCCCCCGCGCCAGTGACCGCACGCTAGTCGGTGAGTAGCGGTCCATCCGGCCCGGTAGTAGGCAGCGCCCCCGGCGGGTAGGCCACTCATCGTACGCCGGCGTTCGTCCGCACTCGGCGGCGACCGGCGGTGGCCAGACCAGGACCAGAGGGTCGCGGCAGTCGCTGGCCGTCGCCGCCGCCCTCTCTCGAGCACGGCGCACGGGGTAACGCTGTGGGTTGTGCCCGCAGACAAGTTCCACTGCAACATGAAGAGCCGCTTCTACGTGCGGCCCAAGGGGAACGCGCTATGCTTCGCCGTCTGCCACTACGCGGGTCGCGTCGTCTACCAGGCCGAGGGCTTCCTTGAGAAGAACCGCAACTTCCTGCCGCCGGAAGTGATCCAGGTACGTGTCGTCCTGGTGCATCCTTGCTGCGCGTGCTGTGTTCGAGCTCATGACGTCTGTGCCGCTGGTGCTGCTGCAGGTGGTGAGGCGCTCGTCCATCCCGGCCGTGCGCTTCCTGTTCCAGTGCCCCATCACCAGGACGGGCAACCTGTACGCCGCGGCCACCCCCAGCCCGGAGCCCTCCACGCCCCCTGTGAGTCTGGGAGAGGGGTGAGAGTGAGAGTAAAGTGAAAGTGAGAGTGAGAGCTAACTAACGGTCGCTGTCCTACCCTCCGGCCTACCGCAGGAGCGCTTCAGCAGCGTGGGCCTGGCCTCGCAGTCGCGCGCCCAGCAGACGGTGTCCACCTACTTCCGCTTCAGCCTCATGGACCTTCTGCAGAAGATGGTCTCCGGGTCCCCACAGTTCGTCCGCTGCATCAAGCCGAGCGACGAGCGACCCTCGCCGCCCCCCCAGGGTCCGCAGGGCGGCCGCGGGGGCGCCGTGTTCGATGCCGAGAAGGTGCTGCGACAGCTGCGCTACACCGGCGTCCTGGAGACGATCCGGATCCGGCAGCACGGCTTCTCCCACCGACTACCTTTTGCCGAGTTCCTCAAGAGGTAGGTCATCTTCCGGTCCGCAGGTAACAGGTAACACAGGTAGCTCCGCCCGTCCTCACCTTCAGTCACACTGTTCACAGGTACTACTTCCTTGGCTTCGGCTTCAAGGACAACGTTCCTGCGACGAGGGAGTCCTGCCGGCTCCTGCTGGTGCGCCTGCACATGGACGGCTGGGCGCTGGGCAAGACCAAAGTGTTCCTCAAGTACTACCACGTCGAGTACCTGGCCAAGATGTACGAGGAGCAGGTGCGGCAGGTGGTGCTGGTGCAGGCCTGCGTGCGCGGCTGGCTGTCGCGCGTGCGCTACCGGCGCGCCCTCGACGAGGCCCTGGCGCACAAGGAGGCGCTGGCGCAGCGGGCGCAGCTCCGCGAGGTGCAGCGCCAGTCCGCGCTCACGCTGCAGCGGTACGTGCGCGGCTGGATCGAGCGCAGGCGCGCGCACGAGCTCAAGGCGCACGCCCAGCACGCGCCGCCTGCCCAGGCGCGTGCCCAGCACGTGCCGCACGCCAACGGGCCGTTCGGCCGGGCGGAGCCCAGGGCGAGCAGGGCGCAGCGGCAGAGGCAGCCCGCCGCACTAGTCAGCCCGCCCAAGAAAGGGGGTGAGTGAAAAGCAGCCATAGCCATCCCCTACCATCCCGCAGGCCGCAAGGGGAGTGGAGTATCTCAATGGTCTCTGTGCTTTGTAGGCAAACAAGCAGGAGCAGCTGCTTGGTTCAAGGCACGGCTTCGACGCCGCGGCAACGACAAGGAGAACCAGCCCCTGGACCCGAACCAGGCCGCCGTCCTCATCCAGAGCCGTGAGTGGCGGGTGTAGCCGGGTGTAGCCGGGTGTAGCCGGGTGTAGCCAACCGTACGCACCGATAATCACCAACGAAATGCTTTCAGATTTCCGCGGGTACACGGCTAGGAGGCGCTGGAGGCGCGACCAGGACGGGGAGCCGCGGCCGAGGGACCGGGACCGGGACCGCGAGCGGGCGGCGCCGGCGGCACAGGTCTGTCATCCGCTTGGTTGTCGCGCAAGGGGTTCCTCACTCGTGTACTCCTTCGTGCACCTAAATGTAATCTCAAGTAATCTTTATGTTATCTCGTGTAATCTCCGTCATTTATGTAATCTCGCACGCTCCAAAGGCGAGTGAGGGACCCCGTGCTGTCGCCGCAGCGTTTTCAGTTTTGAGTGTTCAGTGTGAGCTCCCCCGCGTTCAGGTCTCCGCCCTAAGCCCGGGGACGCTCCCAGGATCCCGTCGAGACCGATTAATGCACTGCTTTGCATCCCGCAGATGGCGACCCCCGAGGCGGTGGTGAGGAGCAACGCGGAGCTGGCCGCCTTCTCCCAGAAGGTGCACGCCGCCAACCAGGAGGCGCACCGGTACCTGCGCCGACATAAGAACTCCGGCCCTGGGCCCGGCCCCGGCCCCGGCCAGGGAGCGGCACCGGCGGCGGGTGCGGCGCCCGGCGGCAGCAAGGTGGCCGTGGGGTCGGCGGCGTACTACGAGGCCCTCCAAGACCAGGTGTCCAGGAAGAACGCGGACAACCTCCACCCGGAGGCACCTCGGCGAGCCAGGGCCAGAGGGCAGCCCAGCCAAGGGTGAGGATGAGGCCCAAGGACGCTGGTGGTTATTGACGGCGGCCCCTCAGGCGCTAACAAAGACGCCCCCTGTTCTTGTTGCAGGCAGGGGAGGTTCAAGCAGGGCGGCGGCGGGCCCGCGGCCAACCCCCTGCAGGCCGCGCAGGCCGTGCAGAGCCACCCGCCGGACGTGCACCGCGTGCTCAGGGACGCCACGCCGACATCCAACCCCGTGCCCCCCGCCTCAGCGTCCCCCACCTCCCCCGCCATGGCCCCCTCGCCGGTCCGCACCCCCGGCCACTCCCACCCGCACTCGCCGTCGTCCGGCCCCGGTGGCCCCTCCGGCCCAGCCCCGGGGCTCCTCTCGGCCAGCAAGAGTCCGAGCGGCTCCAACGAGGACCTCCGCGGCCCCTACGACTTCCGCCGCCTGCTAAGGTTCGTGTTGTCACCGTTTAGCGAACCATTTCTGTTTTGAATATTTGCATAGTTGCATCAATGCACATGGAACACCGGCGAAATCGTGTTTTTCTGTTGTGTCCTTTTGTGTTTTGCTTTCGATGCTGGATGTTGGTGTGATCCAGGATTAAGTAGGTACTGATCACGGTGTTTTGTATCAGCGACCTTCGTTGGTTTTTTTTTCCTACAAAAGAAAACATTCGAAATTAATTTTCTTCCAGTCCCATTTCGCCCCAAGTTACGTAAATCTCGGGTTCAGACTGAGACACCCTGTGCATCATGACTCTCTTGTGCTGCAGGCCCACCGACTACCTGCCAACCGAGTCGCTGCGGAAGCGCAAGGGCGTGCGAGGGGGCTCCTGCGGGGGCCTGGGGCTGCGGCTCGGCAGCCCCTGCGGCCCCCCTGCGGGCCCCCCTGCGGACCCTGCGGGGGGCGGTGCGGCCCGTTCGGCCCGGGCCGGCGGTCGCCGCCGTCGCCGACGGACTCCCCCGTCAAGAGGAGGCCGCTGACGGGGGCGGCCGCGGCTCACTGAGCGGACAGCCGTCGTCGTCACCTAGAAACCAGCTCATTTAAAGACAAAAATCATGTTTTGTACAGCCATTATTTATTTATGTACGTCGTTGAACATATCATGTAAAAAATAGAATCTAGGATATATTTTTTTGTTGTGTCCCCGGTGTCAATAAACTGTCATTGCCCATGTATCGCCGCCTCGTTTGCATCATTTGTCCGATTGATTGTGCATCCATTGCATACATACACGAATCCCAATTTGCGTGTCCCGAACGGGGTTTATGATACGGTGATATTCTGACGCGGTCAAGTGGACGGTACTGTGCGAGGCAGAAAACTTTTTATTATCAGCCCAATGACTTTTAATGAGTGGCCTTGTTCGAGGAAAGCAACAACAGCACCTCTGAGAATTTGCACCGATCACGGTATACGGTTCGCGCTGAGAGTTCGAAAACGCTGAGAGAACGGCGTGAAAACAGATGCCATTTTATCTCCAGCGTTGGCAGCCCTGGCGGTCACTGGTCACGTGGATGGGCCTTCCGCCGGGGCGTGTGCTCGGTGCTCGGTCAAACACGGCCAGTAGCGCACAGCGCACCGCACCGGCCGGGGTGGTGTGTTCATGTGTTCTCCGCTGCCCTTCTCCTCTCCTGTTGGAACTACCCATGGCCGAGTCCCAGAGGCGCTGGCCAAGGCCGAGGGGTCCGAGGGGTCCGCAACTCGAGCCAATCTCTGTACACTCTGACAAACAATCAGCGAAAATTCCAAGCGACCAACAGCATACACAAACGGATGGGCACTTGACTCACTCACGGGATTAATTGCAACAAAAATGGCAACGCGTCCTTGGAGCAAAACCTCCGAGAAAAATTTGGCGCGGCAAAGAAATACAACGACGTCGTTGCGCTGCTGTTCACAGCGGTGCGCTAACCAGAACCAGAACGGCTCCTGTGCGCCGGTAGTATTTTTGGAGCAGCCGTTCCGTTTCCTGTGCTGTCCCCACTGTCACTGTCCCAGGGAAGCTGTTCGCACTCAAGCATGAGAAGCACTGTTCGGCCGCCGCTTCGGCGAAAGCATGAGAGCTCGGTGTACTGCAGCCGGGCACATTCCGCGATTTAAATGCAATCGTTTGTTCTTTATTATCGGGAGGCGGGCCGAGATTTTTTTTCAGCTGCTTCGGAAAGCTGCCGTCGCTTCGGCCGGCCGGCGACCGCCACGCCGCCGCGGTGTGTTGCGGCTGATGTGTGACTCGCAGTCAGATCGCCGATACTGCGTGAGTCAACACTTGAAGCGGAGCGATGCAAATTAGCGCTCCGCAACGAGTGTCAGGCACGCTGGGGGATCATGGACAAAGTGACAGGAATATTACTGTACTTGTTGTGGGATTTTATCGAATCAAGCATGCGTATACTCGATACTTGATTCGAGAAAATCCCACACGACAAACACACATGCATGTGTTCTGCGGTCGGAGGCTTTCAGCTTCAGCGGTTAGGCGACACGGCGGACCGTTTGAAACATTGAAGGTTTACTTCCCCTCCCCCTTCCCCTCCCCCTCCTTATCTGGCCCATCTAGCAGCGAAAGGTCACGAGACGCTGCGCGGCGCGGGCTGCAGGTTTGTCTAGCGATGAAAACTTGAACATCACTAGAGGGCCTCGAATGTCATGCGACGGCCAAGGCCTGCGTTCTAGGCGCTAGGCAATCCGATTGCGAAAGGGGCTGGTTAGCACGTGGAGTTGGCATCACTGGTCTAGGTAAGACAAGACCAGGCAGCCAAAGAAATAAAACAGCTTTGACGTCCGCGTCCGGACCCTTCTCGGAGGCATCCCTTCATTCTCTGCCCCCTTTCTGGCGGTGGTTACTGTCACTGCACGAAGCTTCGGCAGAGACGTCCTTCAAATTTGCCTCCCGTTAAAGAGTCAATGTCGTTTCCTTTGTGTGTACTACAAGGCAGCAGCGGCAGTCGCGGCAGCCGCTATAAATAAAAACATAAGAACGTTATATCGCGCGCTTCTTTTTGGCGGAGCCGCAGGGCGAGAGTTTTCCTCGCGGCAGGTCACAAATGGTCAGAACTGCGCGATTGTTCGTCGACGTTTGATACCGCGCGCAACACGTGCGGAATACTACTGCGTTATTGTGGAAGAGTGGCAGAAAAGGCATGCGAGAGAGAACAAAATACGGAGTGAATAGGGTAAATCGGCGAAGATGCAAACAAGAAATAAAGAAGTCAAGAAGAAAATCAGCGGAAACAAAACGCGGGTATCGTGAGGATTACCGTAGCAGAGAGTATCCCCGCCACGGCGTCAGCCACCAGCCCACGTCAAAAATTTGCAGGCTTAGCTGTCGCTGACGACATATGTCACGACCATTTGGAACTTTTTGTTGATGTTCTTCTTGACTTCATCTTCATTTCCGGTTTGGATCTTCTCCGAAATACCCTATTCACAGCCTGTTTGTGCGAGGTGGCCGAGGCGGATGACCGCCGGGCTTGCCGCTGTTGATCTGCTCCGACTATAATGCTCTCGCGGGGGCGTAGCCTGTGGGGGCCCGGAGGGGGGGGGGGGGGTCCTCGCCGTGGTAGCGGTGACACCCTCATTAGAAGTCAATGATTCCGCACGCAGCCCGGCTTGGTGGCCGTGCGGTGGCCGTGCGGAGCGGTGGCCGTGTTTTGTTGGGAAAGGACGCCGGCATTTGCATTTCCCTTCCTGCTGCGCTGCCCCCGGCGCTGCTGGGCGTGTGTGATGGGGCGGGGCGGGGCGGGGCGGGGCGGGACCGTGGCGCACCGGCACACACACCTGCATTCGGGTTCAGTGAGCCCCCTTACACACCCTCTCACTGGGAATGACTGGGGCGGGGCGGGGCGGGGCGGGCGGGCGGCGGCCTGGCAGAGCGGGCGGAACCCGGCGCAGCTCGGCGCTGCTGCGGGGAGCGGAGGGTCACGGGGTCGCGAGGGGTCCCCGCGGGGGGTCCCCGGGGCTGCCAACAACCCAGGGCGCGTGTCCGCCACAACAAGCAGCTCTCGGCACTAGCCGGCTCGTACGCGGCCGGATCCTGACATTAGTATACACTTCGGCCACTGTCCTCCAGATTGTTGTTACAAGAAAAAGTTACACGTAACCGGCGAGATAAGAACCACGGACCTGTCGGTCGACGAACGGTCAGCTAACCCACGCGGCTGCCACGCCAAGATGATTGTCGCACAGCACTCCCGCGCTAGCCTCGCTGTACCCGCTGTCCGCAGAGCATAATATAGCGAAACATTTCTCAGGGTTGGGGTGAGAGTTGAACCCGCCACAGCGGTCGACTTCCAGTTACATGTTGGTGTGGAGTCGCTGCGCCCTCTGCTTTGGCGATGCACTTGGTGGCTCTAGGGCCCGCGGGAGTTCTGATTGGTCCACGGGATGAGCCGAGCCGAGCCGAGCCGAGCCGAACCATCCTGTGAGCCCTGTGGGGCCTGTGCCTGTGTGCAACAGGCAGGCAATCAGTGGAAAACAACCTCGAGGTGATTGGCACATTGGAGCCGGTTTGGCCTTTGGACTCATCGAATTAGTACCTCAGGTCCTATCAATCTGCCGGTGGGTTACTCTCGCCCCGTCCTCGTCGCACGCTGCACTCGACGGCGCAGGGCCGCGCAGGGCGGCGCGGGAGGGAGAGAGACGGCGCGATCGGAGACGAGGGCCGAACGCCCGCCAGCAACCGCAGCGCAGCCCGGCACCGGCAGGACCGGGGCCGTACAGACTGCACACAATAATCAGAGCGCCGATAAGGGCCCGGGCGTAAATCGCACGTACGCAGGTCGCAGGTGCGCCTTATCGGAGCAGTAACTCAATCAGACTGAGGGCGGCACAGGGCCGCATCCAGCCGGAACCCGCCGGGACAAGCCTCACGCGCTCCGTGGCTGGAAGGATCCGGCACCCCTTCTGGACCACTGACAGACGGAGTGCTTCGCAACGGTTGCCTACATTCCGGGCGCAGTAGGGTATTTCGCAGCTCAGACTTCCCCCGCGCGGCCTGAAGAGACGCCTCTGGACTCTACCAAATGGCCGTGACATATTGTCCGCTAAGCCTTCAAATTTTTAACGTTGAATCGTGGCTGACGCTGTGGCGGAGATACTCTCTGCTATGGTAACCCTCATGATAACCGCGTTTTGTTTCCGTTGATGACTTCTCCTTCATTTCCGGTTTGGACCTCCTCCGAAAAACCCTATCGCGACTGGCCGCCACCCCCCTTGGTGGGCCCACGCCTGAAGGTGAGGCACTTACCTCCCCCGGCAGGGCTCAAGAAGAATAGGGAACCTCTACCACCCTCCGCGCTGCCGTTCTACTGCCCCCCCCCTTTCCCCCTCCCTTGCTGTTGACTCCACTGATAAAAGCTGCGGAGGAGGAGCATGAGAAGAAGAAGAAGAAGAAGAAGAAGCAGAAGAAGAAGAAGAAAAACGCCAAGACAGAGACAGAGAGACATACGACGATAAGGGGAGATAAGGCGGGCAACGAAAGCGACTTGTCGAAGACTTAGGCACTCCGCGCAAGGCGCAGCCCGGCGTAGCCAAGCGGGGCGCATCCTCATCGGTCCAGCAGACGACACCACGGACACGGCTTGGCGCGGCTCAGCCAGGCTCCGCCCTCTTGCCCTCCGCCCTCCGCCAACCCCCTCGCCGCGCCGCCCAGTGGACGCTGTTGCGCGTGTCCATGCAGGCCGTCAGCGTGATGCACGTCAGCGGGATGCACGCCCCCGGCCCGGCCCGGGGCCAGCGACAGTGACAGTGTGACCGGCCGCGACGCGATGTGTGACCGCCGCAGCAGTGTGACAGAAGTGCGTTTGTGACGTGTGACGTGGCTCTGCCGGCTCTGCTCAGTGTGGCGGGGACCAGCTCCACGCCCAGCATCATCCAGTGAGTGCAAATAACGGACCCGAGAAAAGAAAAAAAAAACGTTTAAAAAAAATAGCCAGCCCTGTCTCCCGTCCCACGTGTAGTGTTGTGTGGAGTGCTCCGTCCGTACGCGACAGTCGCTTGTTTTCGCGAACAGCCGTTCCCGCGAGTGCTTTGTCAAATCTTGCCGCCGCGGCCTGGCGGCCAGGCCGTAGCATGCTGGGCTCGTCCCCCGCATCAACCGCGTCAACCGGCGGCATCAACCTCATCGTGGGCTCGGCAGCAGGGGTGCCAACCGGAGGTGTGATCGTGGCCACGGCGGCAGTCACGGCGGCCACCATGTCAGGTTGGTAACACGCGTGTTGTTTACATGCGGAGGCAACGGAAATAGTACGAATATTATGATGTGTCCGACGGCAGGGCGTCATGACGCGACCGGCCATGACGTCAGTCGGCAACAACATGGCCGCAGATATCGCTCACGTCAGTGGGGCTGGCAATGTGAGAAATCGCTCCGTAATATATGTATACATCCTAATTTCACTGGCTTTCGACCCCACTTTTAAAATCAAAACTCAGATCGGCCAGATGTAAGCAGAAGAGTCCCAAGATGCCAAGATGCGGAGCTATACCCCGCTTGGAAGGGGCTTTTCATACGCGGGGAGTATTCTCGACAGTGCGCGGGGAAGTCCGCAGCTTATGGCTGAGCTGTGATTGGAGAGCATTGTACATGTCTCACTCGTATGTATAGGGGGAAAACGGGGGCTGAGAAAAGACATCCACTTTCAGCTTCCATTCATGTGTTTGTCTCAGAATACGCGTCGTGCGCGGTCAAATGAAATTCCAGGAAGGAGGGGGCGGGGGAATGAGCCGACGAGGTGACGGTAATGCAAGGCGGAGATGAATACTGAAGCTGGGGCGATGTGAGGGACTCGCTTAAGAATTCATGGTCAAAAATGGGGATCCGCGAGCAAACCAGATCTTCACGACGGGCATAAAAATAGCATTCCCATGCGCGGCCTGAAGCGTCCCTTCATACGAATTGCAAAACGACGCGCGAGGCGTGCCACCCGGACTATTAATTAATTAATACCCAGCACCACGATATCGATTACGGTGCATCCATCCGAATGTGCGACCGACCAGTGAGGAGTCTCATACGACTTTGGGGCCATGCAGTAGGCGCGTACTCGGCACTACCGGTGCCTGCTAGGTAGGCAGCCACGACTTGTGCATGCACGCGTGTCGTGCGGGCTGGCCTACCCTGGGATTTGCAGGCGCTCGGCTCGCCATGTTTACGGTGTAAGGTGCGAGACAATTCGGACGTACTTACTCCAGTGCACGTTTCGTATTGTACGGTATATAGACGGCGACCAAATATACACACAAATAAAAAGTGAAAAATGACCTCTGCCTGTCCGAGCGAGATGTGAGACTCCTGACTTGATTTATCAGGTGGAATCCTTCTTTCGCGCGCACACGGTGCGGTGCCGAGACAAGTCGAGCCGAGCCGAGCCGAGCCGAGCCGAGCCGAGCCGAGCCGAGCCGAGCCGAGCCGAGCCGAGCCGAGCCGAGCCGAGCCGAGCCGAGCCGAGCCGAGCCGAGCCGAGCCGAGCCAAGCCGAACATATCCAACCATGTGCGGCTGCCCGCGGTACGGCGCGTCCGCCCCGTCCTTGGCCTCTAACAGTGCTATTTATGCGCGTCTAGCCTGCTTTGACAGGTCAAGGGCAAACGGCACACATGCATGCTCAGTTTTGACGTGTCAATGAGCTTACCCCTTCCCCTCTCCGTACACCTGCCGCGAGACGCCGAGCCGAGGTTGGAGAACTAGACGCCGGCTTCCGCGACTCTGCGTGATTGAGACCTCCTCTCGCACACTCTGAATCGGACGGCAGGAGAATTTCTTGTTTGAAGAGGGTCTCGCCAAAAATTATTTTGAACACAAACTTTCGGTAAGTTACATTATCCAGGGCACTTAGAGCCGTCACAGTCCACCCCCCCCCCCCCTCCCTCAGCGCGATGCACATGCCCGATAAACAGCGGCCTGCTCAGCTCCAAGCAGTAGACCACGGTCCCCCGCCCCGCCCCGGCCCGACGCCTCCGACGGCGTTCGGTGGAAACATGCACAGGCGTGGATCCAGGGGCGGGCCTGAATTGACTACCTTTGGGGGGGGGGGGGGCGATCGCCCCGTCGCCCCCCCTCCCCTGGATCCGCGCCTGAACATGCGTCTTTGCAAAGAAAAGACAACTTACGTTGGAAGTATGGCGCCTTTCCACGAGAGTAGTCTCGCGCGGCGGAGTGGGGCGCGGAGAGGGCGGGGGCAGCGGGGCCAGCGGGGGCAGCGGGGGCAGCGGGGGCAGCGGGGGCAGCGGGGGCAGCGGGGGCAGCGGGGGCAGCGGGGGCTTGGGAAGGCGGCAGCGGAAGGGGTTGCGTGTCGCAACGGCCACCGCATGGATGGCGCTCCCGGCTGGCTACCGCTCGCCGGACCGGGTCCCCCGGCGGCCCCCGGCGGCCCCCGGCAGCTTCGGCACTCCCCCGTCGAACCGGCGGCAGCCGGCAGCGTGGACACGAGGCGACTCCATAGCCGTGCAGCGTGTTCGAAACAAGAACCATCGTCTACAGAATGACTGCGTTTGCCGAAAAGGTCGCCAACTGTCGAAGCTGGGCGTTGACCGTTTCCTACCCCTGCAGGCGCCGTGGCGCCCGCGTCTTCTCGGCGGTGCGGCCGCGGCGGCGGCGTCTGCTAGCCCGCCTGCTCTCGCCCCTCCCCGCGTCCCCCCACCGCCGGCCGCCTTGTTCCCCCGCCCCGCTGAGCCGCTGAGCGGCCAGGCCTGCGGGGCCCGCGGGGCCTGCGGCGGGGCGGCGCGGCTCGGCGCGGTGGCTCAGCACGCAGCGGTACGAGTGGAGTTGGAGTAGAGCGGAGAGGAGTTGAGTTGAGTCGGAGGCGACATCGGAAGCGCACGCTTGTCTCGGCCTGGGCCTGCACCGCCTGCACCGCCCGCACCGCCCGCACCGCCCGCACCGCGTCTCTCTTAGGGGAGGGAAGGGGAGGGAAGGGCCGTCCGCTGTTCGCCGCACCACGGCCCGGGTCGCGCGTCCTCAGTTTTGTTGTGATTCCGCCGGCGTGCACTCCTCACCGTCAAGATGGTGGAGACCGAGCTCATGGACGAGCACGAGTACTTCTCGCCCGGCATGTGCCTGGGCTCGGATTACATCCTGCTGAACCTCTCCATGTCTGGTAAGTGCCGGCCCGCCGAGGGTGGCGGACACACCCCCACCTCACGATCGCGGTCACTCTGTCGTATTTCGCACGCGCACTCGTGTTTTGCCATTGGCTTGCACACTCTAATTTCCTGAAATCGGGGACCCCCAAGACAAAATCTTGACAAAGAGCAGCCGAATTATTCCCAACTTGCGCAGTATGGCTCCGGGCCCGCTCCTAACTATTCGTCTGGTTTCCACTTCTTTGTCATTTCGGCACGGCGCGCGGCGCGCGGCACGCACGCTCTCTCCCCGCCCGGTCCCAGCCTTACCCCCGGCCGTCCCCGACAGCACCCGGCCGTCCCCGACAGCCCCCGGCAGCCCCCGGCAGCCCCCGGCAGCCCCCGGCAGCCCTTCGGCAGCCCCCGGCAGCCCCCGGCAGCCCCCGGCCCGTCAACACTGATACTTTCACCCCGCTGCGGCACACCGAGTCCGGCACGGCTTACGTAAAACAAGCGATTGAGCGGAGACGTACGCCGCGCTGTCCGAGTTGTCCGCCACCCAATGTTGACAGGGACAGTTACCAGTTTTGTCTCCGCACGGATTAGGTTCTGCTGAGTTCGAGTCTGTAGCTTGGATCGGAGGGCGTATCGCGTCCGACCCGCACCCCTAGGCGCCGCTGCTGCCCGCCCTGCCGGAGCACCGCACGCGGGAAAATAATGAGTCGCCCGGACTAATTTGTTTCTTGATTTCGGGACAAGCAATCATTTTAGTTGCGAGAATTAACATTTCGTGGAGTCAGCGAAACGTTCGTTGCGGGAGCAATACTCAATTTTTTTATTTATTTTTTTCATTTTGCTGTCGCTACAACCCCAAAGAAACGTTAGTTTTTGCAAGAATATTTACTGGTTGTCCCGCAATCAACGAACAAATTAGTTCGGCGTACAAATCCGTTTTTGTCGTGGGTGACCACCGCACCGCACCGCACCGCACCGCACCGCCCACCGCGCCGGGTCATGCCCGCTAGAACAGGAAACTGCTGTGCTGGTGGTTACTATGTAGTGTCCTTGTCCCGTCCCCTGACCTTCGCATATTTTGCTGAGCATTGCGGATTTTCATCGCAGAACAGTTTATCAGCGCCGCCGGAGCTGCTGATCCTCAAATGTCAGTCAATGCAGTTATCCCCCCCCCCCCCACCCGACCCTTTCTTTTGTGCCACTGTTTCGCGCTCATTAGCGGCATTATTGGAACATCAGCGGCGTGTGATACGGACGCCAATTATGTACGAGCAACGCAACCCTCCTTGGGCGCCGCCCGCCCTGCCGCCCCCCCCCCCCCCCGCCGTTTTGTCTATCTGCTGCGCGGAGCGCTAGAGCGCTAGAGCGAAGCACCTGGCAGACGACCGCTGACTCGCCTGTGCACGCGCGCGCGCGCGCGCACTTCGGCGCACTTCTTGCGGTTTGCCCGCCCATGTGCCGCGTGTGCGCGTGTGTATTCAGGAGGTAGATGGTGCTGCGGCTACACCTCAGAGAGGGGGAGGGGGGGGGGCACACAGATATAGAGGGGGGGGGGCTGAGGAAATGGAGGCTGAGGCACGCTAGATGAATGCTCACCCTTGCGTAACACTTTCCCAGTTCTGCTGCTAGGTGACTTTGCGCGAATCTGCCCGCTAGAATAGTCTTATTAATAGCCTGAGTTTCTTCACTATCGCCACTCATAAACCAACACCTTAAGCGCCGCTTTTCGCGCCTTCTTCTTTGATCCCCAGCAGAGACGAGCTCGTGTCAGCATTTCATTTACAAAGTATTATCGTCTCCCTCGGTACTGACCGTCGATTCGACATACGAGTATATCGAAATGAAATCGCTGATGTGTCGAGTGCATTCACCCGTATCGCTTCCTCATGTCCCCTGTGTGGCCCTCCCCTTCTTTCCAGCCCCCCCCCCCCCCCCCTTACCATCCTTTCCCTCCCGCTCCGCTCACCCAACACTACTATCTCATCGACTGGTCTGCCTTATACGATTGCCTTTATCTCTGACTCCCTCTCTGTCGCCGCTTCTTCAGGTTTGTCTTTCAACTTTTTCGTCCAATTTTCTGTCCGTCCGCGCACGGCCGCATTTTTCCCATGGCCGTCAATCCCTCCAGGCGGCGGCGTGGCGCCGGCGAGTCTCTGCCGTGCCAAAGCCAGAAGCGCCGGGCCGCGCCGCGCCGCGCCGCTCAGACATTCATTCAAATAAGCCCGCGCGGTTCCTGCGGACGTCCAAATGCGGCTTTCACCGGGAAAAAAGGTTTTCTCCGTCGCCCGGAATAAATTTCATGTATGCGCCGAGGGCCGCCGAGGTTGCGTGGGCGTCGGGCAGGAAGGGACCGTCCGGGAGCCACGTTTGACATGCCCGCAGCCCTCGCAGCCCTGCTCTCGCCCTCCCCCGTGGCAAACACACAGCGGAGGCGGAGAGTGGCCAGTGGGCCGGGCCGTGGTCGGGCCGTGCACAGAGGCGGTGCGCAATGTTGACGAATGAGAGAGAGAGAAGATGCAATATGTCGTTATCGGCTGCATTCCGAGCGGCGCAAGGGCGGGGCCCGGCCGGCCGGCTCCGCACGCAGCCACCGCAGCCACCGCAGCGTGGCCTGGATCCTGTAGGCCCTCATGAGGGCGGCAGGTGACACTAATAGAGTAATCCGGGGAAGTTCGAAACGGAAGCAAGAAGTCGTAACGAAGAAGAAATGATGAAAAACACCTGTTTTTCGCCGGAAATGTGGCGTTTCGAACAGACGATTTCTCATACTTCCACTGCGTTCTTCTTCTTCGTCACGACTTCACGACTTCTGCATAGACGGTATTTGAACCCAGGGAGTCAGATCGACCTCCCGGATTCAGTCTAGTTTGAGAGTGTCCGTGTTCAAATACCGGCTCCAGGAGGGCGTGTGAATTTTCAAACACGTGTGACCTTTCTCTAGGCCGCACTCCGACGCCTTTCCCACAGAAACAGCAACATATCCCATATCTAACGACGTGCTGGTCTTGTTGCAGACATGGACCCGATGGGGTACTCGAGCCTCGGGCTGCGCTCGCCGGGCTCGGGCTCGGACCACGGCAACGCCATCGACTACACCAAGGACGAGGAGACGAGTAAGTAAAATTAGCATCGAGCAAAATTTTCATACTCAATTGCCCGATGGGTAAAGAGGCGCGTACAGTAGGATGGGCGGCACAGGCGACAGGCCGCCAGAGGCGCCACATCGCCGTTCCTCGTTGTTTTTCCTTCCTTATTTCATTTTTTTTCCTCTTCCTTTCCTAACGTATCGCGGTGCGCTCATGTTTGATGCGTCCAGTATTAGCCTTCACTGAAGGTGAAAAAGACGTCAGGCGGCAGCCGGGCAGAGAGTGCATGCAGAGAGCCGCAGCCGGTCCGCGATGGGACCGCCCGTCATCAGCAGCTTCACTGGACGCTTTACGGCCGCTTTGCGACCGATTTGCGACCGATTTGCGGCTGCTTTGTGACCGCTCGCCTCGGCAGATAAACATCTTGGCCGCCTCCCTCCCTGTCCGGATGGGCCGGTACTCCACAACCCCCACCACCCGCGGCTCCTTTCTCTCTCCCCCGCAGCCACCCCCTCGCTCTCTGTATGGCAGACGAAAACGTCGTTTTGTCGCGAGGCTCATGAGGTTATCAAACAACAGGTTATAAACCTCCATTCCATGAGTCAGCAGCGAGTGTCAACTGCCCTCTATCTCCTTCCCTCTCGCTCTCTGTCTCTCCCCCGAGTCCCGTTCTGCCAACAGCAGCCCCTTGATGGCCGCTATCTGTCGCGTCCAGCCGTGCAGGTCTGCCAATAGTATTAACCTATATGGGGTCACGCTGAGCTTTGTTTACAAACATGCCGCGGGGCGCAGGCTGGCGCAGGCTGGGTCCCACTGCACAGCCCTGCACAGCCCTTCAGGTAAACAAGGGCCCGCTCCTGTTTACGCCCGGCCTGGGGCTGCCCGGCTCTGCCCAGCTCTGCCCAGCTCTGCCCTGGGCCCTGCGCGCCCGGTCACCCCGTCACCGACCGTCACCCGCTGAAAACCTCTTACTGCAGCCCCGTAACGCTGACGAGTGTCACTGAACCCCAATCGTCTTTTATTAAGATTTTCTCCTGTTTACAACATTGTCAGGACGCGCAGCGAGTGGGGGGACTCCGGTTTTAAGAGTCCCATAGCGGTGTTTGAGTAGGCCGGACTGTTCGTTACGTGGTGCGCGCCTCAAGCCAAACGCGTGCGCCGGCCTTCAGCTTCAGCCGCGGTTCTAGCCGCAGTTTCTCATACCCGCACAGCACCGCTACCCGTCGCCACTTCCGGTTCGGCTCTGCTCCGGCATCCCCAACACCATCCCCGGCCCGGCGGCCTGCTCTGTGGTGCGGTCGACACTTTCTGACAATCATTATCTCGATTGCGCCTCGCTTGGGTTTCGCGCCGTTCTTTCCCAAAGTCGCTCTAAATCAACAACAAACAGCCCAGCCGAAACAATAGCCGAGCCGCCGCAGGCGATTGCGCCAACCACCTCCTCTACTCGCCGGTCATTTATTTTTGCCCAAAAAATAAAGAAAAGGGGAAATAAAATTAATTTCTGGTGTCATTTCCGAATGATGGCCCCCCCCCCTTTTTCCCCTACAGTCGAATCCTAATCCGAATGAGGTGGAAAACAAAAAGTATTCGCCGGTGACTTGTTTGTCACTCTTTCGCAGCTCGCCTTCTTCAAGTGTGGAGTGTGCGATTGGAGGTGACATCGCATCGAGGCGAGCCGATGCCAGTGACTGATAGAGCTGCGGCCACACCGCCTCCCTCAAGGATGGCAGCTTGGCGGCGGCGGAGCGGCGGCAGCAGTGGCAGCAGCGGCAGTAGCCACCGGCTGAGCTGGACACTGCACCGCACTGCACCGCACTGCACCGCACTGCACCGCACTGCACCGCCTTCTAGTAAAGAGTAAACAGCGGTAATCAGCTGCATCTCGGCTCGGCCTGGCTTTAGGTTCTCGGCTCTCCCGTCGTGGCTGATCGATGCGTTATCGTCCACCACCACAAGGGCATAAACGAATTCAAAAAAAGGAAATATATCAGTTTCTTGAAAGAAAAAAAAAACACGAAAAAAACAACATTTGATGGCACGTGATCACGGCATCATACATTACTCTCGCTGGTCGAATTTCTTCAATTCCGATTTGCAGTCTAGTTATTTGGTTCCCATAGATTTACGATCGCAGAATATTTTATTTTTGTTCCGAGGGTTATTTGCAGCCTTGGAAGAACTGAAGAAAGGCGCATGTCGATGTGTACAAATGATTGAATTTCTCCATTTTTCTCGTGCATTTGTTCTGCCCTACGCAATGAGAACGGAAACGGCGCAGCATTGCCAGCGCCACTGGAAAGATAGAGGACTCGTTGGGGGAAGAGGGAGTTGTGCCCGTCTTAGATAACGCCCTGATAACGCAACTACTGACACCGAGGCTCTGCGGCATCGCCTTCCTTCAAAACTTTATTGCTCTAATGAGCTGCACCCCGGCCCCAGCTATCGATTAGGCCGGCCGTAACAGCCATGAGAGTGGCACAGCAAGCACCCAAGCCAAGAAACTTCAAAATTTTACCCGAGTGTTGGCGGGGACGCGGTCGAGAGGTGTTGGCGAGTGGGAACAATAGCGTATTCCGGAGAAGTGCCGAAACGGAAGTCAGAAGTTCTGGAGAATCACAGACGCGGATCCAGTATAAGAGGAACCGCAGCAGAGAGTATCTACAGCCGCGACGTCGGCGTCAAATATTCGGAGACTTACCTCTGACATTTCCCTGACGGTACCCCTTATACTGGATCCACTTCTAATATTCTCTATAACTTCTAACTTTCGTTTCGGCTCTTCTCCGGAATACGCTACAGCGCTGTGAGGCACCGTCGGGGTGCCGCCCCGCCGCCCCTCCAGGCGCACGATGGGTTGCCTATGCAGCACGGCGCTGGCCCGCCTCGGTCTCGGCCGGTGCTGGCTGGTGCTGCCGTCACCCGCGCGCGTCACCGGCTCAGTTCGCCATTTACGGCCCCATTTATTGGCCGCCATTGGCCATTTCCATCCTTTTCCGCGTTGCTCCGCTCCGTCTCGAAACGGTTTGAATGACGGCCGCCAATATCGGCCGGTATCGGAGCGCGCAAGGTATGCCGCCGTGTCTCCACGTATGCACGTGTGCGGCCGCGTGTGCGCGCGTGGTGCGTGCGTGCGTGCGTGTCGGTGTGAATGTCCATGGCAGGACAGTCGCACACCATATGACACGCCGGCGGCCGCGGACCGGAGCTCTGCCGGTATGCGCTCCGCCGCTCCGCCGCTCCGCCGTCCCCACGCCTCAGGACTCTGTCACAAAGCGAACCGAAGCATTACCACTTTCATTTCCATCGATAGAAAGGAAATGGGACATGACGTGTAAGCAGACGCGTGTGGGTGATTCAAAAAGAGTGCGGTGACGAGTCGCCGTCGGACGCGTGCAGATCGCACAGATGGCACGGGGCGGGGATGGCTCACGCCTCGCCTCACGCTCACGGCTCACGCACACGTGCAGCCAGAGCACAAGCCCCGCGCGCAAAGCTAGCCGCCGCCGCCGGGGACGTGCGGGACGTGCCGTGTCGATGCGGTGCGTTCTGTATCTCTTGATAACACGCCTTGATAAGGCAGGGTGGGCGGGGCGGGGCGGGGCGGGGCGTGGATACAGGTGCACGCGTTGGGTTTGCGTTATCGTGTGCTTCCTCGTCACCTTCCATCTTCTCCGCGGGGAGAGGGGGAGGGGGAGAGGGGGGGGGAGAGCTCTTTATTTCCAACATTTATACGGGCTTGTCGGCACATCTGATCCCCGCCGGCTGTCCGCAGTGGATGACAAGCTAGCGGCGGCGGTAGCGGCGGCGGTAGCGGTGGCGGTAGCAGTGGCGGCAACGCGTCGTGCGGATAACGCCCTTGCCCCTTATTAACAAAAACATACAATACGACAATAATTCCTGCTGCTTTTGCGAAATTGTCCCCTTATCGCGCGAGGCCGGCAGGGAGCTTCCGAGCGAAAGATTATGTCGTGCGAGCCAAATTAAGCACGGCGACGGCGGCGGGCTTACGTAACATGACGCCCTGAGGCCTTAGGGTAACGCCCGGCCCGGCCCGGGGGAGGTGCCAGCAGCGCCCGCAAGGCCCGAGGACGGCGACGACGGGGGCCCCAGGGCCGCAGACCGCAGGCCGCAGGGCCGCCAACGCCAAGTGTGTCAAACCCGCGGCTTCTCGTCTCGATCGTCCCCGCTGCTGTCGGGAGCGCGAGCAATTTTTCTGCCGGTCGATTGTCAGTCCTGCTCCGGCACGCGCGTCGTCCTCGTGGCCGTGCACGTGCGCGTCGGCCACCGCCGCGCACGTGCACCGCGCAACACACCCCCGCGCCGCCACCGCAGTTTGTATTTGTGCAGGTCGGCGACGACCCGGGCCCGCAAGCCGGCCGCCATTCCGTATCTCTTTTTCTCGCTCACTCTCTAGTTCGAGTCGTGTCTTGTCCGTACGAGAGGGAGAGAGAGGGAAAGGGGGGGGGGGAGCAAAATACACACACACGGCCAGGGCGGCCCGTTTCCGGGCGCAGCAGGGCTTGAGAGAAGGGCAGGGGCGGGGGCGGCCGGGGGCGGCCGGGGGCGGCCGAGGGCGGCACGGCGACGATCAGCCGCTCGGCCTGCTTTGCACCGCTTCTGCGCCTGCTCCGCTCTGCTCCGCTCTGCATGAGCTGACTCACGACTGCTTATCGGCTGCGCGAACCAGCGGCGGCAGCGGCGACATCTTGGTTGCCGCGCCGAGGGAGAGCACAAGAAACTTCCGGACGCGTTTCTCATACTCGTCACCCGGCCCGGCTCGGCGGCAGGACTAGCCAACTAGCGCTCGACAGCACTCGCCTGGGCCAGCCGGGGCTTGAGGGTCACGGCCGCCTCGCGTGCAGTGTAATCACTACAGGCCGCTCCGCTGCCGCGGTTTGATTACAGAAGCCCAATCCCAAGAATTGGAAATGATACAGTGGGCATGGGTACAGTGTCTTTGTGGAAGGCAGGTGGGACTTCTCTGCCTCTTCTATTCCCCCTCTCTCTCTCTCTGTCTCTCCCTCTCTCTCACTCTCTAACCCCCTCTCTGACTCCCTATCTATCTTTGTCTCTCCGGCTCCCGACGCCGGCTCGACTTATTTGCGGCAAGGATGTGACCTTGAAGGTCGTCTTTGCCTTTGCCTGTTTTGTCGCGTGTAAATGATAGTGTTGTATGCATGCACGTTATACACTGTTCGCAAAATCGCGAAGACGGGGACGGGGCCGCAAAGAGAGAGAGAGAGAAAGAGAGATGGAGGGAGAAGGAGAGAGAATGAGAGATAGAGCGAGACAGACGATAGCGCAAACGGCGCATCGGTGATTGCGAATTTGTCGTTAGCGGGAAGAGGTTTCGGTCAGGGTGTTTCTGCTGTGTAAATAAGCAAATATCTCGCGGTCACCGGCAGGGGTCGCGGCGCAGGCAGCGAAGACCCCGGCCCTGGCCTGGGGCGGCAGGAGAGCTGCGACCTATCAGGGCCGGTGCGCGGTGCGGTGCCGCGGTGCGGTGCCGCGGTGCCCACAATCGTGTCGTGCCGTGTCACGTGGCACGCATCACGTGCCGTGCCAGGCCGTGCCCCTCGGGGGTGTCGGGGTGATTCAGACCCCCGATGACTCCTTCCCCAGTCGCCCGAAAGCCCTGCTGGATCACGTTCGCGGAGAGCCCATAGCCGGCCGTCAGCGACACAGCAGCGACAGCATGGCAGCGCGCGCCGCCAAGGCCAAGAGCCAAGGCACCGCCTGCGCCGCACGCCGCACCCGGCCGGGGGCTCCACCAAATTATATCTCTTTCTCAGACAGTCTTATCTTTTTTTTTTCTTTTTGCCTTTTCTTGATCGGAAGCCACTTATTTTCAGCGAGTCGTGTTTCCAGGAAGGGGGCTCTCTCCTCCACGAACCCGCGGAGCCCGTGCCGTTTTCCCATAGGACCCGGCACGCTTCGCACTCTCACGCTCGTCCCCGCCGTGGTGGTGGTGAGGTTAGGTTAGGTTAGGTTAGGTTAGGTTATGTGGTGGCTTAGCCCGCTCGGACTGGAAGCTGCGGCGGCCACGGCCAAGGCCTACCGAGGCTGAGTGAGTTGACGTGAGCAGTGTGTCTCCCAAAGCTGCAGTTCCAGTGGTCCGCCCGCTGGCGCCTCTGTTCCTATCCTTATTTCTGGTCGCAGGCAGAAAAACGCTGAATCAGGATATGCCGCTGAGGTGGGGGCACCCGGGGCCGGGCCGGGCCGGGCAGGCATCCTCCACATCAGGCCCCGGCCTCGTGAGCGCGAGGACGTTTGAAATTGTGGCGCGAAAACTCGTCGGACGGGACGGGAAGTATACAGACCTGGCCGGGGCCGCCGGGGCCGCCGGAGCTGGCCAGAGTCTCCGGAGGGAGGACGGGGAGGTGTTGACGGGGAGGGTTTACGAGGTGGCGCGGGCTGCGGTGCTTGGAGGGGGTACCTGGCGTGGCGCGGCGCGCTGCGGGCCGGTGGGGGAGGGGGAGGGGAGGGTGCTGACGGCCGGCAGACGTCAGCTCTGCTCAGCTGTTTGACTTGTAGTTGCGCGCTCCCCGCGACACGCGACGTACCGAAGAGGAGAACCAAACCGCGACCCGGCTCGGCTCGACTCCACTCCCGCGGCTTGCGACGCCCAAAACGTCGCGGCGTGTTTTTGCCGGGCTCGGCACGGCCCGGTGCAGTGCGGCCCCCGGCCCCCCGCCCCGGGGCTCTCTCTCCAGCGGTGTGGCCCCCGCTGCCTCCGGCCCGGCTCCGCGACTCGCACTCGCATCCTCGCACCCGCAGTAGTGCCGATCCATCCGCAGCGTCAGGACGTCACCGTCACGGTCCGTGTGACGTCACCGTCGCTATGGACAGATGACGTCACCGCAGACGTCGGTCAGTGACGCCGACAGCCCGCTGGCTCTGACCGTCAGTCAGTTGTCGACACCCTCCCCGGCCGGAACTGTTGTGTGAGGGAGAGAGGCAGTGTGTTCCGTGCGGCCGCAGTGTCTAACGCGTGTGAGTGTGACAGAGGACTGGATGGCGACAGCGGTGGCCGTCACTCCCCTCGCCGGACCCGCCCCCGCCCCCGGCAAGCAGACGGCGCTGGCCGTGGACTTCCTCAACCACGACTACCTGGAGCCGATGGGGCTAGGCAGCGGTGAGTCGCAGTCCCGCGTTCGAGCCCCGGTGCACGCGGCGTTTTGTTTCCCTCCGTCTCTGACCCGGCTGATGTCCCCCCCCCCCTCCCGGCACTGCGGGAAAGGGAGGGGGCTGTCACCGCACGGCGGTGGCGGTGGCCGAGCCGAAGACTCGGTGGATTTTGAATATGCAAATCGGACAGCGCAGACGAGACACCTTGTGTACGCAACTGCCAGGCCGCCATAAAAGTTTTAGATTCCACGATCAACCCGTCCCCGGGACCCTGCTGAGGAAAGTGCGTACCGCCGATGTTGGTGTGGCCTCAGTGAAGGACGCGGGAGCCTGGGTAGCCTGGGCCCGGCGGCGGCGGGGCGGGGCGGGGCGGGGCGGGGCGCCTGGCAGGCCGCGGCAGGCCGGCCCGCCCAGCACGGCCGCACGGCGGGACGGCCTACCCTCCGGGCAGCCCGCCCCGACCACGACCACGCGGCCGCGACAACTGGGGCTCAGCCTTGAATTGGTTATGAGGTGGCGGAACGCTAATCGTATTTATTCCGTCTTCCACGGCGTCGGGTCGGCCACGGGGTTATCCATCCCCGCCGCGTCACGCCCAGCCGACAACTCTCCAAAATACACTTTTTCGAATTGCTTTTTCCGTCGGGGGGGAGGCGAAAGGGGAGAAGGAAAGACTCCCTCCCCCTCTCCTCTCCCATACAGCGGCGGGGGTCGCGGGTGAGGGGGGCGCGTTCTCACACCGACGCCGCCGGCACGCCGTCGGCACGCCTCGGGCACGCCGGGTTCAACGCACCTTATGTTGATGAAACTAGAGCGCGACATTCGACGCCTGTTATCGCGCCATTCCCGACCGCGCATCCTCTGGACTATTTTTTTTTGCCCTATTTTTTTGCCCTATCGTCACTTCATTCAGGTGAACCTCTGGTCATTTGGTGGACATCCAGCGTATCTATTCTTGATTTGGGGACACCTTAATAGAATTCCACGACTTTGGTGATTTTCATATTACCTGTTCTCCCCCCCCCCTCCTCCTCCTCTCCCCTCCTCACCCATCACTCGATCTTAAATACATCTGCCTTGTGCTTAAATTACCTCGTCGTCCCCGCAGATAGCATGCGCTAAGTGATTGGAGTGTCTGGCACATGCCTCTGTCTCTCTCGCACTGCTGGTGTGGCTCGGAGTGGAGCGCACGTTTGACAAAGATGCGCAGTTGTGTATTCGATTGTGCCATGAAATATCCATCTTAATTGTTTTGTCCTTGCGTTCACGCAATATACGTGTCTGACCTTGAGCAGAGTGCGAAGAAAAAAGAGATGCGGTGGTGTTTCCGAATGTATTATGGTCCTGTCGGCTAGGGCAGGTGGTGGTAGTGGTGCATACACGCCATTCGAACGAGCAGCGTCTTGTTTAGCACTACGCACTACCATGGTTCACAGTCATGGAAAAACAGGACTGAAGAAAGGTGTGCTTTTCTTTTCGAAATAACACTCTCTCTCTCTCTCTCTCTCTCTCTCTCTCTCTCTCTCTCTCTCTCTCTCTGTCTCTCTCTGTCTCTCTGTCTCTCTCTGTCTCTCTCTCTCTCTCTCTCTCTCTCTCTCTCTCTCTCTCTCTCTCTCTCTCTCTCTCTCTCTCTCTCTCTCTCTCTCGTATTTCTCATGGTTATTTCAAAGCGCGTTCGCCAAAAGGTTTAAAAGAATCGTCGTGGGTACAGCCGTTGTTAGCAGACGTGTTGTGCTGACAGCGAATTCCACATCGCGCGCTTGTGCAACGGCCCGCTGCCGGACTAGGCCGCCCCGGCCCGGCCCGCCCCGGCCTGGCTGCCTCTGCCATTCACGCAGCAAAGAGTACGCAGAAGACTCTCTGCCCCGAAATTGTTGCAGGCGGACCCCAGCCCGCGCTTCAAACGCCGCGTGGCAATTTGTCGTACAAACAAACCGAAGCAGCCCGTGCGCCCGTGTCGTCCGGCAACACTTGTCCTCATCGCCAAAGTCAATATTTGCCCTTTACAGCGTTTCAATTTTTCTCTCGCTAGTCCCCTGTTATCAATATAGTTCCCAATTCCTAGATGATAGCACGTTCGGAAATAGTCACACCACGACATGAAAGCATGTTGATCACCACTCATATTGAAAAAAAAAAAGTTGAGAGATTAATCTTGCAATGTCATCGTTGTGGTGGCTCTTTCCGAGCCTGTAAGTGAAGTGCGGGCTAAACACGTGTCTGATGATTTGATCCGTCGAGGTCGGTGCCTGGGTCCGTCTTTGTAATCAGTTTTAGGAATATCGGGACATGCGATAGGACGTCCTCGTGGTCCTTGGCGCCAGGGCGCCAGCGGGGGTGCTCTGGGCTAGACACCACCGGGACAGGGACCACTCCGTGCTCGAGAACAAGCTCGGCGTGTGTCCGAAAGCGGACCGCAGTCTGGCGGTGACCGACCCGCCCGCAGAAAAAGTATTGTATTTCTCACAACAAATTTTGGAACAAACGAATTATTAAGTTGTGAGAACTAAGATTTCCTTGTGCAACGAAAAGTCAGTTGGGTCAGCAGAATTTTAGTTCTCACAACTAAAGATGTTGTTTGTTCCAAAAGCAACGAAAAATTTGCTGCGATAACTAATAATTTTTCTGCGTGCGCGATAATGGCGGCCACATGCCCGCAAGCTGTACGCGGCCGCCAGCGGAAGGATCTCCTTTATCAGCGTGATCTCCGAATCAGCCAGTAATCTTCCTCTATTTACTGCCCGCGACTCGAGTGAATTAAACTGTTTGTCGAGGTACTCATACCGCCGCAGCGGCGAGTGCCCTGGTGGTGCCCTGCCTAGGACCGCCATGCCGCGCCGGGTGCACCGGAGTCTCTCCGGAGTCTCTGCCGCGGTGTCTCCGCTCCACCCGGAGTCACAGTCGGTCGGGACTCCGGCGGAGACTCCGGCAGCCTCAGCTCTCAGGCTAGGCTCAGCCTCAAGCCTCAGCCTCAGGCTAGGCTCAGCCTCAAGCCTCAGCCTCAGGATAGGCTCAGCTGCTCAGCCTTAAGCCTCAGCCTCAGGAGGCTCATCCTCAAGCCTCAGCCTCAGGCTAGGCTCATCCTCAAGCCTCAGCCTCGGGCTAGGCTCAGCCTCAAGCCTCAGCCTCAAGCCTCAGCCTCAGGCTAGGCTCAGCTGCTCAGCCTTAAGCCTCAGCCTCTCAGCACTCTCGGCGCCTGTCCGGCTCGTGGCGGCCCAAAGAGGCAGCTGCACTCTTGAGACACCACCATTGCTTTCTCCGTCACGTGTTTCTAATTGCCGCCATTTCGATTCCCCCGACTTTGTCGGCTTCGCGGTTCCGCCTGGATGAATGACGTTGTGGGAGTTCTCCTGCGCGCAGCGGCCTGGCCACCGCGGAGGCTTCTGCATTTATCCTGCCGACAAATAGTCACCGTCGGTGTCCGATCCACTCCGCCTCCCTTTTCGGAACCATGACAAACGATACGGCGAAACCACGTGAAACCAGCACAAAACAGTTTTGGCGATCCGTAAATAAAACGTAGATGAAGCGCTGGCAGCGGCCAGTGGATCGTGAGGTTTGTGTGTGTGCGTGCGGGTGCGTGCGCTCGCGTGCCCCAGTGTGTGATTGGGTTGGACTTTGGCGCCTTTCTCCCCGCGGCTGCGTGCGGAACGAGGAAAACGGAGCAGACGGAAGCTTGCTTTCCCGAACGCGGACGTCTTTCGGCTCGTGATATGTGATGTGAGGCGGAGGAAATGAGGGGGGGGGGGGGATTGGGTCACTGTCATCGTGACCGGCGCGGTGGGGGGGGGGGGGGGGGGAGGCTGCGCCGGGCTGGGCTGTGGTTGTTGACTTATTCACGTATTTATTTCCCCTTCAGGAGCTTCCCTTTATTGCGTTGTTTATTCCATCCCCTCCCCTCTTTGGTAATATCTCCGCGATTTTTTGGTCACAAATATATTTTTATTTCGGCCCCCTACTTTAAGCACCCCTTCCCGGCCCCCCTCCCTCCCCCGCCGCATTCACCCACATTTCCACTAACGAACTCGCCGCCCCGCCCCTCCCCTCATCCATTCATTTGTTTGGCACACACGTCTCAAGTCACTACGCGTGTTTGACAGCGCCGTGGAGGACCGAGGAGGACGACGATGACCTGTCCCCTCACGGGGCCCACGGGATGCGGGGCATGGGGCCCCTCATCCGGGGCCCCTTCCTGCCCTCGGCCCTGCCCCTGGTGGGGCCCGCGCCCCCCGGGCCCCACGGGCCGCACGGGCCCCTCTCCGTGCCAGAGCCAGAAGCGGACGCACCGGACAGTCCTGTCGCAGGTACCGTCCCGATAGGAAAAAGAAAAGAAAAAAAAAACTCATCTGCTTTTGTTTTTAACTTTGCTTCATAAATTCATTGGGAATACTTTCTGCGTGCGCGTACAGAGCGTTGCTTGGTTTTTCTATTGTAATTTACACCCGAATCAGCAAGTTGTGCTTTTCATCTGGCTTCCGTTTGCACGCGCAGATGAGACTAGCAATGCCGGGCAAATTGCTGGCATTACTCATTTTGCTTCTGCTGGAACGTCGTCTTCGGCATCGGGGCACCAGACTGCTGAAAACCCGCGACGGAGAGCGGCCCGAAACTGACTGCGGCATCAGACTGCTGAAAACCCGCGACGGAGAGCGGCCCGAAGCTGACTGCAATGCCAATGCCGGCCCCACACAGAACGCTAACACTGCTACACTGCGGGATGACGCGGAGCGGGAGCGCGTCACGTGACGTCACAGCCTGTCTCTCCCGCGTCTGGCCGGTTTGGACTTTGGAACCTGCTCTCTCTCTCTTTCTCTGTGTGTGTCTCTCTCTCTCTCTCTCTCTCTCTCTCTCTCTCTCTCTCTCTCTCTCTCTCTCTCTCTCTCTCTCTCTCTCTCTCGCGTCCTCTCGGCCCTCTTCTGGTGCAGCTCGCGTTGGTGAAAGTGAAGCGTCGCGGGTCAAACTTGAGCTGCGTTTTATATACGGTCCAGGAAGCCCCGGCCCCCTAAAAGCCTCGCTAGTCGGCGTGGCAGCCGGAGGCTAGAGGAGTCGGCCCGGGGCCCGGCTCGGCCCGGCTCGGCCTTGGCGGCGGGAGTCGTTCGCGCTTGCTGGTGACGCTGCGCTGACATTTGCTCGGCCTGTTTGGCGGTTTCTGTTGGCCCGCCTGTCCCTCCAGCCCCGAGCCGAAGCTCGCTTCCTTCCTTTCAACGCTCGATTTTGGTGAAATTTTCCTCGGTGACAGAGCAGCAGCAGCAGAGTGGCAGCAACAGGGCGGTAGGGGTGGGAGTCAGTTGAAGGCGGGCGCTGCGGTGGCTGCGGTGGCTGCGGTGGCTGCGGCTGCCGGGCTGACAACAGATTATCTGTTTATCTCCAAAGCCACACAGTGGAATGAGCCGAGAGGCGTCTGTCCTAAAATTTTATGTGGTGCCCCCGTCTCCGCGACATTTTTGGACCGTTTTCATCGGCAAGGGCGGACGGCGGGCGCGGGTGAGGTGGCGACTGGGGTGGCGGCCACGGACAGGGACTGCACTGAGGATAGGAGCCTCCCGTTTGAGGCCGCAGACTCGCTGGCCTCAGCCGGACCGCAGTCCGGTCAAGTCCGGCCCCGTCCCAGCGAACCAGATAGGGTAATTCGGAGAAGGCTTAAACCGGAAATGAAGAGGAAATCAAGAAAACCTTCAGCGGAAACAGGATGCGAGTATCATGAGGGTTACCATACCGTCAGCCACGAGGCAGTGTCAAAAATTTGGAGGCTTAGCTCTCGCTGACGGTATGTCACGATCATTTGAAAGCGCCAGGCAGCGGTTGCTGTGGCTCTGCTGTAAACTGACTTCAGTCGTATTTAGTTCGTATTTAAAACGCGTTGATATAGCGGGAGTCTCCCACCTTCGCTGTCGGTGTACACGTCGGTTGGGTGTACAAGCCCGACCTTGCGATTTATCTTCTTTTCAGCTTTGGTACCTAGAAGGAAAAATAAAAAGTAGACAGAGCCTGTTGCCTCCTCCGGCCTCCGGCCTGCGGCCCCTGCGGCCTCCTCTCCTTGAGCACACGACGTGTCGTATTTGATTGCTCTATGTGCCTTGCTCTCCGCTTCCCAGCCCGCTCCTGCCACTTCCACGACATGATTAGCAGAGGAAGGTGGCGGCAGAACATTGGTATCTCTCCCTGCATGCACATGGAAGTCGTCCTGTTGGCACAGTACGGCTCCTGGGCTCCTGCTTGTGCCGCCCGACCTCCTCACTGCAGATAACTGACCGCGATTCCTATTCTGTTTTGCAGACGGCGACATGGCGATGGGGCCGGCCACGGGGTCGGCGGGGGGCTCGGCGGGGGGCGGCGACCCGGGCCCCGCCGGCAGCGTCCAGGCCACGCTGCAGGCGTCGCTGCAGGCGTCGCTGGGCGCGGCGGGGGCTGGCGGCGTGGTGCTCAACCAGCACTGCGCCATCTGCGGCGACCGCGCCACGGGCAAGCACTACGGGGCGGCCTCGTGCGACGGCTGCAAGGGCTTCTTCCGGCGGTCCGTGCGGAAGAACCACCTCTACACCTGCAGGTGAGCCCAGTGGGAGGTCGGGGGCCGGGGGCCGGAGCTGACAGCGGCAACGGCACCAGCACACTTAGAGCCCGGCGGTGCGGTGCGGTGCGGTGCCGGGTGCCGGGAGACTGCTTACGTCACGATGTTGCCGCGAGTCGTCAGAATAGTGAGAGGTGGGTAAAAAAAACAAAAAACAGAGGCGAGTGGAAAAGTTGTACTAGTAGCTTAGCTATGCTGTACACTCGTCTCCTGGCCGGAGCGCCGCCGCCGTGACGTCGGTGGTCCACGCTAGGCGACGTCAGGCCTCCCGGACTGCGGCGCTCCGTGTCCCGTGCTCCGACATCCGCATGGACGAGGACGAGGGTAAACAGCCCCGTTTTATCTGGCGGCCGCTTTTTGCCGGACGCCGGTACTTTCCGCGCCGCCATTCCTGGACGCCGCCAGAGGGTGCCGGGCCGGTCGGACGGCTCCCTTGCGACCCCGCAACGCCAACACCAGTGTTGTCTCTGCTGTCGCTCCTGCTGTCAGTTCCTTCCGCCATCTGCGTGCCGCGCGCCGCGCCGCTCCGCGCAGGGAGCCGATTCATAGACGTTCGATAACCTTTCCATAACCCCAAAACGCGATCACGTCGCGGAGCAGGCGGAGGCCTTCCAGTGCAGCCAGACGGCTAATCAGACGGCGGGAAGGGAAGAGAAGCGCCTACGCGACTCTGTTCGGGTGCTTCCGAAAGAGGCTGCCTCCCTCCGGCCGCGCCGACTCGCGCGCACACCAGATTCTCATACCGGGCGGCGGCGGCAGTGACGCGACCCCCGCGACCCGCAGCCAAGGACGCGCGACGCGCGGGTTCCGCGGGCTCGTCGGTTTACGTCTTTGTTTCCATGTGAACTCACATGGCGCCCGGCTGCGCCCGGCTCCTAACTCGGATTACGTAAGCCGGGTGCCGAGCCGAGCCGAGCCTAGCAGGTCGGCTTAGGCCATTGGGCAGCCTGATGCATTTCGCCCGAAGCCCGATACGACTCGAAGGACTCCCAGACCAGTGTCTCTCTCTCTCTGTCTCTCTCTCTGTCTCTCTCTGTCTCTCTCTCTGTCTCTCTCTGTCTCTCTTTCTCTCTCTCTCTCTCTCTCTCTCTCTCTCTCTCTCTCTCTCTCTCTCTCTCTCTCTCTCTCTCTCTCTCTCTCTCTCTCTCTCTAACGTGCTCCTGTCTGTTTCAGGTTCGGCCGGAACTGCGTGGTGGACAAGGACAAGAGGAATCAGTGCAGATACTGTCGGCTGCGAAAATGCTTCAAGGCCGGGATGAAGAAAGAGGGTGAGCGCAGTGTGGAGAGGAGCGCCCGGAGCGCCCTGGAGTGCACGGGGTAGGCAGCCCGCAGGACCCCCGTGCGTGTCGCGGCCTCGGGCTGCCTACCCTCCGGGCGCTCGTCCCGACCCGACCCGCGCTGCGGCCGCCTTTAAACGCACTTTTCTCCCCTCCTGCAGCCGTCCAGAATGAGAGAGATCGCATTTCGTGCCGCCGTCCGAGCTACGAGGAGCAGTCCTCCAAGTCCGCCAGCCTGTCCGTGCCCTCCCTCCTCAACGCCGAGATGCTGTCCCGGCAAGTGGGCGCCGCCCTCGAGGTCAGTACCAGGCCAGCACATGCTGTTTTGGTTGGGGTTCCCCGCACGAAGATTGTGGGACTTACACGGGTGCCAACCTCTTGCTGCCACAGGCCAACGACTGCGACCTCACCAACAAGCAGGTGGCCAACATAAACGACGTGTGCGAATCGATGAAGCAGCAGTTGCTGTTCCTCGTGGAATGGGCCAAGTTCATACCGGCCTTCACCGAGCTGTCGCTGGACGACCAGGTAAGCATTTTTTTTCCCTACTCCACTCCGGACTGCCCCCCCTCCCCCTTCCTCCGCTCCCAGCTGCCGCTGCGGGCCCCCCGCCCCCCCAGCCCCCAGCCGAGCGTCTCGGCTAGAAGTTCTTCCAGTTTGCCGTCCACGTGCCAAAGCTAACCAAAGCAGTGCGGAAACAAGCGGCCACTTAAAAAAGGAACTTTATTCCAAAGGACAGATATGGCACTTTTGCCTTGGCTCGGAGGTTTTTAATCGGGAGTTCTTGCTTCTCCCCGTCAGGTGGCGCTGCTGCGGGCGCACGCGGGCGAGCACCTTCTGCTGGGGCTGGCGCGCCGCTCACTGCACCTCAACGACGTCCTGTTGCTGGGCAACAACTGCATCGTGCCCCGCTACTCGGCCGACTCGGTGGTGGCCCCGGACCTGGACATCTCCCGCGTCGGCACCCGCGTCATGGACGAGCTGGTGCGGCCGCTCAGAGAGGTCCAGATCGACGACTCGGAGTTCGCGTGCCTCAAGGCAATCGTCTTTTTCGACCCAAGTACGTAGATTTGGATTTTTTTAAAATCAATTTTGTCATTTGTAAAACTTTATACCATTTTGGAACCCTTGTTCCACTTGTTTTAAATCATCAATCTCGTTTATAATTATTTTTAAAAGATTGAATTTTCTCCTTATTTGTGAAAATGTTTCCCCGTTTCAGACGCTGCCGGTCTGAATGAGCCGCAGCGGGTCAAGTCGCTGCGATACCAGGTGCAGATGAACCTGGAGGACTACATCAGCGACCGCCTGTATGACCCCCGGGGCCGCTTCGGCGAGATCCTCCTGACACTGCCCGCCCTGCAGAGCATCACCTGGCAGATGATCGAACAGATCCAGTTCGCCAAGTTGTTTGGGGTCGCCAAGATCGACTCGCTCCTCCAGGAGATGCTGCTTGGTGGTAAGTGTAACAAAACTTTTGAAAAAGGAGAAAGGTTTTGTGATGGCCTGTCTTGACGCTAGAACTTGGAGGGGTGTAATTTCTAAAGCTGTGCTTTGTGACTGTTCCGCTTGCTATATCACTGCTTGAGGGGTAAACGCTAATGTTATCTTGCGATATTTCTGGTTAAACTTACGGCAATATGCGTGGGTTTTTTTCGTGTTTTCTTTTTATGCGGGAAGCTTTGGTGATTATTGTGCTTTTCTTTCGGGAGCTTTCTCTAACGCCTGCTCTTGACAGTGGCCGTCTACGTTGTCGCAGGCGCCTCAGCGGAGAACGTGGGCTCGAATGCCGCCGCCGGCACGCCGAGCTCCGCGGTGGCCACCCCAACCCCGTCCTCGTCGGCCACCACGGCCAACGGCTCGCCGGCGTCGGCCTCCGCCATCCACCACCACAATAACTACCCGAGCTCCAACTCGCCGTGCCCCAGCCCGGGCAGCCCGACGGGCACCCTCAGCCCCGGACACAGCACGGGCACGGCCTCGACGGCCTCCAACGGCCACCGCTCGCACGGCTCCCCCGTCGGCCTCCACCACGACGTGCACCACGGCCACCACATGTCCGAGGCCGACTCCTACCCCATGGCCTTCAAGCAGGAGCCGGACACCACGTTCTAAGCCACCGATCGATGTTCAACTCCACTTTTTGCCGCGAGTTTCAAAAAGAACGGAGTTTGATGAGTTCGGTGGAAGAGAGCCAAGTCGAGTCCAGCCACCAGTCGCGCTCTTTAAACGGATATTGTTTTTGGACCAGAATTAAGCAGACAAACGCGGTGGTCTGCAGTAACAATATCGAACTGATTTCTGTTGAAAATATAACTAGACACCATGTGTGTATTGGTTCTTCATTTCCGAAATTAGGGTACTGCTGGATGGACTTGTCAATTCATTCTCTTAACTTTTAAGTCGACTTCGCAGCTTGGAAGGGCTTCACTTTATAAAGATGTGGCTCTTGCATTTCTTAAATGTAATTAATGTCTTTTCCAAGAAAATTCACAACAATTTAAATATTTATGAAATGTTTGTTAGTTACGAATTGAGCAGGTCTCATGAATTATTTGTAAATAACTGCCGTTATGTTCAACGAACTGATTTAATGATAACGTAAATGCCAAGGTTGAAACAAATTTCTCATCGAGTTTGTTTCACGTTTAGTATGTACATAGTACGCGATCCCAGATAGCCTCTCGATGGAGTTATATGAAACTCTTTCGAAGTATTACCTTGTCCTAACGCTACGGACGATACTGGTGAAAAGTGTGCCAAAAATAAATTCCCTGGTGATAGGACGTCAGTCAGATGTGCTCTCTTGACGAGTTTCTTTTATCAAAATGTTTGCTCAAGTTGTGTCAGTTGAAGTTCTTTCCAAAGAAAGAGATGATTGCTCAATTATTATAAGCACAACGATAGAACAATGCAAACGTTTCGTGCGGCTCACTTCGTGAGGGTGGCACGGAAGTTGTTACCATGGTTGTCCGTGTCGAAATTGGTTGTAATTACGAGGAGCGGACAGTCGAAGCGACAACCTGAGGTGCCATTGAAAACAGGGTTCTTGTATTTCATTCCAAAGAAACATTTGCCATGAACTATTGTTCAAAGGTGTCTCACTTTTGCTCACTTTCGTTGTAAGCCTTTTCCGAGTGGGTTTTTGCCCGGTATGCCTTCAAACTTTCTGTATGTTCTTAAAGGAAATTATCATGTACCAAGTAAGGATGAAGGCAGTTCAGGCATGCTCGGAAACTTTACGATCAATTTTTTTTTAGCTCAATATTTGTAAATCGAGTTGTGGTTTTTATCCCAGATTTGCATGCAATTTTGTAGAAAGCTTGGTAGTTTCATCTTTTCATTGTCTGCATCGTGCCGGAGGAAGGAAAAGATGTGTTGTGTAAATAATAGCCTAGCAACTTAAGTTCGCTTTTAAGTCCATGAAACTTAATGGGAATATTTCCTGCTCATTTTGTTTGGTGTCTCGTAAAATAAATATTTTCTTCTTTTACCATTGCATGCTTTTAAGACTCCGCCTCCTTGCCCCAGAGAAACGAAAATTACATGAACCAAAAACACTCGAATCGTAATGCTCAGGTTACCGCCTTGGAGGTAGGCATCCCAACGTACGGCAACTCGCATGAACCACCGACTGACTACTACTGACTGGGGCCGCGGTCGGACTTTCGACCGCGACTCAGCACTTCCCCGTCCCCACTCCGCCGCCCCGCCCCGAGCATCGGCATGGGCATGGGCATGGCGCCCGCCCTGCTATCGGCAGCTACTGGGCTGCCTCAGGCTGCCTCCGAGAAGACCCGTGCGTCCTCGTTCCCAATTGTGAGGCGGCGTTTCATTCATTTCGGCACGAGAATTACTGCGATTTTGACTCGTGAGATGTGCCCCCGCCCCGGCTGGCCGGCTGCGAGGTGGAGGAGACGCCACGCCTCCCTTGGAGCGGGCAGGACTGGCCGCCTGCATAACCCCGGGTAGGCAACCCATTCGACACCCGTGTCCGACGTGTCTCGTGTGGCGGGGAGCGGGCCGGGCTTGGGGACGGGCGCTGTCACTAACCTACCCTACAGGGGTCTGTCAAGTTAGCGGCGGTCAGTGCGCCCCCGGTACTCTACCCGGTATGCCTACAGCAGAGCATCGAGAGGCCTGAAGGCAGAGGCAAGAGTCGAATCCGGGCCGGGACATGGTCTAGCTCAGGATTTCCAGGGTTGCTGACGGGCCACTTGGTGGAGGCTCATCCGGTCTCATTTCCCGCTTTGAAAGCCGAATGGAACGAACTTAGAGGGGCGAAAAATGTGGGCGTGTTCGGTGGTGGTCGCTCGGCGAGGTGATGGGAACCGAGGGAAGGTGTGGGGGGTGGAGTGGAGGGGGGGGGGGCGGAGTGAAAGGCGACACCAACGCACACGGCGGGCAAAAGCCCTACTAGTGACCGCCGCTGCATAGCCTTGAGGGAGGGGGAGGGGGAGGGTGCGGGGGCACGCGACTTTGTCACAGGAGACATGGGCCGGTGATGCGTGCAGCGGGGGAGGGGGGGGGGCAGGACGCCCTGTGACCGCCCCCAGGCCAGGGGAGGGGAGGGGCACCCCACGGACACCCCGCGCACGGCGCTCGGCCTCCCATAGCCTCGCAGCAGCACGGCACATGGCACACCAGTTTGGCGCTGCACTCCGGACCGAGCCGGACTGGACAGGACGGGACGCGACGGTACGCCGGCCTGCGGATCTGGAGCCGTAACCCTATCGGTATCCACGGCGAGGCAACGCAGACACACCACGGCGCCGGGAGCCTCCAGCCCAGCCGCACCGCGGCCAGGACACGCGGGGGAGGGGGAGGGGCACGGCCAGCCGCCACAGCCATGCCGCCAAGGCCGCGGCCCCAGCTGCGGTGGTGATAGCCAGCTGTTAGCTGCCAAACGGGGGGCCATCCGAACTCCAAACCGGCACCGGCACCAGCCGCCGTGTGAGCAGCCAGACCAGCAGACACGTGAGCACAACATTATTACCATCTCCCCGCGCCACGTGCCACTGGAGGTCAGCGCGGTGGTCCCCGAGTACAAACATACAACGCGTGCGGCCTCAGCGCGGTGCACGGCAACCCCTCATACCGTGGACCAAAGGGCTGACCGACCAGACTCTCAGCGCAGACGGAGCGAACGGGACGAGGGGCCTGACCAGGCCCAGCGCGCGGACAGAGCGCTCAGCAAGAGCCAGCGGTTCTGCTCCCCGGAGAGTCGAACGTGGTGCGACTACCCGACGCGCAGGCGCGGCTCCGAGTGGGGGGGGGGGGGGGGGGGGAGTGTAATGGGGGTAAATGTCCCCCTTGCAATTGCACAGCTCGTCAAATCAAATTTAGATCTTCAGGCCCTGCAAATAAAAAATACAACAACAACAAAAAACGGCAAAAATGGGTGGGTCCTACCTCGTCCCAGACTTCCGTCCGGAACCGTTCCTGCTTAACTTCGGTGTTCGGATGGGAACCGGTGTACCAGGAGTTGACCGCCGCTAAGACACAGGCACGACGCAGCCACCTTGGTAGGCAGGCTTCCGCAACGGCCAACATCGCCCCTTCCGCTGACTAGATTTCAGGAGTCAGCCCCCTTCGACCAGCCAGTTGGTCTGTGGCCCTGAGGCCACTCCCTCGCGGATTGAG
Source organism: Odontothrips loti (assembly GCA_038380765.1). NCBI lineage: Eukaryota > Metazoa > Arthropoda > Insecta > Thysanoptera > Thripidae > Odontothrips > Odontothrips loti. Next base: position 16,655,375 of record CM076244.1, on the reverse strand, counting down.
AGGGAGGTAGGATGCCCAGATCGTACACGGCCGAAGCCGATTGTACTCTACCCAGCAAGCCTAACCCGAGGCAGGACCGGCCGAGTAGGTGTTGCCCGATTACTCCAGATTCCGAGGCCTTACGCTTGAAAAATGTAGAAGGCCGAACCCTAGGCCTCTACATTTAACTTCTGCCGAGTCTTGGCAAGCACCATTCCCCTGCTTGGGCGTCGAACCACTGTTCCTCAGCAGTGTATTCAACCTCCGGGGAATGGCCGCGGCCCAACGTCCGCGGTCACTCAGACAACACACTTTGAACACGTTCTTTTGGTATATTTAACCCACCATCCTCGGTCGGCAGACTTCAGAAAAATTTTTACTCCGGCAAAGAGTTGAACCCCGAACCTTGCGGTCATCGACCGGTCCGCTAGCCCACTACGCTACGGAGCTATGGCGGAGAGGAGCAGTGCGCTATTGATACTTTAGCCACTGTTCCTCTCTAAGTGTCCACGTGGTATCTGAAAAGCCCCAAAGAACGAGCCTGTCCTAGAACGGTAAAGCGTTCTCCATGCCTGTCTTGTTTTCATTACTTCCTCGGTTTTACTGGATTTTGTTTTGAAAGAACTAAAAGGCGATTTTTAAATGGTTTTTGACCTACAATCGAAAAATTTGTTTAACGTGCCTTATTTTCCACGCCCACGTCGCCGACGCCGCTCGTAAAACCGTAATGCGGCGTGCACGCCGGCGACGCCGCCGGCTGTTTTTGACCCGTTCAGTACCGGGAGCACACTGCCACTAGCATCGTGGTCCGGTAGCCTAGTGGGTTCGCGGGCCGAGCGAACTTCGCTCTCCAGTCCCTTTCAGTGATTTCCTACAACCTTTTCTCCAGTCACATTCAGGCATCAAAATTTTCAGGACTCATGCCCGCCCCCCCCCCCCCTCCCGAAAAAGTAGGGTGCTGCAGGCGTTCGTACTACATGTTGGCACCTCTGCGCCGAAGTGTTTCGCCTGCATACCGTCGCGCCGTGCGTAATCCCGTGGCGTGGCCCTCGCCCCTCGCCCCTCGGCCAGTCCGGCCCGGCCCGGCCCCCCTGCGTATTCAGTTACCGGATCTCAGTGCTGCCAACCCCCGGGCTGGGTTGCCTCGGCCTGCCCTGCACGCACGCAGTGGACTCCACGGCCACGGCCTGCACATGCTCTGTCTCTGTCTCTGCCCAGGATGGAGCGCACGCTGCTGCTGCCGCACCGGCCGCCGCCGCTGACGGTGGCCCAGAAGGCGGCGTACGGCGTGGGCCACGTGCTCAACGACATCTGCGCCGCGCTATGGTTCTCCTACACGCTGCTCTTCATGCAGCTCGTCCTCAAGATCCCGGCCACCACGTCCGGGGCGCTGCTGCTCATTGGTCAGTCACGCGGGGTCCGCTGCGCAGCACAGCACACGGCGGTGCCGACTGCCGGGTGCCTTCGTCTACAAGTATGAGAAGTAAATGGGACGGTGCGTGGTTTTCTGTGCAGGACAGGTGGTGGACGCGCTGGCCACGCCGCTGGTGGGCATCCTGTCGGACAAGTGGGGCAGCAGGAAGACGTGGCACCTCGTCGGTAAGGCTGTGGCTGGGGCTGTGGCCGGGGCCGGGGCCTGTATGGCCCTGTGCCGGCCGTCCCCGCCGAGCCCGGCTCACCGCCCCCTCTCCGCTTCCGGTCCGCAGGCACGGTGCTGGTGCTGGTCAGCTTCCCGCTAGTGTTCTCCGAGTGCGGGGTGTGCTGGATGGCGCCCGGACAGGCCTGGGTGGCGCCGCTGTACTACGCGCTGCTCATCGCCGCCTTCCAGACGGGCTGGGCCACCGTGCAGATCGCGCACCTGTCCCTCATCCCGGACCTGACGCCCCGGCAGGCCGAGCGCGCCGAGCTGACCGCCATCCGGTACACGGCGTCCGTGTGCTCCTCGCTGGCGCTCTACGTCATCACGTGGGTCGTGTTCCACGTGACCAGGGGTGAGATGGGCACCGACCGCGTGGGGCCCGGCGACGTCTTCAAGTTCCGGGTGAGTGGTCGTGCGCCTGCGCCAGCGCCCGCGGTCGCGGGTTCGAGTACCGGTGCGAGCCAATCGCGTCCGCTGTCTGTCGGCAGAGCATCGTGTTCGTGGGCATCACCATCGGCACGGTGTGCTCCATCTGGTTCCGCTACGGCCTCAACCTCCCCGCGAGCGAGGGCAAGGGCCACCACGCCAACGGGGGCTCGGGGCGAGGCGGCGGTGGCCGCGGCGCGGGGGCCGGCGTCATCGTCACCAACTTGGACTTCCTGCGGAGGCCGTTCCTGTACCAGGCAAGGCGCTCGGCTCGTCCCTCTCAGTGTCGTTGGCCTCAGCCACACAAGCCTGACACGACACGCAACTGCCCTGTCCTGCCGCCAGGTGGCTCTGCTGTACATGGCCTCCCGCCTCTTCCTCACGCTCTCACTCGTCTACATGCCGCTCTACCTGGACGAGTCCCTGAACCAGGACGCGGAGACCCTGGCCAGCGTGCCCTTCGCGTCCTTCGTTGCGTCCTTCGTCGCCTCGCTCGCTGTCAAGTACTCCAACACCTTCCTCAACACCAAGGTAGTAAGAAAGGCTGAAGGAGGTCGTGGCGGCAGCCTGTGGAGTAGGCAGCACGCCCCCCGCCGTGCTGTGCGGGCTAGTCTACCCCGCACTCGGCAGGCGCTCAGGGGGAAGTCACACCCCACCCCATCCTGCCCATGTCCTCTGTTCTGCAGGTCGGCTACCTCATCGGCGCCCTCGTCTCCCTGGCGGGTTGCGTGTGGGTGGGCGTGGGCAACGGTACGGACGTGCAGATGTACGGCGTGGCCGTGCTGTTAGGTGAGAATTTCTTATATTGTGACGGTCTATTTTTTTCTTGCGAGATAGCTGGGGGGTTGAGAAACAGTTAAAAGCACATGCGTACGGGTACAGTGGTACAGCTCAGCCCAGATGTTGGTGCTCTGGAAGTGTCCCTCACTGCTTTGCTCGCCTTTGCCACAGGTGCGGGAAGCTCCATCACTATGGTCACCTCGCTGTGCATCACCGCGGACCTGATCGGCCCCAACACCGACAGCGGTGCCTTCGTGTACGGGGCCGTCACCTTCGCGGACAAACTCTTCAACGGCATCGCCGTCATGGTCATCGAGGAGCTGTACGTGTTTCTGGGTCTCAGTTCCCTCCCCCTCCCCGCCTCGCTTGCCACTGTCTCGACCATCCTCCCGATCTAGGGTATCGTGGCTGTCTTCAAGCATGTGGACCTGATGTGGACGGCATTTACGCCGCTGTCGTTTTCGTGTCATCGAATATGAAATGTTTGCCTGGATGGCTCAGCGAAATTTATTGCGCAGAGTGCACCTGGCCACACTGACTGCGAGATTGTTTCGCTGAACCAGTAGCCAGTAGCTGAATCACCCCTCGCCCTCTGCCCACGTTCTTGTTGTCGGTTTGCTACCCCATCTTCGCGGGCACGGGTAAGGTTTGACGTGTACTCTTACTAAAACGTTTGTATCTTTGAAGTGTGCCAGTATTGACCGAAGCGCAAGTGATTCGATGTCCGCGAAACGAGTACGAACTACTTACGCAATTATGAATTTCTGATTATTTTCTTGTAGGGAAGAAAAGCTAACCTGTTGCTCAAGGGTCATCTTTTACATGACCAGTGAGATAAAATCATTGCAATCCCTCTGTTTTTCTTGCTGTTTTCAGAAAGTGTGAAGATGTGACTCTGTGTCCTCACTATTATCAGGACGTTTTGGCTTACGTGTGTGGAGGATCTGCTCTCCTGGGACTGCTCGTTCTCTTGTCTGTTTTCCCCTACAACAGACATCTTTTCAGTGCAAAAGGTGTGTTTACTTGTATATGTAACTTTTTGTCAAGGATATTCAAATGGACAGAGCTGAGACTTATTGCTTAAAATTTTATTTCTGCTTCCCAAGGTGGTACTGTTGTAGTTGGATGATGAATGAAGAGGTGGCCCAAATCATGGAGTCTGGTGCTGCTTCCTTCTCAAACACAAGAAAACTTTTGGATATTGTGAGAAGCCTGACAAATCAGGATAGCTCTCCTAGTAATGCACCACAAGAAATATCGGCTGCATCCGTGTCTATAGGAGATGAGAACAATAACAACAAGTTAGAGACAGCGTCAGCTGAGAATTCTGCTCATGCACCTGTTGATCTAGAGATAGAGGGAAGAACATGTGATAATTACGTCTCTCAAAAGATAAGAGAAAGCACAGTGACCACGGACTTTGATGATGATGGACCAGTGAAGACAACCTCAAGTGATAGCCATGCCTCTCAAGAGACTAGTGAAGAAGAAAATTATAACACTGACAATGCTTTAGTAGAGTTACCACACGAGAGTATAATGACATTGACACAAGCTAGTGATAGCTCTTTTGAGGCAAACAGTGACTCTGTTGATGCTGTTGATGAGTCAATCTATGACTATGAATTTTATGAGACAAAGATTCATGACAACAGTGGTGGAAAGTTTGAAGGTGATAAAAATCAGAAGCATGTATCTGATAATAAATTATCCAATCTTCTGTGTGACAACGAAGAGACCAGTTATGAAGATCACTTGTTAGAGGAATACGTTGAAATCAATGGGAAATATTTCAAAGCTAGCTCCCTGCCACAAACGGAAGGCGGTAGTGGAAATGAAAACAAGAGGGATGAGTATATGTATGCTGATGATGGTTCAAATGTAATTTTCCACAACTGGTCTCGTATAGTAAAGTCTGATGAAGATCGCAATGAAATCTATGATAAATGGATGTATGACCTAGTGACTTGGGAGAGAAACCGATTAATCTGGCTTGACCAGACTGGTTTGCTTGAAGGCTTTGATTCTTCTTGTGATACAGACCGTACCTTTCTTGTCAAAGTTAGCAATGTGAATCCCATTATCAGTACCAAAGACCCAGATGTTCATAAGAGTGATTCAAAGTCAAAAGATGTCTCCAAGGAATCCCAAGGTGATATTTGGGACGATTGGTATAAATTAGAGCGATTAAAACGCCACAAATGCCTTCAAGATATGGGCTTGCCTAACTGGTATGAAGATTTGCTTGTAGAACAGAATGATGTCAGCCTTTGTAAAGTGTCAACTTTGAATGATGCTGAAATCAGTGAAGACTCACCATTTGGTACCCTCCCTTCCCAAACTTTTGTAAGTGAGAAAAAGTCCGAAATTGAAACTTTCAGAAGTGAGGTTTCTGATGACATTCTCCGTGTCTATCAGTTCACAGATCGCAACTTGTGGCGTAAATATCATAATTGCTTCAAACGAGGAAAACACTTTGAGTAGCTAAAGGAACATCTAAATTGTGATTTCTCATCTTTGCTTTCTCTTACCTATGCTGTTTCTGTATAGACTTTGATTTGAAGTCAAACTCTTTTTACTGTGGTTTTCTTTTTTATTTGTTCACAAGAAAAGTGTCCATTGCATTTCTTTTCCCTTTAACATTGTATTTATGTCCCTTTCTTGGTTTCATGTTGTGTGAGTTTGCATTTCATCCAGTTATTTAAATGGAATAAATTAATTAGAGAAATTGTATACAATATGTAGAAGTTTATTTCTTTACTGTAAATACAATTTATAAAGTATAGTATCACCATTTCATATATTTTTTCTCGAGCCAGAAGTTCATTCTAAAACCTCAGAGGTTGTAAAATTATTTTACTAAAGACATTTCATGATATCTTAATTCAGTAATCTTAAATTATAAGGTACTGTGTAGAATGTTTGGTGCCATGCCCTAACACATCACTTAACACTACAAAGGGCTTATCTAAGTATCAAAAATACATTACACTTTCAATCAACTTCTTGGTCTGAGTTAATTAAAATTTCTTAGATGCTTTGACATGTGGGTCAACATTGGTCGCACATCAAAGACTGAATTGCTTGCTGTGAGACCAAGAAACTGGTAGCATAAAAAAAAAATAGAAACTAAATTGACAATAAAACACAATGGTCCTTTGAACTAAAACTTGCTACTCATTCTTCTATACCATATAAAATTGAATTAGCTGCTTTTAATTTCTACCCATATGATCAGTAATGTAGAAAATGCCAAAACTACAAAACACTACACCTCTCTTCTGGACTGGTTATTACATGCTGCTGATGAGTTTCTTTTCTCCTGAAATCATTTAAAGAATAGAGTCACAAAAATGTCGAGCATAGAACACCCAAAAGAAGTACTATACTATAAACACAAAGCAGATATTCACCAAAACAACCTGCAGTGTGGAGTGATTCTTTGCTGCACCATAATGTACATGTGAGTGCTGAGGTGAATCTGAGGGAGTTGCAGAGGTGGAGGCAGATGAAGGTTGTGTTGATTGGTGGCGCCTGGATGAAAGGGAACTGAAACAAATGTGTTACTACTTCAACACAATGCTTAACTGAAATCACCTGACCTTGACTTACCAAGATGATGATTCCTCTCTTTCTGAACTAGCAGTTCCTGCACCTAAAATAACAGAATATGATGTTAGTCCTGAAAAAAATTTAAAAAAAAAAAGAAAATGTAGATAGAAATGGTGAGAATTCACCTGTCATACATCTCTGTGGAAGAAAAGAGTCATTGCTTGATGCGGGGAAAAAGGCAGCTGATTGGAAACTTGCAGACACATCTACATCAACTCCAGAATCAGCATCTCCTGCAGATGGGCCACTTTTATGTTGAGGTACACTTGAGACAAACTGTGGATTTTCTTTCCTGTATGTTTCATCACCCCTCCTGCTTCGTCTCCTGCAACTTTTCAAAGGCATGCTCCTCTCTTCTTCCATAATGAGACTTTTCTCTGTTCTACTAGACAGCATAGCTGAAGAATCTTGGTTGTCATCAGAGGTTACTGTGTCATCTAGTTCAACAACTTGGACACCTCGGCTGGAATTCATACAGTTAAGAATATCATTAAATAAAAATGGGTTAAAAACTTGTTGTAAAGCAGATTCAGACAGCCAATCTGATAAATCCTCATTCTGGGGAGAATGCTCATTGCCATCTTTGCAATCAATGTGTAAAGCCCCAAAGTCAATCAGATCATCTTGTTTCTCCCAAGTTTTGCGCTGTTTTTGATAAGATGCTCTTTCTTCTTTTTGAGAGGCTGGGAAAATTAATTTTTCTGGACATGTTACTGACGTTCTTAAATTGAATTGATCTTCTTTTCTACCTGCTAGTTTCCGTCTCAAACTTGTTCCTTCTGAACTACTTTCATTTATTTCACTTTTGGAGTGGCATGCACAAATGTCACACAGTTTCTTGCTGTCACCTTCACCGACATGTTTACTTAATTGCTGACTCTCATTACAAAGTTCTTGAACTGCAGGAAGGTCAATCTGAGATCCAGAGGAATTTGCAGAGTCCATTCTGGACAATAATTTGGATTTGATACCTTTGGTAATGGTATCAAGTTCAGATAGTTTCTCCCTGCAAAGAGAATTATCAACCAATTATTTTCTTAACAAAGCCAAGAAATCTATTTTGGATATTTGAATGCAACAAATCTGATTGCACACGATAGGGAAGTAAGAAAACCATGAATGGTGTCAAACAGAGAGTATGGGGGAAAAGCTGAACACTCGGCTGAACATTTTGGTCAAGTGCAGACAAATAAATATGAAGGCACAAGTAAAGGGAGCCAAAAGTACATACCGGACAGGCTGTATAAATAAATTTAACTTTAAAAGATGTAAAAGTCACTTTGGAAAAGAGGGAGAGGGAAGAGTTGGACAGGAGCATGCATTACATCTGAAAGTCAACCACCATGAACACAAGGTGTAGGGAAGAGGGTACAATACAGGTTGGCTGGAAATGTGATGACAATACCTTAACAGAACTGAGGGGTCTTTATCAACATCCAACAAACTAGGAGATTCAGTGGCCCTGGGTTCCCCTCTGCTTGCATTCAATCTCTCATTGGGTTGTGATACTTCAAGTGCCAGACTTTCATCTTTCCGTTGTAATGAAACTGATGAACTGGCATTGATGTCACTGTCATTGTAGCAGCAGACTTGAGGATCATCTTTATGACCAGAGCTGAACCTCTGAAACTGTTCCATCACAAGTTGATAATTACTCAGAATTGCTGAAACAGCTTGGCCAGGAGACTGTGAATCTACTTTCTGGACAAGCATATCAGGGAACTGAGTCACATGAGATGGGAATTCAGAATATGTGCTATGAGCCACAAACATTGAAAGTGAGGGTTTGCTCTTTGTATCATTGTAGAAAGATAGCTCTGAACAATTGACTGTTTCTGAAATGTCTTCCATGGGCTCAACCAAAAGCTGAAACAGTAAAACATTAAAATTATTTCTTTTCTATTTCTTTTCGATAAATCAAAGGTTGACAATAACAAGTAACTAAGGTTAAAATAATGTAACCTAACTTACTTTGATCTGCCCTCGACACCCTCCAGAGAAATCCATAATGTTATACCATCCAGAAATTAATGGTAACCCAGCTGACAGGACAGTGAGATCAAGTGCAGAGAAACCTAGAAGATTGGCCGGCTTCAAATCCCCAATGTTTGTTGAGTTTGAATTCTTGTCACTCTGCCAGATTTTGAATAAGAGCCGCTTGACAGACTAGAGGAAAACAAAGAGAATTAGAACTAGTATTCATATGGGCTGGAATAAAAGGGATCATGTCTAATACTTGCTGCTGATTCTTACCGAAACAAGAAGGTCCTTTGGAAGTTGAATCTCAGTCAGCCAATTCCACTCCGGTTCATCACTGTAGATGACAGCAGGGCTTATAGAAACAGGATCTGAACTGTTATGTGCAGAAATATGCCCATTAAGTCCACATGGGCTGATGCTGACAAATACATAAGATTCTGATGGATTTCTGTTGCCTTCCTCAGGAATAGATTTGGTAGATTGTAAATGTAGGGCACTCTCTACTCCAATCTTCACACTAAAATTAGGCAAAATTACATTTGCTGTCTGGGAATCAGTATGCAACATGTCTCCACATTTATCTTGAGTACAATCCTCTTTGGCAGTGTATGACAGACGCAAATCTATTCGTTGCTCTGAAACAACTTCAACTGTCTCTACATCATCAATGCTACACCTTGGAAGTACCCTAGATTCAACATTTGTTTTCTCCATTATTGCATTCTCATCCTCCTGTGGTGTGCTGTTGATTTCTGAGGGAACTTCATCATCTTTCTTGATCATCTCATTGCTTTCCCTTCGTGTGGTTTGGCTTGCTTGAGTTGTAATATCAACAGATGCTTGCTCTGATTTATCATGGTAATGAGGAATTTTCTCCATGCTAGTTGACCTATCTTGAACACAAACTTCATTCCGACTCATCTCTGAGAGACGAGTGGGACTAGTGCCCCTTGAAATATGCCTGTAAAATACCATTGGACTAGTACTTGTTGCAGCATCTGCCTTTTCTACTTTTTTGGCAGAGTTGATGTCAACATCATTGGCAAGAGAATCAATATTCAGGTTTTGTGAACTGACACATAGAGGGCCCAACTGAACAGGACTTTCGACCTTATCATGGCACAAAAAATGTTCAGTTCTTTTGTTATCAATTACATCGGCAATACTTTCATAAACCTCAGGTTTATTAGAATCACAAGGCAAATAAGCACTGTTCTGCATTATCCTGCCAGATGACAGCAATCTTCTGCTCTTGTCCTTCACAGGCTCCCAAGCTGCATGCAAATTTTTTGCTTCAGGATTTATAAATTGATTGAAATCTGTGCTCTGATGTATCTCGGAGGTTACTTTATCATTATGATCAATATTATCAGTTTCTATTGGGCGAGGAAACTGTTTGTCAGAAGATCTGGCCCAATTTGGAACAGACAGAGGTGAACTCAAGAGTTGGTCCACTTCCATTTCACCTGTAGGTGCCATCCTAAATTTTATCTTTCCTCCAAAATGTGCCATGTCTCCAAAATTGTGGTATGGAATGGTTCCAGATACAGAATCTCCTCTACTTCTAGGTAAGTTTGCTGCTGGGAAGGACTGCTCAATAACAGAATGCCGATAGTCCACTTTCAACCGCAGGCTCCCATGTTCTTCTTCGTGTTCCTGGCTCTGGTAGGATGGAAGAAGCTCAAATGGTAAATCTAGAACAATACTGGAACAAGATGAGGAAGAGAAATTTGGATTGTTTCTTGAAGCATCCTTATAAGCATTTTCCAGTGTTAATAAACAGGTAAGGGGCAATGTTGCCTGTAGAAAAGAGAAGATAATTTTCAGCAACATAATAAACAATGGTCTGAGTAAAAGGAGATGAAAAAACTAAATGCACTCACCTCTGCAACTGGCAAATCTTGAACTTCAGTGCCATAGCATCTGACACAAAGAGAAAACACAACACACTTTCTCAGTGGGGCGTGCAATTCATAGGAATGCTGAAGATATGAATGGAAGGGTTCATTTTTTGAAAGAATTACTGAGTGAATCCTATTCTGAGGCTTATCCCATGTACCATCAACACATTCAGATGGGTCTGTTGCATATGAATGCCAAATAACTATAATAAAAATTTAAGTTCATGTATCATGGTTATATAATGGTAGTTCCAGGACCAGAAAGTAGAGATGCAAAATTGCGAAGCTTACCTGAATCAGTTTTCATGGCATTCACAGAAGGAAATTTATATGTGACATAAAAGCCTTTATCATCAGCAGTTGAATACTTTAAGTAAGTTTTACCAACAACCTGAAGTATAGTCAATGCTACTTCATGCTTTAAGAACTGGTTGCCTGTAGATACATCAACTGATGGCTTCACATAGCTTGACATGAAGTCTGATGTGAATGGCTGGAAAAAGAGATACTTTTCATATGTTGCCAAACTTCAAATGTAGAATTATTCACCAAGAAAATAACCAACCTGATTCTTAAAAGGAGCACTGGTTCTGGATGGGATCAACTGGGACCTTCCTGATGATGGGACACTTGTAGATTCTAGAGAGTAGGGGTTCTTAACAGTAGTGCTTGCATTTGCCACAAGGTGCTGAATCACCTGCTCAGCTTGACTAGCTCGTTGAGGTGGGAGTTTATGCAGAGCTGCTGACTTTGCAGCAACGTTTCTTGTAACCGTAGTCACACTCCTTCTTGGTTTCGTTTTCTTTGCTGATGTTGAAGAGGGAGTTGCAGAAGTTTTTCTTGGACTTCTTATACCGAGAGAATTGTTATCTTTAAAAAACAAAAGAGATACGTCAAATGGTGGAGGTGAAATTGCATTCAGACATGAAATGCATTTTAAGATCATTGCAATACCTGGGTCAAACAATCCACCAAAGTGTATACGATCACGCCCCAATTCAATACAGACTCTGAGCTGAGCTACAGGTAAGTGATCATGAGCAACAACAGGTAGATCAAAATCATGGCGAAGATGGGCAGATTCGATCAGCTCTTTCGCTGAATTTGGTGAAGCAGTACCCAAGGGTATGGAAACTCGCTGGTGCAAATGTCGGGCGCAGACTTTGAAAGATAAAGCTGATATGAGTGAGCCCACATTTGTCTCTTCAGAAATTGAACAGCGCCATGTGGCAGGAAGGTTGTGTACTGTTCTGTCTCCAAATGCAACTTCTATCATGAAAAAATAACAATTTAAGCAATGAAAAACCATCACAAACAAAAAGACAGATGCTTTTGACATACTTTCATTCCTAAGAACGCATTTGCTACTGTACTAACCATAATCAACAATCCTCTTGGAGCAATAGCGAACAGTGGACTCCCACGGACGAGATCCAGAGGCTAAGGGAAATTTATATTCCACAAAATATGTCACTCCTGGGGGATGAATTGAGATATCTGCAAAATTAGAAGTATGAGCTTGCTGAAAAACCGGGTTTATAATGAATGGGCACTGGAATATGCTAGGTTCTTTATACACACTGGAATGACTGAGGCAACTTTTCTTCTTAGGAAGGGAGCCAACTCTCTTAACCCCAACAGTATTTAGCACCAGACTATGAACAGTTATTCGGAGACAGTTGATTTGTGAAAGAAGCTCTAAGTCAACATCAACTGCAACCGAAAGAAAAAATCAAAACATCAATTTAAGTTTGCTCCCTCTTTGATTAAAAAAAAAAGGAGGACAAGAAGGACAAAATAGGAATGCTACTATTATTAAGGCAGAGAAGCTTACATTTTGAGTCACTGACAGGTGGGCTCTTGTCTAAATAATCTGTAATATTAGTTACAATCTCTGAAGATTCCTTAGAGACCACCTTCTTCGTTTCTTCTGCGTTTTCTTGCTAAGGGAACAAACAACAACATCAGTTTCCTGAGCAAAAGTAAAGTAATGATGAACACATTCTGCAAATTCATTAAAAGGTGTACCTGAAATAGGTGAGAATCTGGTATATTTTCCAGAATATCCTTCGTTGGAGTCATGCTTCTCAATGCAGCAAGTGCTTCTTTCTCTTCTACTTCAGACATTGGTTTACCTATAATTTAATTTTATAAAAAGAAAATAGAGGACATGAAAGTCCTGTAACTGTGAATAAAACAATTTGAATATAAAGGAAAATATCATAAAAGTAGATTTGACAACAACATACCAGATAAATAATCCCTGATTTTCTTTTCACCAATTGGATCAATTTTCTTCCCACAAGGTTTGTGATAGCTACAGGCAACTGTTGTGTTTGAACTAGTAACCAGTGAATCTCCCTTACCAGAGAACAGTTCTGGGGCTGATAATTGTAGAATCAAATCAGAACTCCTTTTGCAATTCAACTGCAGTCCATCTTCTATCACAGAGGCTGCCATTGCATCTCGTAATCTTGTGCCATGCTCAAGTATTTGGGAAATAACATTACTAGTTGGGGATACCCTCCTCTGAACAGGCTCCTCAACAAAATTTTCATGGGTGTTTTCATTCCACGACTCTGCTGATGCAGTCTCTTTATTCACATAAGCATCCTTCAAGACTTTCTCATTGCTCTTTGTTTTTTCTTCTTTGGTTTTGGCATACACTGAAGGCTGCTTGCCTTTCCCTGGACTTAAACGTTTTAATTCTTTCGTTTTCACGCCTAGTTTATTTGGTAATTTTGGAATGTTGAGATTACCATTTTCTGCACTGGTCAACATACGTAAGTTAAAACTAACATGAAGATCACCAATGCGGTTGCCAAAGTTATTGACAATTGGATAGTAGCTTTGATATGGACTGTCATTGATCATTTTCCATAGGTTTGGGACGCTAACACATCCAATGGGCATTCCATATTTATCTGCCATTGCAATTTCTAGGCTGCCACATTTTTGTAGATACTTTTCAAATAAGACTAGAGACGTGCGAACTTCATAAATGACACCAGCGTTCTTTCTCATTAGAGCATCCTGGGCAACATCAGTAGGCCTGTAATAAAATAAAAATAATTTACTTGGCAGTAACGCAGAAAAAATATACCTGAGGATCTCCCCTCAGTTTCCCAGCGCTGTAATGACATTCAAGCATTGACAGTCGATTCATTTGTGTGGTGTATGTTTGTATACATTTCACAGCAGTGTGGTGTATGTGTGTATACATTTCATGGCAGTCTACAAATTATTAGTACCTGAAGGTAGTTGGTTCATCACCACCCCACCACATAACAACAGCAGACACATCTCCGGGGGGCTTACGTGCCCACAGAACTTCATCTACTTTCATAACCAAATGCCCACTGACTTTGCCTACCACCTTCGGCGGCAGCGTCAGCCCCGCTGCGACACCGGATTCTTCCCGCATCCCGAATCCAGTGTTTACAATCGTTACTGACTAAGTTCCAATGATGACACGAAGCAAATTCATGGTGGAAATGCAATGTTTGCGTTCATATAACCGTTACGCGATTATACGCAACGCCATGTCACATTTGCAATTTGAACTAGCGCCACACGAAACCAAAACAACAACAACGGTACCGGCCAGAACGTGGATGGTAATGCAAGGCGGTGCTACGACGCTTCTGCTCGAGTATGAGAAATCGTGGCAAGTTGAGGCCTAATTCGTCGAGATTTTGTGCTAGAACAACATTGTTCGGTAACAAAGTACGTCGTCAAAGAGATTATCCGCTTTCAGTTACCATTTTTACTCACCGCATTTTGTGTGATGCGCCGAAGAAGGCACACACAGCCCGCGCACAACCCCACCGACCGACTTTGAAAATAAGGCGCGCGGAAGCACACACGGAACGCACGGAAGACAGCGGCATTCCCTCAGCGAACAAACCAGAGCAAACTGGCGTTGGTGCAGGCCGGCAAGTCCCCTGCTGGTTCGTTCCACGCGCTTTCCTGCGCTAATAGGGTATTTCGGAGAAGGTCCAAACCGTCCAAACCGGAAATGAAGAAGAAGTCACGAAAAATATCATCGGAAACGAATCGCGGGTATCATGAGGGTTACGTAGCAGAGAGTATCTCCGCCCCGGCGTCAGCCACGAGCCAACGTCAAAAAATTAGAGGCTTAGCTCTCGCTGACGATATGTCATGACCATTTCCTCAGGCCGCCCAAAGAAGATCCTTCTCCGAAATACCCTATTACCTCGATTACGTGTTACGTGGTTCTTGACGTGGTCTCTTCATGGACGACGCCCATTCACACGCCCCCGAAATTTCCATGCAAGCCGCACGCGCAGCTTAGACAGCTGCTGGCCGTGCCGTGCCGTGCCCCTCTCCCTTGGCAGCGCTCCACCCCGCTCCGCCCTTTCTACAGTCGCGCCCACCTACCTTCCTCGGGTGCCACCGCGAGTGGGACTCGTGGCGGAAGCCCAAGTTATGCGCGGCCGACTCCGGGCCGCTCTGGCTACGGTCGGGGCTCGGCGGCGCGGCCCCGCTCCCGCTCCGGCTGCGGCGGCTCCGGCTCCGGCCCGGCCAGACCCGTTCCGTGCTCCGTACCGCCCGGGTGCCTTGGCTGCTGTGTTCGGGGTGGCTCTCGCGCTCACGCCGTCCCGTCCGGTTCCGTACATCCCGCCCCGTCCGCCAGAGGTCACCCCGTCCCGCCAGCCGCTATGTGTCGACGCCGTCCCCGGAACCCCCCGTCATCGGCATCCTCGCGGCGACACCACCTCGAGCTCGCGAACCCCGCCGGCCGCGAGTGCTGAGTGCCTCCTCCACCCCCTGCTGTGTGATCGTGCTCTGTTCATTCCACTCCCCAATATTTCTTTTCCGAGAAGTTTTGGCCGACCGAGTCGGAATAAATCTGTACCGCAGATCCAGTGCACACGAAGAGTTAAAGTGAATCAAGGAGTGCAAGTGATGGGTCCGTGAAATCTCGTCAGAGGATACCAGGAACCGCCACCCCACCTCTGCGCCAAAGGATAACCAACATCATCCCAGTCCAAGTAAGAGCAACCCTTTTATTTTGTGGCGCCACAAAGCCTCTCTCCGCAGCCGCAGCGGGCACCGTGGTACCGCCGTGTCTCGAGGCAGGGCAGGGCAGGGCAAGGCATATCTGCGGAGACACTCGTCTTGATCCTCGCGGTGGCCCGGTTCGGGTTCTGATAAAAGCAGCCGGGCGGCATCACGTAGTACATGGACTCCGCCGGGCCAGAGGGGAGGACAGCAGCGGTGGCGGCGGCTCCTGCCAGAGTGCGCCGTCGTCGTCGTCGTCGTCGTCGTCCGGGCCGCGCGGCCGCGGTGCGGCCCTCCCTCGCTGTGCCCTAGGCCCCGCATTGCTCGGCTCGGACACCTCAGCTCACGCTCATACACCGCCACTCCATGCCATATTCCGTCCGAGTGGGCCGGACGGGGCCTGGCCGGGGCCGGGCTGGATAAAGCAAAAGCCCCCGCCGGACTGGCTGGACAATGGGGACGCGGACGTGCAGCAGCGGCGGCAGCGGTGGCGGCGGCTCTGCGTACGGCACCGGCCACCAACTCTCTAGCGCTATCGCGTTTTTGCCCTTATTCTTTCCCCCCGTCCAAATCCCTCGGCCGCCGCTTCGCCTGCCTCGCCGGCCGGATTCGGACTCGGATTCGGGCCGAGTCCACGTCAGCAGGGAGTAATTGGCCGCGGCTGGCTGTCAAAGCAGCGGTGCGGACAACGACATCAAGAGCTCGATCCTGGAGGAGCATTCCGCGAGCAGACCGCCGTTGCCCGTGGGGACTTGAATGCTGGAGCGGGACGAGAGCAGCAGCTTGCTCCAGCCCCGCCGCGGCCAGTCCATGGGGGGTGCGCTTCCCGACCGGAACAACTCTTCCGCTGGCGTGTCCAGCAGTTCCAGTCCCTGCCGGGCCTTGCCCCTTATCAATCGTGGCCGCTATCGCACCTGCATTTGTCTCTGTCTCTCCCAGCGGTATGCAGTGTCTTATCTCTCTCCCCTGCTGCTCTGCGGTCTGCGGTGTCTCCCAGGGCGTGGTGCGTCGCGTTGCGGCGCAGCGGCGGCGACGCTGAGGTCGGTCTGGTTTCGCTCCATTCCGCCCCTTTGGCAGCGAAATGCATGTGATTAGCTCCACGCTCGTCACGGCTGGAGCCGGGCGCCATACGTGCGGTGGCGCACGGCACGCCGCGCGCTTCCGCGTGTTCGCGTATGTAACCTTCGTCTTGTGCGTGCGTATGTGTGTGTCTGTGATATCCTTTCGCTTTTTCCCCGCGTCACACAAGATCGGCTGGTCCCGCGACTCGGGTCCCCGAAGCAGCCATGTAACGCCGCGGCGGCGGCAGTGCAGCCGGGCGGGACAGCGGGACAGCAGCCGGGCGGCATAGCTGGGCGTGCAGAGCAGTGCGAGTGCGAATGGCACGACTTATCCGGACGCCTCCACGTGCGGCCCGTGCGCCAATTACATCGCAAGTTTTTGTATCGAGCTCGAAGCGGGTTCATCGATCATAAGGTTTAAATTGGGGCGTGAAACTTCCACTTCACTTCACCACTAAAATTACATTTTCTTACTATTTGATGATTTAATTTTTTAAGGGGTGGGGGCTGACTTTTGTTCCCAATTCAGGCTTGCAAAGGTCTTCTGCCCAAAGAGTGAAAGTCTTTATTTTTCTCTCTCGATTCGCACGCGCAGGCGATGCGCCCGTTCTGTGCTCATTGCGGGTTGCAGAGCATCCAGTCCTCGGCGGCGGGGCGGCTGGGTGGTGGCGACCAGGTGACCGGTCATTTCAACACAGAAACTCTGGGCTGCGGCTGCCGCGCTGGGGCTGGGCCCCTCTCTCTGCCTCCCCCCTCTCTCCCTGCCTCCCTCCTCCCTCCCTCCTGCCGGGCTAGACCAGACCCGACGACAGACGCAGTGGTCCACAAGGGTGCGACTCGGCGCGACTGCTGACACTTTTTGCGATGACAGCCGAGTCTCGCCAGACACATTTCCCGGGGTGGGGAGTCGAACCAAGTTACCAAGGTTCGACACCGGGAAGCGCCGCTTACCACCAACGCTGACGCGTTCGTGTCCACGGATATTTCGGAGTGCACACATGACGCCCGTTCTTTTGGTATATTTTACCCTCCGATCTCAGTCGGTAAACTTGCAGAAAAAGTTTGACTCCGACATGGAGTTGAACCACGAACTTTCCGGTCATCGACCAGGCTTCTAACTCACCACGCTACGGAACTCCGTTGGAAGGAAGCAGCGCGCTGCCGGTACTATAAACACTGTGGCTCCGCATAGCAGAACTGCTGGCTCGCGCGGTGTGCTCTATCCGCCCGCTGGGCCTGGCCAGCAGCCTCGTCCAGTCTGGGTTCGTCAAAATAACAGCCTGCGGACTTCGTACCTAAATATTGCCGAGTCCGGAGGGCTTAGGCCAAAAATAAGTCATCTGAGAGACTATATTTTCGTAATCACGAAGTCGAGAAACGCATTTATAGATAGGTGGCCCCAATACTATTTTTCGGAATTGTTTTGCGTACCGTCTGCCGCTGTTTGCGCTACTGGTTAATAGAACTTATTGTTACAGCGTTACAGAATGGATGGGGGGTCGATCCGAAAATGACAGCCGATGACGTAATGTGTGTACGCCGCCCATTAAGAGAATTGAACGGAGCACCTGGCCGCAAAGACAGCGGCTCACCGCTTTTTTGCCCGGCCTCCCGTCGTCACGCTCCGCGCCCGGCCGTCGCCGCGGTCCCCCTCGGCCCCGCCGTATCTCTGCTGACCCCCGGCGACGACAGAGCCCAGCCCAGCGCGGCGCTGCGGGGCGTAATGAGAGAAAGGGCTTTATAACGCGGCTCTCTGCTTATTCACGCCCCCCAAAGGTCATCGCGTGGGCCACTCCGGTCCCTCCGGTCCACTCCGGCCGCCCCCCGGTACCCCCCCCCCCCCCCCTTTGCATGCTGTGTGCGGCCGCTCTGTTGGCGTTGGCGCTGACCAGCCGCAAGCACACGGGCTCCGTCCCGCCTGCCGTGCCCTGCCGTGTCGTGTCGTGCCCGCGCCTGTGCCCTGCCCACCGGTCTCGTTCAAGCGAAAGTGGTGGCCGGGGCCGGCCGGGGCTGACTGCTGGCCGGTGCTGCGGACAGGTGGGGGAGGCGAGGGGAGTGGGAAGGGGTGGAATTAGCGGGGGGGGGGGGGAGGCCGGTAGGGGGGTCCCCTCCGAGACAGGTGCCCGCAGCCCGCGCAGCGGCAGCAGCAGAGCAAAGATCGGGATCACATGCGTCATCCTTGTCGCACCGCACAGGCAAGAGGGGAGAGGGACGGAGACAGACGTGCGGCAAGGGGCAGGCGGGCAGGGCCTCGTGGCCGGCCGGCCGGCCGGTCCTTACCGCATGTTGAGTAACTGGCCCGGCACTGGAGCCCGGAGCCCGGAGCCCGGAGCCCGGAGCCCGGAGCCCGGCTCAGCTCAGCTGCGGCCGCCGGCCCGGCCGAACACCTCCGCGTGTGTCGGCGGACATTCAATCAATATGGAGAGGAGGCTAGGGCCCACGGCGGGGCCGCGGGGCCGGGGGGCCGGGGGGCCGGGGTCGTGGACGTGCAAGCCGCAGCCGGGAGCACAGCGTAAAAGGCCCCATAGCACTAGGTAGGTAGGCCTAGGGGTTGGTCGGTACGCGAACCCGCGTATCAGCGGCAAAACCGTTTGATCCCAGCAGACATGACCTGACCGCCGAACGGAACCTGCGGCAGATCGGCTCGGCTCGTGCCATCATCATTCTCATAGTCTGCAGTGTTGCTGCCACTCGTTACTGACTGGTCTCGCACATACTGCTCGCAGACAAGTGGGCAATTTTTTCCAATAAATGAATAGGTAAAAATAATTGGCGAAGAGTGTTTTTTTTTTCCTCCTGCGTTCTGGACTCTGTAATTGTGGGTCGCGTGCGTCTTTGCCGCCGTGGGGCGCTGTGTCGTCAATGCGTCCGACACCTGAGCCGAGCAGTCTGGTTATACCCGGCTATCGGCGGGCTGCTGGCGGGCTGCTGGCGGGCTGCGGCACCACCTCGGTACCCACTTATACTGCCACCAGAGTGAGGCAGTACAGGTGGCCAGCTGTGGCCAGTCGTTGGCCAGCCGCGGCCAGCGAAGCCGTCTCTGTCCGTGCGGGAGGCGAGTGTTTTGCCAACGCGATCATGCAGCAGCAGCCCCAGTCCCACCAGTCCCCCAGTGGTCCCCAGTTACCTCAGCTTCCATTTTTACAGCCCACTCGATTGGCGTCCTGGTCCCTGCGGCAGCGGCCGGCAGCGGCCCCAGGTTGTCTTCCTGGCAGCCGTTTGTCTCTGTGATCCCGTTCAGCAAGAGCACGCCGCGGGCGCACAGGCAGGCCCACAGGCCAACAGGGGGCGGGGGCGCAGGGTAGGCAGCGCGCCACGCACCGCTGCCGAAGGTTGCCTACCCGCCCGGGGCCCGGACTGCCTACTGCCTATCGGCGGGCGCTGCGCTGGGCGCAGCGAGCCCTTGCCTGTTGCCTGCCTGTCATCAGCGGCCGTACGCGGTGCGGTAGGCGCAGGCTTTTGCTTGTATGGCATATTTTACTCCAACAAAAAAGAAAAAGGAAGTGGAGCAGCGCAACGCAGATCTTTTATGTCTGCGACGACGCACCCTCAGGTTGGACAGCATGCCGCCACGAGCCACACCCACGGCACGGCCGCGGCCACGCCCGGCCCCGACCCCGGCCACCGCCTTGACGACCTTCCCGAAAGCGACTGGGGCTCGGGGTGGTCAGTTGCAGTGGATAGCAGAGCTCGGCAGCCGGTCGGGTTTGGGCTGGACGGCCCTGCATGGCGGCCCTGGGGAGCGGGGCGGCACCGAAAACACGCACACGCACATGCACACACACACAAACACACACACACGCACACACGCACACACACGCACACATACACACACGCTCACCCCCCCCCCATACACACACACACACACACACACACACACACACCCACACCACGTCCGGAGCCCCCGGGGCTGTGAGGAACCCCGAGGAGGACTCCCGGCGTCGAGGGGGCGGGGCTGCTACTCGTGTATGAGTCGAGTCACCCAGACGTGGGCATTACGCGTAGTAGCAACAGAATTTGGCCGACTTTGGCACAAAATCGTCTCAAAAATTGACACTTTGGGACATATAATAGCGTCATAGCGCGTCATAGCGAGTGGTCGGGTCACATTTTTCGCCCGGCCTCCTGCGTCCGCTACCTGAAATACCTCTGGCGCACCTTGCTGGCTGCGCGGGTGGGAGGAAAACGGAGTGATACAAATTGCAATATTAAGCGCCGCTCCCACATCGTCTGGCATGGGGTGCGGTGGGGCGGGGTGGGAAGTGGGAAGTGGGAAGCACATCCGACTGAAGACGGCACTTAATGTAACTGGTTCCACGTTCGCACGCGGCGCTCGGATCGCGTGGCGCAGCGTGACGCTGCGTGCGGCGGAGGCAAAGTGTCCGTTTCACACTTGTGCCGGAGCCGGTGCCGGCAGGGTGAGCACCGCCTGCACCGCCCTGCCCTGTCATACGGCGCCCTGTCCCGCTATCGCCGCTACCGGCCGGCAGCGGCCGGCGCTAACGGGAAGGCAGCCGCTTAATCAGCGGCCTATTCTAACGCGTCCGCCGTCCGCTTACTCGCTTGCAGCAGCAGGCCGGGCCGGGCCAGCCGGGCTGACGGGACGGCGCTCCTAATTATCTCATGTGAATAACAACAGCAAACACCGTTCAGTATGCGGCCCGCTGCACGAAAAACAAAAGAAGAGGCGAATGAATACATAGAATTGGCGCGGCGCCCTAACGGAACAGCGCCACCTGTATCACTGCACTGCTGTGCGCACAGTTTTTACCAAAGTCAGTGCAGATGGACACGTTGATTGGGATTGGGTAGGTCTCAGCAGAAGCGAAACGCACGAAAAGATGGACGCGTTCCTTCCCTCTGCCTGACGCAGTAATTGTAGTTGCTGCAGTTTATGGTCGCCGCAGTTTATGACGCGACGACATGTGTGGCGAATCTTGACGTCTCTTTTAGTGCCACCCGTTATTGCCACGGTGGGCTCACGTTGTCATCGAGGTGGGCTCAAAACGGCGTCAAAGCAGCGGCCGCATCGGCGGGCCTGTGCCGGCACAGCGCGGCGTGCTGATATTCAAGGGCACCCTGCTCGGGCCGTGCAGACTGCCGTGCCGCCGGGGTCCGGGTAGGGGCCGAGGGTGCACCGCACCAG
Source organism: Odontothrips loti (assembly GCA_038380765.1). Taxonomy (NCBI): domain Eukaryota; kingdom Metazoa; phylum Arthropoda; class Insecta; order Thysanoptera; family Thripidae; genus Odontothrips; species Odontothrips loti. The sequence goes on along the minus strand of CM076244.1, from coordinate 16,633,826 downwards.
TGCATCGTGCACCACCACCACCACCACCACCACCACCACCACCACCACCACCACCACCACCACCACCACCACCACCACCACCACCACCACCACCACCACCACCACCACCACCACCACAGACAGGGCAGCGGAGCCAAGCGGAGCCGCGTGCACTGGAACAATGTGAGCGAGCGCGGAGCTGAGCACGCGGCCCGGCTGCTCCGCAAATAGCCTACAGCCCGCCCGGCCGGAGCTAATTGTCAGCGAATTCACGAGATTCCGATCGAGGTGGACTGTCCGGGCCGGGCAGTACCCCCGCGGCCGCCTCTCCCACAGCCCCCTCGGTCATGTGTTTGCCGATAGGGCTGCAGCCCGGGGCGGCCAGCGGCCAGCTCGGCCCCGCCGCCTGCCGTACACTGATAAAGATACTCCTTTGAATTATTTTTTCCCCCAGCTTGAACGACTTCTTTATCGGTTTGTGCATCGATCGCTGCTGACCCCTGGCCCGCGGCCCGAGACAAGGCGTGCCGCCTGCCCTGCGCTGCCCAGCACGGAGAAAAAAAGATTTGTGGTCGCAACTACTTTTGTAGTTGATTTCCAGACAAGCAGTAAATTTTGTTTCTAAGAACTAAAATTTTGATTGGGAAAACTCATTTTTAGTTGCACCAACGCAACGTTAGTTGCTCTAACAAAGAGGTTCGTTGCCGGAACAAGCAGAAAAAAAAATGTTTTGTGCCTGCAACGAACCTCTTCGTTGGAGCACCTAACGCTTCGTTAGTGCAACTAACAAGGAGTTCCCACCCAACAAAATTTGAACTCTCAGAACAAAAATTGACGGCCTGTCCGAAAATCAACTAAACAATTATAGTTGCGACCACTAATATTTTCTGCGTGTGCCCTGCCTGCACTGCGCTGCGGGCGGCTGCCGCCAGGACGTGATTTACTAGGCACTTGTCCGCGCGCGGTCAGGCAAGTGTCGATAGCGGTCGGTTCCTCGACACCGATCACCGATATCTCGATGCTGGCAGGTTTTTCAGTCTAAAAGGGGGGAAAGGTTAAAAAAAACACACACACACAAAAATGCTGTCGTTGCTAAGCTCGAATGGTATTCTTTTCAAATTCTGAACCCCACTTTGTGCACTCTCACTTCTGGACTCGAGCCTGCGGCTTCGCGCGATTATGTGGGCGGGAATCGAACTCAGCAGTGATCGAAAGAGACTCTCGATGTATCGCGGTTCAAACCCGAACGGTCCAGGCCGCAGCAGAGCAGGCCACCCAGCAGGGCCCTGCTAGGCGGCGGCCGCTGCCAATCAGAGTGACCTCATGCACGCTTGCGTCGCGGATAATAACAATCCGATACGTAATGGGTATGCAGAGGGCGCTGGCCGGCAGCTGACCAGCATCTGACCAGCAGCTCGCCAACGCACCAAAGTTTCTCCTATAATCGATTTTTCTCTTAGTCTCGACAATTTACCTGCGTGCCCTTTTAGCGTACACATTACGTCTCACGTATTTACTCTTGCGCCCACTTCCGCTCAATAGAGGCCCCACTCACAATGCTGTGAGGTGCGGCCAGTGACGAAGGCTCGTTGTTTTACTGTCCGGCTTCGCCTGCTTAACTTGAGTACGTTATTTGTGTTTGGTTACGCTCGTTTAGCCACGGTAGTCAACCAGCGGACCGACCGCGGACCGGACCGGCCTCCAGCTCCTCCAGGGCTCCAGCAGGCCGTTGTTGGCGGGGACTTATCTTCCTCCAGACACCCGCTCCGCTCCAGCAGCTCCGCGCCTCCCCTCCCACGCCAGATTTGGTCCACCTCTCACTCACTCGTTTGCCTTTATGTCTCTGCATCCGACCCGCAATGAAGTGTGATGCAACGGTGATAATCCTCGGCGGCGCCTCGGGGGCCGCGGGGGCCGCGGGGGCCGCGGGGGCCGCGGGGGCCGCGGGGGCCGCGGGGGCCTCTGCTCTGCTCTCGGTGCTCCTCATACTTAGCAGAGCGTGTCCGGCCCGGCCCAGTGCGGTGGCCAGCCGGCCACTGGGCTGCATCTCGCGGCTCTATCAAATACCTTCATCTCTGCATCCTTGTTCGCCTCGCCGCCGCACACTTCCACGCGGACCCGGAAACGCAACGCGGGCAGTACGCGCCGGCCGGCCGGACACACCCACACACCGCTGCCCGCTCTGCGCCGCTCTGCGCCGCTCTGGCCGGCCAGGAGTTCCTCTCTCATCTTCCTTCCTCTCCCTCCCCACCCTGAATCTGATGACACATTGCGTCCGCAGGTCGTTTTTTTTTTTTTAGTCCCTGCCAATTTGGATGGTTGGCGACGCTTAATATAGCTGCAGGCCGTGGAACGAGAAAATTAATAAGAAAGGGGGAAAAAATGGATCCAGGACAAGCTATTCAAAACTGTGGCAGCGTCCCTTCCTGGTTTCAGTCTAGATTCCCGGTGCCGTACTACTTCTCCCCCTTCTCAGCAGTTTTTTTTTTTGTATTTTTTTGGTGGTTTTTTTTTCCCGTATTTTTTTCCTTGACCGCGCAGCAGCGTCTCCGAGTGCACACATAACGAGGCGCACTACTTCGTGTGCGGGTCTAGTGAGGCTGACCGAAAACGGTGGATATCGGAGGGCATTCATCTCGCTCCCGTATGCATGCGTTTCGAAACGACGTATGCAACCCGCGCGGCTCCTAGCTCACCTCTCCTCACCTGGCCTCACCCGCCGCAGATCTAGTGAGGCTGTCGCCGTCCTGCCCAGTCCCGGCCGACCCGGCATCGGCACCAAAAAGCAAAACCGGTAAACCAGTTGCAGCACGGACGTCACAGCGTTAGCCCAGCCCAGCCTCTGCTGCCGGCCGACGCCCCAAATGTCGAGGTTGTGTGGCGGCCGGCCCGTGGCCCCCGTCCCCGTGTGGGGCCCGGCCCGGCTACACTGCCGTTGACGGTCGTCCGGCCTCCGGCCCAGCCCGGCATCCTGGGACCTGTGGGACCTGTGCGACCTGTGGGAGGGGCCAGGCCAGGGGGCAGGGGCAGTGGATCTCGGCCAGTCTACGATTCGTTTTCAGTCAGGAAATTACACAAGTTTGTATGGGGGATCCTAGCAGCCGGGCCGCGAAAGATTCCGCGTAGCTGAGCGGGGCTCTGAAACCAGCTACGGGGCTTGGCCAATGCGGGCGACGTGCCCGGCTCCGAGGGGGCCGGGCCTGGCCTGGCCCGGGCTGATGGCCGGGGCTCACTCGCGTTTTACGAAAACGCCAAAGTGCTCCTCAGTAACACAAATGTGCACTTGGACTCTGGCTCGAGCCACGAGTTTCTCATCGTGCCCTGCGTTAAAATCGTTGCCAAAAAATTCATATGATATGGATCTGGATAAGGATTGAAATAGGGGGTCGAATATGACGCCCTAGAGTACTCTGAAAATATCTACAATGCGAAATTTAAAAAAAAAGAACAGGCCGTATGGTTGTTGACGATTTCCTAATCACAGGCGATGTCGTGAAAAACGTCGCACGGAAATGGGAGTCTTGACTCTTAACGTCTCTCTGCCGGTTTCCACGGAAGGCGCCCACCCGCCGGCCTCACAGTCACAGCGCAGCCCGAGCTGAGGACAGTTGTTGCAACAGAGTGGAAGAGCTGGTATCTGCATCTCATTCTGGGATCTGCCCAGCCCAGCAGCTGCGGGCCGGCGGCGACAAACCGCGCACGCCGATGTCGATGCCGACACCGACACCTCGTCTCTCGTCTCCGTTTCCCCGCCGCGCGGTCTGATCTGCTGTCCCGCGTACCGGGCCCGGCTGCACCACGGCTGCTGGACCACGGCCTTCGCGGTCGCGGCCAGGAACATTCCAGGAAGGTCCCCCGTCTGACCGAGGGGAGGTCCGTGAACGTTACGTCATTTGTGGACGCTGTCCCTGAGGGCGCGCGCGCCTGTGTGCGTGTGTGCGCGTGTGTGTGTGTGACATTCGACATTCGCTGGACCACCGACAGCGCAGCGCCGGGACAGGGCAAGGGCCGGGCACGAGCAGGTGGTTCGGTAACGAGGTGGCAATGACTCCTGTCGGCGAGGCGACCCGCTTGACAGCGGGACAGCGGACAGTCGGGAGGACCTGACGGCGGGAGGACATCAAGATTGTCCGGACGGCCGCCGCCGTCGGTCCGCAGCGTAGCCCTGGCCGCGCCCGGCCGTGCCCATGCACACCCGTTTCTCCGTGACTGACTGCGCTCCGTAATGAGTTCCCCGACCACCGCAACCCGGCCGCCAGGGTGGTGGCAGTGGTGACCAGGCGGACGCAGCCGGACCGGACGGACGGGACGGGCCCCCGCCGGCTGCTGGCTGAGCCCTTGGCCAGAGCCATTGGCAGTCGGCCACCTCTGTACTCTGCTCGGAAACGTGTTCCAGTCGAGGCCGCACAGCCCGCAGCCTCCTCCAGCTCGACAACAAGTCCCTCCGCGTGGTCGCCGGTGGTCGCGCACTCGCTGACGTTCCAAAAGGGGTCCGCGCTTTGGCGTCGCGCCTCTGATGCACGGCATGGCGGCCGGCGGTGGCGGCGGCGGGCGACAGTCCATCGAGCACCTGACCGGTGTGTCGCGCGGTGCGCAGCCGCGCCGCTGCCGCTCCACTTCCGGATAATGTTCTCCCGTGCTTTCTTCCCCCCTCCGCTTCCTCTCCTCGCTCTCTGTCATCGCGGCCGATGGATCGGCGATCCTGACGGAGACGGGACGTCGTCTGGACGGCGCAGCCACGGCACAGCACGGCTCGTGCAGAGCAGTGACCACCACCACCGCTGCTGCTGCGGCTCTGCGGCCCGGAAACCAAACGAGAGCGAAAGTGATGTAGCCACGTGCCTGACTAGTGGCGTGGCGTCGCCGTGCTGCCCCCGGCGGCGGCCCAAGCTGCTGGCTGCTGCTGTTGTGTCGTGTGCCTTTGTCGCTCGATTTAGTAACGAAGGCGTCATTGCAGTCTCTTGTGTGTGAGTAGGGGGGGGGGGGGGCTCTCCCGGCCCGCCCGCATAGCAGATGACCGCGGCGAGAAACGAGAACGGTCTGTTGCCATCCCCGTGTGTGTGTGTTTCCTCGCTGAATTACCGTATGACGGTATAAGTACAGTGCGCGTCTCGGGCCGCGGAGCGTGACATGACGTGACACAGCGCGTTATGAACGGTGCGTTACGTCGCCGCATCGTATTAAAACCGCCATTATCATACACCGGGATGTTCGCGTGCGAGGACTCATCGCCGCGCGCCCGCAGAACGGCAGCGGAGGTCGGAGACCGCGGCGCGGCGCGGTGCGGGCCGGAGGGCGCCCGTGAGGGTAGGCAATGTGAGCCCGGCGCGCGCACGGCTGCTCGACGGGACTGCCTACCCCCCAGGCGGTAGGACAGCGCACAGCGCACCGCCGCCTGCCGCCCCACCCGGCCCGCGCAAGCGCCATATTTTTGCAAACGGCTCGGCGGCGGTGGAAATCGCAACGCCGCGGCGCAACTGCGTTATAAATGAGATCACTGAAAGGGCAGGGACGGCAGGCTGCTGACCAACGCCGCCGCCTCACCGACCGCTATCAAGACTCCCTGCAGCGGTTTGACAACATTATCAATTTCTTTTTCTCCCGCTGCGTTAATTGTGAGTTGCAGCGAGTCGGTATTTATCCACGTATGGTTGTTACTCTTGTGCCGAGGGGGGGGGGGAAGAAGTGTGTAATTCAATTCACGGCTGTTCGGCCGTTCGGTTGGTTGCTTTTATTTTTGTTTTGCGGCTCTGATTGGTTGACAGCTCTGCTCCAGTCAAGGCTGCCCGGATCTCCACACGGCAGCTCCGCCCGCGCCTCCACCGCCAAAGCCGACCGCCTTTCGGTCACAGACACACATCGATACACACGCCAACGCACACGGTGCCTACGGTGCCATTACGACACGTTCACTGAAAACTCACCGTAAAAGCCAGCAGCCTCTATGACCGCTCCAGACCGCCTCTGTGTTAATGGGACGTGCCTCTGGATGTGTCACGAGGCTCCCCGCCTAGCTTCCGCTGCTTTTCGCCCCGTGAGAATCCTAGCGTGGTTTTCCCAGCGCAGAGCGGTTGATAAACGGCACTAGCGAGTGATCAATCTTCATCAGGGCAGGCGGGAGCTGCGTTAGGGACGCGCCCCCCTGGAGCGGCGTGAAATGCGGGCATTATACACACACACACGCACACACACACACACGCCGCAGGCTGTCCGGGTTGCGGACACTCGGTGAAACCGGAACTAAAGCAATGACTTTGTTAGCGGAGAGCTGAAGTGAAGGCAAGTTCCAACCCATTGATGGGATAATGGCCAGATCGCTGCTGCAGCTGCTGCAGCTGATGTTGTTGTTGTTGCTGCTGCTGTTGTTGATGGATCAGCAAAGCGGGCCGAGTAGGTAAGGCAGGCACTACTTGCGGCGCTGCGGCGATAGCGAGCGGGTCCGGGCTGAGCAGTGCTGAGCGAGCCGGATAGTTGGCTGAGCGTGGTGGAATATTTGGTGTCTGACCCGGGCTGTCGCTGGCTGGCGGCTGGTCAGAGCTCACGCGAACACACACACACACACATACACACACACACACACACACACGCACACACACACACGCACGCACGCACGCAGAGCCGCGGGCGGGGCGGGGCGGGGCGTGAAAAGGGGGAGGTTAAAAGGGGGACAGCGCCGCTCTACTTCAAGGTGGCATTTTGGCGTGATAAAATTCACTGCAATGTGAGAGAATGATTATGCTGTCGGATTATTTGTCGGTGGGGGACTAGAAAGTCTCAGGGAAGCCGCAAACATAGCACGGAGACCCGGCGGCACGGCACCGCTAGAGGGACGCTTGGCGGCGAGTCGCGGCCGTGCGGCGACCCCGGTGATCCCCGCGACGTGAGAGGCGCTTATCTTGAGGGCGGCGGCATGATAGCCCACGCACGTCGCGGACAGCACGGGGTGAAGGGGTAACGACATCGGTAGTGGACACGGGTCGGGGTAATCCGGGGTAATTCAAGGGTAATCCAGGGGTAATCGGTCGGATTACCTCCAGTTAATTCGAGATTTTTGAAAAAAAAAAATAAATCCGGGTAATCTGGGGTAATCCAGAGGTAATCCGAGGTAATACAAGGTAATTCGGAGGTGCTGGTGTAATCCAGCGAAAAAACTGTGATCCGGTGGACACGGTTTTTGTTATTCATCGCGGGGGTGGATCTTTAGCGCTGCTCCGGCACCCCACCCCACCCCAACCAGCTCCGAAGACAAGCCTACTTGCGCATTAACGAGCGCTCTGTGCTCCTGTGAGTGCGCCAGTGGCTGCAGTGGCTGCAGTGGCTGCAGTGGCTGCAGTGGCTGCAGTGGCTGCAGTGGCTGCAGTGGCTGCAGTGGTGCAGTGGGCGCCACAGAGCCGCAGGCCGCAGCCGCCGGCGTATTTATTCCGCCCCGCAGCCTTGCAGAGCAAACGTATCTTTGTCGGGTTGGTACTTTGCTGCTGCTGCTGCTGCTGCTGCTGCTGCTGCCGCCGCCGCCAAGGCGCTGCCGCCACTTGCCGCACTTTATTCGGTCCATTCGGCTTATTAGCAGAAACGTTCTAAGAAAACGCTGCATAAATAATCCATCCATATGTGGGGGCCACGGCACCTTTCCAGCCAACGGCCTCCTTCCCTACGGTGCCTTTAGACTACTCTCTGTCTCTCTCTCTGTCTCTCTCTCTCTCTCTCTCTCTCTCTCTCTCTCTCTCTCTCTCTCTCTCTCTCTCTCTCTCTCTCTCTCTCTCTCTATCTATCTATCTATCTCTCTCGCTTCCTCCCCGGCCGTGACACTGTGACGGTGGGAACGTCGGTGATACGACCCTTGTTAGCCCCGCGACACGGCGGGGTCGGCGGCCCGCCAGCGGCCTGATAGGGCCACTCTCCCACGGCGTCCTTTGCGCTCGCCGCAAAACGGTAAAAGGGAATTGTGTGTGCCGCACCGCCAGCAGATCCCGCTGCTACTCCGTTCTCTGTAACAAAAAGAGATCCTTTGGGAGCCGAATATGAGAATGTGCCGACTGAGAGCCCAAAACGAGTTCCACTGAATGCGTCGGACCGCTCTAGGGACCGCTCTACACCGCAGAGGGTGTGCGCGATCATCAGCGTCAGGTCGTCATCTCCTCCGCGGTTACGTTCACGAGCCCTCTCGCGCAGGCGTTGGCGCGCGAACATTTAAATGACGCCGCGCGTCTGCGTCTGGCAGTGAAACAGCTAGCCCGCACCACAACGCAGTTCAGAGTTCACGCGGTTCAATTCATCGCGGCTCCTCGGGTCTCCCGTCGGGGCTCTTCTCCTCCCACAAGTGGACGGAAGCAATTTGATGCGCCGGCGATATTGCGGCGCCCGTTTGCTGGGCTGGGAGCGGCGGAAACAAAGAGAAATATCAGCGGGGAAAAACACGTGGAGCGGTGCAGTCTGCAGTGCCACCGCAGAGTGGCTGCCAGTGCCCGCCAGGCGGCGTGCGTCGCGGGACGGTCGTACACAGTTGTAGCGTGGTTGTAGCGCGCCGAGGCACGCGCCCGCATCACAGCATCGCGGGGCTTCGGGGCAGACCGGAGGGACCGGAGGCCGAGTGCTGCTATCCGAGGCTCCATCGCCGTGTGAGATCGCACGGAAGCGCGCCCAAACATCAGCCCTGCTCCACTGCGGTCTGGCAGGCCGGCCGAAATTTGTGTTGTTTGTCTGCCCCCGTTTAGCAGCGGGCCTTTCTTTTCTCCGCGTCTTTCCCGGAAAATTAATGAGAAATTAGCGGTACTACTGGCTTAAGGAGGTAGCATTGTTTGTTCCGGCGGCGCCGCGCGGCCTTCCAAACGCCCTCCTTATCCACCGGCAGGGCGCTCCAGATCTCGGCGTGTCTCAGGACGTGTACCAGGCGCGCGCAACAGAGACGGAGACTAATGTGTTTGAATATAAATACATGTAGCCCTCGGCCGCCCGCTAAGCCATGCGTATCACAATGAAACTTTCGTCCCATATTCCGGCGTTTTTCCTGCTGTGGAGGTTTTTGTATGGGTTTCTTATAATTATTTTTTAATTTTTTCATAGGGGCACACTACGGGCGTATTGGCCACCATGAAGGAGCAACGCCCCGCAGACAAAACTTTACAGCGTCTAAAAGAGACAGCTTCCATTTCTTTGCAACTAAAAAGCAAAGCTATAACAACTCCTCCTTCTTTTGCAGATATTCTGGAAGCCGATTTCTATTTTTATGATGGGTTGCGATATTTTCCCGCTCCATCAGGCGAATTGGGGGATAGAACTGTTACGAAAAACGGCTCCATGTGTAACAGCCTGATCCAGAGTCTGCCAGCTCGAGCAATTAATTGGTGCCAGCTACCCGGCCCCTTCTCTCCCTTCCTCTCTAGAGCCTGCTCTCTCACACAAATACATACTCATACGTTCACACAAAATCGAGAAAATCGCGAGTCTGCTTCATTTCTGAACTTTATGTGCGCTGAAATCTCAGAAACCGTCAGAGATATGACGTTTTATCTTGAAATTTTAGTCTCTCCTTTAACTGGATTGGATACTGATTTCTTTTTTCAAATTGAGTCGATGAAATTTATTTTTCGTGCTGTATAGGCCGGGCAATTAGGCCCCCCGCGGCACCACCAAATGACGTCGTCATACCGCGGCCAGACTTCGGGGCCTCGATGACTCATTTTTCTGTACGAAATCTTTTTTTTTTTTTTTTGTGGAAAATTCGTAAACCAAGGAGTTGTGTGTACTGCAGGTTGGTGCGGACGGTGCCCCGGAGCAGGCACACAACGCCTCCGATAGCCCCCCAAGCATTCCGAGCGCCGGTCGGCGGGGCTTTGCCCGCGTTATGCAAGCATGCAAACTCCTCGGTTCGGTTCGGCTGCTTCGACTAGGGCAGGTCGGTCGGAGCCAAGCCTACTAGACGAGTTGGCGGCACATGGAGGCTCCAGGCTGGAGGCCCGTGACACGGAATCTGGTCCCCAGTCCCCATTCAATGGAGCTGCAGAGCTGACCCGAACCCCGTCTGTCGGCGTGACCGGTCCGCCTGTGGGGTAGGCCGTCCCGTCGGGCAGTCGTGCGCGTGGGGGCCGTTGTGGCCTACCCAGCCGGGCGCTCCCCGCCTCGCCGGACACGCCAAGGTCCGGTAGTAACCATCGCAGACCCCGAGGGGCCTCCAAGGGGGCTCCAAGGGCACGCCGGGGGCAGACAGCGGGCGCGGTCGCCGGTATTTGAACCACAGCCCGTTGCCCGATTTCGGCACACCCAATAATCCAATAAGTAAGCGATCACTTATATGGCCCGCGCCCGCGGATTCGGGTACCGGTCCGGCGCGGTCACTTTCGTTTTCTCCTCTTTCCTTCCGTGGCCCGCGGTGCCCACGCCTGCTCGCCGCCGCGCCAAGGCCGTCCGAATTAGTTGCGGGGCATCGCTGCGATTGCCTTTGTTTTGGTTTTATGGGACTCGCCGGCACCGGACCAGGATCAGCGAGCCGGACGGACGCATGCTGGAGGCCGGGGGCGGGGGCGGGGGCGGGGGCCGGGGGCGGGGGCCGGGCGCGGGGGCCGGGGGCCGAGCGCCGGGGGCCGAGCTCAATACCAGACCCGGATGGTCCCGTTTGCAGCTGGACCCCGCCAGCAGAGTCCGATGTTCGGTGTAGGAGCGGGGAGCCGGGGAAGTTCCCAGCACCAGCCCAGGCAGCCTCCGACCACATCGCCGACCGCAGCCCGGACCACACCCAAGACAGACGGACCCCGGCCTTCCCTGGCAGCCGCCACCCCCTCCACCCCCACCCCCACCGCTAGATGCTGACGAGACCACGTCGGTACAGGCAAAGCCAAGATTTCAAGAGGATTAGCGCGCATGACGTTGACTCAGTAAAAGTATGGCATGTCATAATCAATTTCTCATAAGGGTGTCTCGCTCTCGGTCCAGGCCGCCGGGGCCACTTCCATAATTAGCACCCTGCTCTGACCCCGAGATTGTCCTTCTCCCCTCTCCTCACTACCGTCGTGTGGGCAGTCGTGCCTGAACTTTTGGCCGCGTCCGAGGTGCCTCCTTCTCCGTCATTCCCGCACCGTGCTCCGAAGACTCGTGGTGTACGCGTGGAAATAGAGAGGGAGAGACAGAGAGAGGGGGAGGGGGGGGGGGGGGGTGAAGAGGAAAACAGGGAGAGGGAATCTGGTTCTGGGTTCGGAGACTGCCGTGCGACGTGTAGCGGTAGCCCGCCCCGTGAGACGTCTGACCGGGCGAGAAACAGAGTCGCCAATCTTACATCATTCCCCGGGGAGCTGGGGCTGGAGCTGGAGCTGCTGGAGCTGGACGGGGTGCCGCTCGGCTGGCGGGCTGCAGCAGCGGGCTGCATAATGTCAATTGGTTCATAGGAGAAGAATTCCGAAAATATTTTCGCAAACCTGTCGTCGGTCATAAGTTGGCGTGGCGTTGGCTTGGCCTGGCTAGCACCTCATCACTGGCCGTGCAAACAGCCCTGTTTATACGTCTTAATAATAGTCAAAGTCGACAATAAGAAATACGGCCAAGGGGGAGTCAGGCGGCGCGGACGTGTGTGTGTGTGTGTGTGTGTGTGTGTGTGTGTGTGTGTGCGTGTGTGTGCACTTATGACGTTAACACACATCACGTGTGAGCGTGTAACTCTTCGGAACGAGCCGCCGAGGCCGGAAGGCAAAAACCACACGGACCGGACATATATAAGGCGGGAGCGAGCGACCCGCGGGGCCGTCGGGGCCTGGCGGGCCCAGCAGAGTGCTACGTCCGGCACTGTCCTACCCTGCCCGCCCTACCATAGCGCCACGTGCCGGGCGCGCTGCAGAACCGCAGAACAACAGCAGAGACAGCAGCAGAGCCTCCAGGAATCAGCCCTGACCCGCCTGGTTAAGAGACAGTAAAACGAAGATTCGGCAGTGGTGCAACCAAGTCCGGCCGTGCCCGTGTAGATCCCGCAGCATAACACAGGCCTCAATAAAAAAAGAGCCCCCCCCCTCCCCCTCCGATAACATACCAGTGGCGAGCGCGTTCGGATCGCCCGCGAATTGGCAGAGGCACAGCAGGCTGATTTCGCAGACACTTCAAGCCTGGGGTCTCTCTCGCTCTCCTACGCAGCACCCCGAGAGTGCGACAGAGACAGTGCAACGAGGAGTGCGCTGCGGAATACGCCAGCAAGCAGGTGAGAGAGGGAGGGAGGGAGGGAGGGAGGCGGTGGTGAGTGTTGATGTCTCAATAATCGTACAATAATTGTACACCACGAGACCGACTACGGCCACTATTGACCACGCAAAGGCCCAGGACCCCTTGCTCTCTCTCTCTCTCTCTCTGTCTCTGTCTCTGTCTCTCTCTCTCTCTCTCTCTCTCTCTCTCTCTCTCTCTCTCTCTCTCTCTCTCTCTCTCTCTCTCTCTCTCCTGTGCTCTCTCTCGCCTCTGCTCTCTCCCCCTCCACTTCGTGCTCCTGCCAATAAATGGGTCACGTCGTTGGGTCATGACGCTATGCAGCGGTATAAGTACCAATTCGCACACTTATGCTGTTCTTTTTTTTTTTTTTTTCTTTTTCTTTTTTTGCATGTCAATTTTCTAGCTACTGTCTGCAGAGTAGAAGGAGCTTCTGCGCCGCTGTCGTTACATCGTTGCCCGTCGCCTTTTATCTTCCTTCCGAACGATTCCGCTCGATGGCAGCAGAAGGCGGTGCGCCGCGCCCTAATGGTGGGTGCTCCGCCGACGCCGCTTTCCCCCCAAAAAATGAGAAATTCGCACGACGGCTCGTGCGGCCGTGCGGCCCCGGCGAGCCCTGTGCTGCTCGCTCACCTCACTTTGAGCACCGCCGGGTCGTTGTCACATAGACCCGTTCGTAATGAGGTATTTTCATGACATAATCGACAGGAAACATGAAAACAACGACAAAAAAAGAGAAATGAAAGCCCGTTGTTTTATATTCACTTGTAAATGAATCATAAGAAAACGTTCCCTTCAGGTCCGAAAAATAAATAGCAAAAATTGGTGGGCTCTTATCCCAGATTTTCCGTCCGGAACCGCCGGAACCGTCTCCCATGCCGCTTGGGCCGGCGCAGGTGAGCTAATTTCAAACCGGATATCTCGGCAACCGTTCAAATGAGAGAAAAAACGAGGGTATCTTCATGGAGCTGAAGAATGCCCGCATACTGTTTACTTCGAATGATTTTTTCACATCTGGTCATAATTCGGCGGCAATTGGCGAGATTTGAAATTATGACAAAACTTTCAGCGATTGACATTTAAATTTGGTCCCGTTGAGATGGAAAAGAATGTTCAGACCCCACATGTAATGGCGAACGAAATGTGCAGAAAATTCCAGTGATCACGCCGCAGAAAAGAAATTGTTTCTAGCTTTTTCCGTTCTCCCGCTACAACGTCGCAAGCCCAGAAAACAGTAAAGGCAATTTCTTGACCTTTGAACCCTGGGTTGAGGTTCATGCCTCCTTCCGATTTCAACAAAACTTCACAGCATTTGCTCAGAGGCATCAACTTAACCAGTGACCGAAGTTTAAACCCGTTTTATTGAAATTACCGCAGGTCCTGAAAGTTGCTCAGAAAGTCCTCACTACGTTGTGTGTGAACACACAGAATCGATCAGGGAGACAGACGCGCGAAGAGGTGGCTGACCACTCGCTCCCTCGCAAGATGCGCTGCCGGCCAGCTGGATGATGATCTCCCCAATTCAAAAGATTTTATTCTATTCTCGTGTTGAGGTATAGTAGGAACTTCTTCAATAATGAAGCCGAGCAGCTCAGAGCACTCGTGTTCACTTTTATTCTCCAGAGGGGAAGAGAGTCCAACAGGTTGTAGGGCGGACTACTTTCTACAGCGTAGGGACTTCAACCACTCTACCGTACAAACCGTCCCCGTGTGTACCGGAATGGGGCTGGAAATGACCAAGATGTCAGGCGCGCGAGGAGGTAGCTATGTGTCGCCAGAAAGTCCTCGGTACGATCTCGGTATGATCTGTGTTTATACACAAAATCGATCAGGGAGTCATGCGCACGAAGAGGTGGCTGACCACTCGGCTCCCTCACAAGATGCGCTGCCAGCCAACCACCTTGATGGCGATCTCCCCAATTCAAAAGATTTTATACCGTACAAACCGTCCCGTGTGTACCGGAATGGGGCTAGAAATGACCAAGACAACAGGCGCGCGAGGAGGTAGCAGGCTGACCATCGCAATAATTTACTGTCCTCGCTTCTTGACCTCTGTGTGCAAGAGAAAGACAGGAATCCCCCTGTATGTCGCCAGAAAGTCCTCGGTACGTTTTGTGTTTACACAGAAAAACGATCAGGGAGTTATGCGCGCTAAGAGGTGGCTGACGACTCAGCTCCCTCGCAAGATGTGCTTTAGATGCGCTGCCGGACAGTTTACCTGTGCTCATCAACAATAGCTCCCCCTTTAAACACCCCCCCCCCCCCCCCCCCGCCTCCCCACCCTTATATCGGGACGGTCATTTATTTACCGGGCCTCAGAACCACTGATGATATAGGAGACAACTGCGGTGCAGACCTCTCGCGTTTAACACATTTCAGCCAAACCGTTCAAGATATCTAATTGGGATTTTGATACAGGCTACACAAAGGTTTAGCCTACACCGTGATAGAGCCGAAATTTCGAAAAACGACTCCCGTTCGGAGTTCCTGTGGCGTGATTTTGGCTTATTTTAAACGTTATATCTAGAGTTTGAGAAACGCTAGAACAATTCTGAATACACCGGCGCCGAGCTTGGTCTTTCGATGGGTGGTGCAGAAAATTTTACAACGCTATGTCGAACCGTTTTTGTACAGCGACGCAAAAAGTTTACTTCTGCACAGCAGCGCGCGCGGTACAACAGCCCGGGGGAGCCGACAGCGTCAGCGTCCCCAAACGTCCTCGATACGTTCTGTGTTTACACACAAATTCGATCAGGGAGGCATGCGCGCGAAGAGGTGGCTGACATCTCGGCTCTCTCGCAAAATGCGCTGCCGGCCAGCTCACCTGTGCTCATCAACAATAGGCTACACCCTTGCCCCCCCCCCCCCTTTTCCTTCACGGGGTCGGTCATTTATTTACCGTGCCTCACGCGCCCAGAACCACGTGTGCAGCAAAAGTGAGGCGCAGACCTCTCGCGTTCAACACATTCCAACTAAACCGTTCGAGATATCTATTTGGGATTTTGATACAGGCTACACAAAGGTCCAGCCTACACCGTGATAGAGCCGAAATTTCGAAAAACGACTCCCGTTCGGAGTTCCTGTGGCGTGATTTTGGCCTTTTTTTTAACGTCATATCTAAAGTTTGAGAAACGCTAGAAAAATTCTGATTGCACCGGCGCCGAGCTTGGTTTTCCGATGGGTGGTGCAGAAAATTTGACACCGACATGTCAAACCGTTTTTGTACAGCGACGCGAAAGGTTTACTTCTGCACGGCAGCGCGCGCGGTACAACAGGTCCCCAAAAGTCCTCGCTACGTTCTGTGTTTACACACAAAATCGATCAGGGAGGCATGCGAGCGAAGAGGTGGACGACTCGGCTCCTTCTCAAGATGCGCTGCGCACCCCCCACCCCCCACCCCCTCCTCCCTTCCCGCGCTCCGCTGTCGCCGCTCGCCGCGCCGGGCCACGCCACGCCTCACGCCGCCGTTCCGACAGTGCCGCATCGAGGCTGCGAATGGCTGGGGTGCCATGCGTGTGAGGAGGTGGATGAGTGACCAGTGCAGTGACCGCCTTTGCCCCATGCCGTCGCTCTGCTGCGGGAAATATTGGCGTTGATGATCATTGGTGATGATGAGCGATCACACATGCCCGCGCACTCGCAGTCCCTCCCGCACCCCACGCGGGTCTCGTTTCACGTACTTCCACCGCGTCGGCGCGTTGGGTAACCAGGATAGGACTAAAATACCCGCAGCTGCGGCGGCGTGTGGAGTGGCGTGGCGTGGCGTGGCGTGGCGTGGCGTGGCGTGGCGTGGCGATCCGGCGGCGGCGGCTGTTTGTTGGCGCCTCGCTTTTCGCTTCCAGCCCAGCGGGTATGCCTGGATCGCGTGGACTTGGAGGAGTCGGCGACACCACAGGACATGAGAGCCAGCCAGAGCAGCGCCCCGGCCCGGCCCGGCCCGGCCCCGGCATGCAGCCTTTCTAACCCAGTGGCCTTGCGGTCCGGTCCGGTCCGCCGGGTCCGGGGCGCATATGTATATGTATATATACGTATATATACATGCGTGTGCAGCAGAGGAGTGCAGCCGCGGCGCCCTGCAGACACGCCGCTGTTTTTTCGCTGTTGTTATCGCGCTAATCATACGCCGGCTGTTATCATAAAGTCCCGCTCTTGCGAATAAAAGCGGCGCGAGGCTGTAAACAGAACGAAACACGGAACGGCCTGGACGGTCGCCGCTGAGACAGTGGCAAACGAACACAGTCTTGCTCCAGTCGGCTGTCACGCCGCGGTGCGGCGCTACAACGTGAACGTTGCCGTGCGAGTGCCGAGATGACAGAGATTTTGCAGACGACTTTTAAAGTCGCGTGGCGAAATTGCCGTGGTCTTACCTATGCTAGTATCTCCCTCGGGTGTTTTCCCCCTCGAGCTCCCGTTCTGTTGTACCTTTTGTCACGCTCGGCTCCCAACCATCACCCCTTCTCTTCCTCGTGCACTTGCTTCTTGCTGCTTCCATTTCCCCAAGTCTCTGTCTTCATCATGTTGTACCCCCACCGCCCCTCTCCTCTCTCCTTCTCCCTCCCCCCACCCCTCTCGCCCTCTCTTCTCTCTCCCACCCCGAGAGGTCGCGGCTCGGCAAGGCCGTCTGGTTCCCCGCTCCCCTCGTCTCCTACTTCTTGCGCTGAAACGGCGACAAAATGGCCAAGACAGCGCGGCCGGCCGCCGCCGCGCCACCGCTGGAGAGAGAAGGCGGGCGGGGCACTTCTGTACCCAACTTCTACAATGTCTGCACCGACGGCTTAACTTGTTATATATAGGTCTGCATGCCGCAGTGCGCAGGCATGTGGGCTGGTTCCTCATCACCACGGCCTAGAAGTAGGGCGAGCGTATTCCGATACTCTCTCATCACCATAATATTTCCCGCCCGCAACAGAGAGACGGTGAGGCGGTCACTGGTCAGCCACCTAGCACATTTAAAAGTGCACTTCTTCGATTTCAGAACGATTTTAATATTGAATGTGGTGACACCACGTGCGTTTTCACCCAAATCCCATACCTAATTAAATTTAATTTGTTATAAAATGTACGGAGACATCTTCGTGAATGTCTAGTGCGTCCGTAGAGCCCAACATCCGTACATTTGAAGCATTTCTGCTACTTCAACCAATAAATAATCCCTGCGATACTCTGCCGCTTGCCGGAGCCAGGCCGGAGGCAGGCCGGTGCCGCGGCTGCTCCATAGAGCGGTTCGTCCCGTCCTCGTCGCACGCACGGCCGGGCGGGCAGAGAGCGATCACGCCATTCGGCTGCGGCCCTGCCGCCCGGGCCGTTCAACTGACGAAAAAACCGAGGGCACTGTCATGGAGCTGAAGAATGCCCACATTCGGTTTGCTTCGAGTAATTTTTTGATATCTAGTCTTCTTTCAGTGGCACGATGCGAGATTTGAAATGATGAAAAAAATTTCGGCGAGTGACTTTCAAATTTGGTCTGTTGAAGGTGGGAAGGAACTGTCGGACCTCACAAATATCAGCGAACGGAATGTGCAGAACATTCCAAGGATTACGCGGCAGAAAAGAAATCGTTTCTATCTTCTATCGTTCTCACGCTAGAGCGTCGCAAAGTCAGAAAACAGTTTTGGCCATTTTTGAACTTTGACCCTCGATTTGAACCCCGTACCCCCTACCGATTTCGATGAAACTCACAGGATTTACTCGGGGGCATCAACTTTACCGGTGACCAAAGTATGAATCCGTCTCAATATACTTATCGCTAACTTCGTTATTTGAAGATTTTTTGGGGTTTCGCCATCAGCCTATTTAGCTGGAATGTGTTGAACGCGAGAGGTAGGGGGCTGGGGGGGGGGGCTAGGGGGGTAGCTATTGTTGATGGGGACAAGGGTCAGCTGGCTGGCAGCGCAACGCGCATCTTGCGAGGTAGAGTCCTGTGCGAGGGAGCCGAGTCGTCAGCCACCTCTTCGCACGCATACCTCCCTGATCGATTTTGTGTGTAAACACAGAACGTAGCGAGGACGTTTGGGGACGCTGACGCAGTCGGCTCCCGGACTGTTGTACCGCGCGCGCTGCCGTGCAGAATTATACTTCACGCTTCCCTGTACGAAAACGGTTTGACACATCGGTGTCAAATTTTCTGCTCCATCCTTCGGAAAACCAAGCTCGGTGCCGGTGCAATCAGATTTTTTTTTAGCGTCTCTCAAACTCTAAATATGACGTTTTACATTGGCCAAACTCGCGCCACAGGAACTCTGGACGCAGGCCGTTTTTCGAAATTTCGGCTCTATCACGCTGTAGGTAGGACCTTTGAGTAGCTTGTATCAAAATCCCAATCAGAAATCTCGAACGGTTTAGCTGAAATGTGTTAAACGCGAGAGGTCTGCACCGCACTTGTCGCCGGACTAGCTAGCGAGGAACCTAATCCTCTCTTCTTGGCGTGTGAGGCCCGGTAAAATAATGACCAACCCGGTGTAGGGGGGGGGCGGG
The DNA here is from genome assembly GCA_038380765.1 of Odontothrips loti. Lineage (NCBI taxonomy): Eukaryota > Metazoa > Arthropoda > Insecta > Thysanoptera > Thripidae > Odontothrips > Odontothrips loti. Next base: position 16,615,199 of record CM076244.1, on the reverse strand, counting down.
GGGCAAGGGAGGGAGCCATTGTTGATAACCACAGGTAAACCACCTAACCTAGGTAAACCGGCCGGCAGCGCATCTTGTGAGGGAGCCGAGTCGTCAGCCACCTCTTCACGCGCATGCCTCCCTGATCGACTTTGGTGTAAACATTGAACGTACCGAGGACTTTCTGGCGACACACAGGGCGATTCCTGTCTTCCTCATGCACACAGGCTCGGACTGGCACCCAGTCCGAGCCTGCATGCACACAGAGGTAAAGAAGCGAGGACAGTAAATTATTGCGATGGTCCGCCTCCTACCTCCTCGCGCGCCTGGCGTCTTGGTCATTTCCAGCCCCATTCCGGTACACACGGGACGGTTTGTACGGTATAAAATCTTTTTGCATTGGTGAGATCGCCATCAAGCTGGCCGGCAGCGCATCTTGCGAGAGAGCCGAGTGGTCAGCCACCTCTTCGCGCGCATGCCTCCCTGGTCGATTCTGTGTGTTCACACAGAACGTAGTGAGGACTTTCTGCAATCTGTTCGAAATGCGTTTACTTGGGATTTCGAAACAAGCCACATAAAGGTCCTGCCTACACCGTGACAGAGCCGTATTTCGAAAAACGACTTCCGTTCGGAGTTCCTGTGGCGCGATTTTGGCCTATTTTGAACGTTATATCTAGAGTGTGAGAAACGCTAGGACAATAGTAGGGTATTGTTCGACTAAAACTGGCTGAATGGCAGCCAAAATCGATCAGGCGTGATTTATGGGACACCCTGTATGTCACGACCATTTGGTGGGGTCACGCTGCGCAGAGCGAGGTGGGGAAGTGTCTTCTCCGGCCGCGCGGGGGAAGTAGACGCTGTGTGACGTTTTAAAGTGCATGAATAATAGTGCATGGTTTTCAAACACTCCCAGTAGTGTATACTTTACTGCCGCCGGATGCGTGCGGAATATGGCCTACCGCACTCGGCGTTGTGATGACAAGGACAAGGATAGCGCTATCACCCTAGCCGGGCGGGCGGGCGTTGGATATAGTGGCCGCCGCCGCTACGGAGCTGTGCGCCGCGCCGCGCGGTCTCTCACCATCACCGCGGCCTGCTTGCCCTATTAATCGCGTTACAATTCCGCCGCGTATCGTTTCTGCAAATAAATCACTCTACGCGGGGCTAGCAGCGCACAGCGAGCGCCTCGTAAGGTAAAAGGCAGAATAACACGGTGGTTACAATAAAAACGCGGTGGCGAAAGGAATAAAACACGCTTTACTTTTGCAGCGCGGCCATCGCCATGCGGAGCGATAGCAAAAGATCACCTGAATAAGTCGAGCGCGGGCCGCATGACTCACCTGTAACAACGATAGCGTTCCTCCTTCCTAGTCGTAGCAATTACCGGGGGGGGGGGGGGGGGGGGGGGTGCGTTCGTTTCGGGATTAGCGGCATTCGCTGTGGTCCGGCGGCGCTGGGCGGCGCTGGGCGGCGCTAACGCGGCGCGGGGCGGATGTCCTGAGTGCAGTCCGCAGTGCGGCCAGCGGCCTCCATGCTGCCTGCCGCACTTTCTCCCCGACATTTACTGTAAATTATTCATTTTCCACCTGGAAGCCTGTTCCTGGGCGCTCGTGTGTGTGTGTGTGTGTGTGTGTGTGTGTGTGTGTGTGTGTGTGTGTGTGTGTGCGCGCGCGCGCGCGCCCCCGCGCCCTGCCGTGCCGTACCGTCTGGACGAAGGGAGCGGAGGAGGTGGCAGCCGAACGGCGGCCGAACGGTGCCCGATAGGGACCGGGAACACGCAGGCTGACGGCCGAAATGGAAGATTCGGTGCCGCAGATAGTGAAGAAGGGGCCGGGCCGGGCCGGGCCGGCGGGAGGCTCGGCTCGGAGGGCGCTTCAGTTGAGCCGCTTTAGCAGTCCGGCGAGCACGCGCGAAAACGTCGTTGCCATTGCGCAACGGCACTGACCACTCCACTCCTGGACCATGGCACGCCTGTGGACGCGGAGCGGCGACGGTGGCGGTGGCGGCGGCAGCGGCAGGAGAGGGGGATAGGATGATGGATGTGCAATGGGCGTGACAATGACCGACGGTTACGCGATGACGTCCGACGAAACGATTCGAAGGTTTGCTTTGGTTGCCGCCTTTCGAACTCATTTTAGAAGCGCCTGGACGCGCGGTACTTTTCGCCGGGTACCGACCCCTGCGGCCCCTGCGGCCCCTGCGGCCCCTGCGGCCCCTGCCTGCCCGTGCAGCAGAAGTCGGCGCAGTTGGCCGGGCTCCTGCTCCCCCACAAGCACGTCCTGCTGCTCCAACAGCCATTCTCGCCCTCGCTGCGTGCCCAGACAAAAATGCATCTCGGGCGGCGCTCGTGCGCGAAGCAAGGCTCCGACCTGCACAGTGTGCAGCGAAACCGGGCCGGACCGCGAACATAAACAAATAAGACAAAACGAAGACGGCGGTCAGCATGGGTTGCATTTTGTTGTACACGCGCACACGGCCAGCCCCATGGCCTCGGCCCCGATGGTGGCTGGTGGAGCAGACTCGAGTCTCGAGTCGGTCGGCGAGAGATCGCTAAAAGCCTTTCGTCGAGATATCGGACAACGGAGAACGAAGCAGTCGCAGGCAAACGGATCGTACTCCTGCTGCAGCAGCAGCAACAGCTCCAGAGGCCGCAGCATCCTGAGAAAGACGAGAAGGAGCTGCGGACGGCCGGCGGACGGAGGGGGAGGGGCCGGAGGGGGAGTGCGCCGCGGTGCGGTGTGGTGCGGCCAGCAGCATAATCGGACTCTGCGATAATGATGGATTTGTGAAGGCGCCGCGCGCCGGCGAGCAGATGATGGGATTCTCTTTTTGCTGCCGCTGACGACGGCGGCCCCCGCAGCCTCCGCGGCCCCCAGGATCACGACGACCGCGACCACGCCCCGCCCGTGTGGACATAAAAGGAGCATACACAGGGGGGCATTGAAAAGAGAAAATACTGAAAATAAACGAGTGCGCGCGGAAATGGGGGTGGCCGAACTCCCGGGGGCATGACGTGCCAATAATCATAAAATGGGCCGCGCCCCGCCCTGCGCCGCCCGGATCGGCTCCCCGCCAAGGAGACTGGATCGGCGGCCGATAAGTAAAATCCAGAGCGGTCGGCCGGCCGCCTGGCAACAACGGGCTGAGCAGCAGCAGCAGCCCCGGCAGCCCCTTCCGCCCTCCGCCCGGCTAGCCTCTGCTGACGCACACCGCCCGGATTTTACGTGTACTTACTGCACTTTCTTTTTGCTTTGTGATTGCAGTTTTTTGACTCTTTCTGTGAGTGGGTTGAAGCAGGAGGCAAACGGCATGGCCAATCCGTGACGCGCGACACCCACGGCAGGACATATTATCCGTCTGTTGCTTTTGTTGTGGCCAGCCCGTGTCGGCGGCGGCCATGGCGGCCATTTCCAGCTACTGAACTGGAATGACAGACCGTGTTCGCTTCGAACGGCTTACTTTGCTCTGACCGTTTAGAGACCGCCAGTTTCCTGTGGGTGTACGAACCACGAACGCTCTCCGCGTGATGGGTGGTTCCGACATTTTCATGCGACAGTTCGCAGCCCGCTGGCTGCCCCCCCCCTCCCCTCCCTCTCCGTCTCCCTCTCTCCCTCGGTGAATGGTCCCCGTCGCGGCACCTCTCTTCTTTTGTTGCATACCAGCTGCTTACTCCAAATGCTCCGCTGATTAAATAGATACCGTTCTGGAAACTGGAGCATAAGATTTGCGAGGCAGCAGCGTGTTACTGGGCCTTGGCTTTGCCGGGCGCGGCGGCGCGGCGCGGAGTCAGTCGGTCGGAGATTGCGGCCGTTATGTCATTTCATAGCGCGTGTGTAAGTCGGTGCGGAGCGCATGCGCGGTGCGGCGCGGCTCTTCTGGCAGGTGTCCAGGCCGAGCCCAAGCAGACGATGTCCGACGGGTCCGACCTGCCGGATGTCAAACGCCCGGTCGCGGCCTTATGACAAATTCGGAAGACAGAAAAGAACAAACGTGATTTAAAAAATAAATAAATGAGAGTGGCCATAACGACGCTCGTTAACGAGCACACCTTGGCTCCGCTGGGTGCTATACTACACGCTCGCTCTGATCTCGCTTGACCCCCGCTCACCCTCACGGGCACCGATCAGCAGACGTAACTGCTATGAGAAGTTGGCGTGGCTGCGCGGGGCTGCCGCCAGCCAGCCGCTATGGGAAATGCCAGTCTGGACACAGGGTGTATTACTGCGTACCGGTACCTGTCGTCCAGACGGGCGGTCCTGACTGGTGGTGCCGGTAGGTCCCCCGGTACTCATGGTACCTACCAGCCACCCGGTACCCATGGTACCTACCAGCAACGCCCCGCGCTCTCGCCGTTGTAAACCTGTCACTGCCAAAGCCAATTAGTCACTGTCAAATCACCATTTCTGCGCACTGTGCGTGTTGCACACAAAGTGCCCTGTCGCCTTTTTTTTACGGAAGTGTAATAGCGAAGTGAAAGGTGTTGATGTGACCACAGCACAACTTTGCCACGTGCGGTGATGCCGTATGCGTGGCTATGCATTTTGATGCCCGGCGCGGTTTGTTTCAGGGGAAAAAAATCGTAAGGAAACGACGGTGCCAGGACAAACACGCGTGCTGCCATGAAGCTGAGGCGACGGCGCGTGACCCTTGTCAACACGCTGTTGTCACCTGCCTCCTTAGGTGTGCACGAGGCACGCGCCCGGCTCACGCCCGGCACGCGCACGCGGTCCAGTCTGGCCGGACACGCATGGCACACGCATGACACACGTCAGGAGGGCCAATTGACAGGGCGGCCTGATTATCACCGCAGATACTGTACACTGTCGTTTATGATGGCCGGCAGTACGCCACATAACCTCAGCTGGTTGCAACACTCGAGGGGAGATTAGAGACCTTGTCGTGAGAGTTCTGAGGGATGATGAATTGCAAGTTCAACGGCGGAGGCGGCGCGTGGTCCGCGCTGCCGGCCGTCGGTCAGTCTTCGTCGACCTCTTCGCGCGCCTGAGGTCCTGGCAAGTCGCAGCCCCATTCCGGTGCACACCGGACGGCTAGTACGGTTTGGTGAGCGCAGGTACAAGGTGAGACGGGTGAGACGGTCACCTCTTCACGCGCATGCCACCTTGATCATTTTTGTGTGTTTTTTCGCTACACACAGGACGTACCGAGGACATCCGCCGTCGGACGAGAGGCGAGGGCCGCGCCGCGATTCCATGCGGTGGTCAGCCTCTGACCTCTTCGCGCGTCTGGCGCCCTGTCCGTTTGCAGCCCCATTCCGGCACATACAGGACGGCTTGTAGGGTATAGGAGCGGCCGACGCAGAGAACGCAGAGAAGGGAGGGGGGCTATTGTTGTTGTGGACAGGTACGGGTGCTGGCGAGGCGGTCAGTCCACCTCTTCGCGCGCATGACTCCTTGGTCATTTTTGTGTGTTAACACACAACGCACCGAGGACTTTCTGTCCCACGAGAAGCGGCGACAGCGTAGCGATGGTCAGCCCAGTCTCCGACCTCTTCGCGCGCCTGGCGTCCCGGCCTTTTGCAGCCCCATTCCAGTACACGCAGAACGGCTTGGAACGGTCGCACCTGTAACGCACCTGGTGTGGCGGACAGCCACCTCTTCGCGCGCATGCCACCTTGATCGTTTCTGTGTGTAACTAACGCACAGGACGTACCGAGGACTTCCTGGCGCCGCGCGGCCTAAACGTCTGGAGCATCAAAAGCGAAAGTTGTGTCATCAAGTCCCCAACATACACTCACTCCCCTCACCGATCAACACGGTCCCAAAGCGTCACGACTCGCAATCTCGTTCTTTTATTCGTCTTTTGTTCGTTTGTTTTTTTGGTGTGAAGGCGCCATCTCCAATGCGCGTGCTGACTCCCGCCTTGCTGATCACAGCCTTTTCCTTTTCCCTCGGCCCGCCCGTGTATTCTTTTCCTGCCTGCACTCCGCCGCCTTTTATTTCCACCTAATCCTCTTAGCTTTTTATTTTCCTTTTCGGCCTTTCTCTGCTCCCTCTCTCCTCGTCCACGAATGCACCGTTCGCGCACCGCCCTGAAAGGGGTAAGCTGCACAGCCACGCCGAACCCTCTTCCAAAAGCAGTGAGTGAGTCGGACTTGCCGCGGGTTCAAATACCGCCTGCTGGGGTTTTGCTGTATGTTGATCCTCTCCTCGCAGCAGCCTGAGGCACCGCGGAGTTTGCGCCCTCATTAGGAAGTGAATTTGGAACTAACTGTTTTCTCTCGTGTCTGCAGGACGGTGGAGCGACATGGGCGCGCGGGGGCCCCCGAGCCCCTGGGGCAGCGCCGAGGGTGCCGAGGACAGGCGGAGGACGACGGGGTGGGGGCTGGGCGCGGCCGCGGCCCTGCTGCTGCTGCTCAGCCTGGGACTGAGCCTCGTCGACCCCGCCCACGGCCAGCGGAGGTCAGCCTACAGGAGGCCGGTGAGTTCTTCTTAGTCGATAGTGCAGCAAAAAGCGGGATAAGTGCTTAGGCCGTTTTGCGAAAGCGGCGAAAGGACGCCGTAGAATAAACACGCTCTCTATACGAGCGATGGCAGCGCGGCCGCGGCGACGGTCGCGCTCCGCTGGCGCATCCATTCCATCCCCCAGCCCGGCTGCCGTGCATTCTACCTGTTCACTGAACCGGTTGCAGGCGGACCGCGCCAGGACGACAGACCGAATGGAGCGGCGCGGTAAGCGGCCCACCAGGGAGACACGAGAGTGTGCGGTACTTGTGCCCGGAGAGAGGGAGAGGGAGGGGGGGGGGCAGAGAAAGGGGCGAAAGAGCACCCGCCAGACAAGGTGCAGCAGCAGTGCAGCACTGTGCAGCAGTAGTGCAGCAATAGTTTCATCCACGCCTGCGGGAGGAAGGAAGAGTCGATCGTCCCCGGCGGGGCGGGGCGCAGCGCCGGCGTTTTCTTGTCGTCGCCGTTTTCTGGTGGTCCCCGCGGGTCCTGTGGAACCTGTGGGAGGGACCTGCATGTCCTGCGGGCGCGGTGAACCCCCCGCGAGTCCTGTCCTGGGGGCCCTCCTGTGGGGCCGAGCGCTGACAGCAGCACGTCCAGGCCGGGATTATAAAGCTCCTACTACATCGATGTGCCACTTCGATATTATTTCTTTTCCGGTCCACGGGCCGGCCGGGCCGGGCCGGGCAGCAGCAGCAGGGTGGTGCAGGCTGGCCGCTGGCCTCGCTTCCTCCACAGTTCCAGGATAGACAGGACTGACACATAAAGCCCCATCCTCACGACCTACTCTCCTCAGCCACCTGCCCTGCCCGCATGGGAACGCGAACGCCCGCTGTGACATTCGCCAAACTACACGCAGAAACCCGTTTCCATCGCATATTCCTGTCGCCTCGCCTCGGTCCCGGCCGTCCCAATATACCCATGCCCTGAGTGATGGGATGGCCGCCCCGCTGCAGTGTGGAAATGCGTGGGGAAATAAGGCGCAGCGGCGGCCGCGGGCCCCAGGCCAGGCCAGAGGGCCCGGAGCTGCCCGGAGACCAGATAGGACCTCACCTTGACATTTGCCCCGTACGGAACGCGCAGCAACAGGTGACACGGGCGTGGCGGGCTCCGGCCGGCTGGGCTGGCAAGTGCAGACCGTGCCGTGTTACGTAACGACACATTGTCAACACGCGCTCTGCTGTCCATTTCCCGTCGTGATGATCGACTTTCTCTGGCGTAGCGGTCGGTCCGCACGCCATGCCCGCCCGCGGCCCCGCGGTGTAACCCAATCACCGTTAAGCAGCGGCCGCGCGGCGTGCGATTCAAAAGGCGCGCGGCCCGGCGCCGCCTTTGCGTACCCGCTAAGGAGCCCCCGTTCTCGGCCTGGACAGCGGCTCGGATCCGCGGCCGATCGAATGATGAAACACATTTTACGGCGCACGTCGCCAATATCCCGCCCCGCCGCTGTGCTGCTGAAGCTGAAGGCCTTTCCTCCTTGTGTGCCGCAGGATCCGTTCGCTGCCGACCCACCGTCAGCGATATCGGATGACTCCGCCACCCTGGCCGCCGCCGAGGTGGAAATGCGGCGCTTTGTCCCCAGGGGGTCGTCGGCTCGGTACACGCCCACAGCGCCGCCCCCCGCGCCCTCTCCTCCCTCCCAGGCCAGCGGCTACCGGAGGGGGCGCGTGCAGTCGAACGACGGCGCCCCTGCTGTCCCCGCAGCCCTCGACGCGCCGCAGCCGCCGCCGTCCTTCCAGAGCCGCTCCAGGTCCAGGGCGTCGCCGACCTCGCCGACAACAGCGCCACTAGTCACTCCATCGGCGCCAGCGGTGACGTCTGGCAGACGCCGTCCTGACCAGGTGGAGCCCACCGCCTCCGGACGACGATCACCCTCCCCGGGCAGGAGACGTCCCTCATCTGACAGCGGGGACGTGCGAGGAGGACGGAGCTTCTCCCCGGAAGTCGACTCGACACAGCAGCCGCCGCCGCCGCCGGTGGCGTCGCCGTCATACCGACGGCGGGAAAGCACTGCTAGCAGGGACCCCGTCAGGGAACCGAGGGACAGGGAGGAGCCGGTGACGGCCCCGTCAAACCAGGACGGGCGGCCGCCCGCCGGTTATCGCCCCCGCTCACGTACCAGAAACCCCGGCCTCCCCTTGATCCCCGTCACCGTCCCCCCGCCCCCATCAGTGGCGACCGAGGAGGCCGTCAGCGGCTTCCGTCCGCGACCCGAAGGGGTGGCGTCCCGACGGAGGCCGGCCGCGAGTCACCAACAGGCAGCGGACTTCCGGCAGTACAAAGCCACCCCACTGGAGGTAGCCACCGCACTGCACCCCGTCCCGCTATCCGCCACCGCCAGCGCGCCCGATCCCAAGGTAAGGAAATGCGGGAATGTGTCCGGCCGCCCCGAAAAAAAAAGTTGGTCAATTGCCGTGACCAGGATTCGAACCTGGGTTATTGCGGCCACAACGCAAGGTACTAACCACTATACGATCACGGCTACGCTGACCTTGTACGAGGCGCCCGCGAGGAACAATACAAGAGTGGGGGAAGGCAGCCGGAGGAGACGCGGGGTAGAGTCTCTGTCGGCACGGGGTATACGCTGGTGGGGTAGCGACGCTGCGGACGTGGAGTATAGCTGGATCAAGACAAGTCCTTACGAGTCCTGCAGATGTTTATTTTCAGTGTTACGTTTTATTTCCATTTCAGTTAGGAGCGCCTACTTCGAGAGGGTTCCACAGGTTTAGGCCCCAGTCAAAGGAAAATCATGCAGAGAAAACCCCACATTCTGCGCATGCACAGGTCGACGAATCCGACAACTACCCGTCAGAATTCAAGGAGAGAATCAATAGCAATGTTCCTACAAAACTGACAAGGGTAAGAAATCAGTCCAAGTTATTTAGCCGATCATTACATTTGGAAATGCATTTTAAAATCGTACCACCGAAGAGCCCATTTTTTCGTCTCATTTGTGATTCCTATTTTATTTCATTTTTGTCTTTGACAGCTGCCGAGTTTTCCCGGTCGTCACAGGGCTACAGTTGCAGACCAGGACTCGGTCAATGAACCAAAATTGACAACCAAGTTGAGGCCAGCTCTGTCGTCTTCCATTCGGGGGCCGGCCGAAATTCGGCATGGACTTAAGCCGGTAAGAAAATGCGTCGCGATCGAATCAAGAAAGCCAGCATGGCCTCGACACCGGTGGTGGGGAAGGGACTGGGACGGGAGGGGGGGGGGGGACTCCGACTTCAACTCCGACTGCTCCGACTCCGTCCGACGATACAAGTGACCACCGCCTCGAACTCCGCTTCCGATCGGCGCCATCAGGAGTCCATCCGCGCGAGGAGGTCGACCACTGACCACTGGCCACTCACGCCTTGAGGGAGGAGCGTGCCGCTTGCCGCGTCTCCGCGGTGCGGCTCACACGGGACGGGCGGCCGCGCCGCGCCGCGCCGCTGTGCCGGCCACTGACCACTGGTCACTCGTCCACCTCCCGGCGCGCATGCGATCTTGGTCACTTACACACACCGGACGATGACTGTTGACCAGAGGACATTTCTGCACACACATGGTGTCGCGCTCACTCACACCCACGGCGTCATGGCGGCATCGGCACAGTCGGCACAGCCATGGCACAGCCATGGCACAGCCATGGCACAGCCCAGTGAGAACTTAGACATCGGACGAGAAGTGAGGACAGCGCATTTTATCGGTTGGCATCCTCCGACCTCTTCGCGCGCATGGCGTCCGGGCCATTCGGAAGCACAAAACGGCACACACAGAATAAACTCGGAACCGCGCACCTACCTTCTACCTCCTCGCGCGCATGGCGCCCTGATCATTTTTGGACACACTTGCGACACGCAGTATGCACAGAAATTTGTGACCCCTCGGGCTGGGATTACTGCGCTGAGGGGTCAGAAACACTGGCGTCTTCGGGCCGGCTTCGTTCCGAGACTAGTGGATGCCGATTATTCACGCCTAGCTCACAATTTCTTTTGCGTGGGCTGCATATTGTTATGAAGACCGAAAGGTGCCGGTTTTGTGATTTACGACCCGGGTTTGTAATATTACAGTAAATTTCACATTTTTCATTAAAACTGACCCTGAGTCCGAAAAGTACAAACCCATCGGGTGAACAACTTTCGATGTTTCATTTACCGTGTGAGTATGCCACTCCACCTTGATCGGCTTTGGACACACTTGCGACACATAGACTGCCGGGCTGTGTCCCCGCTCCCCTCCCGATCATGACGTCAGCGGACATGTGCACTCGGTGCACTTGCATCGGGAAGAGAGGCAGTTGCCACGCCACTTTCACAGGCCTATGCATTACATGCCATGTGGGCTGCATTTGCCGCGACGCGCCGCGACGCGCCTTCGGTCGCACCGCACCGCACCGCAGCGGGGAGACGGGGGCGGGGCGAGATGGGACGGGACGGGCCGACAGGACCCGCGGGGGCGGCGGGGGCGGCGCCGATTCCCACGCGTGTCACTGCGGCCACCCGGTCCCGTACACCCCCGATCAGTGCGCTTTATTCCTGCTCAGTCCAGCGTGCTGCGTACTCCGTACTCGATGTCGGTACAAGGAGTCCACCGAGAAACTCGGTACGGCCGCCCTTTCGGTGCCAAGACTTTCCGCTGCGGAAAGGTGGCGCCTAGCCCAGCCCAGCGCAGACACCTAGCAGTGCCTGGACAGCAACTCTTATCACTGCTACTCCTGATAGCGCCCCGGCGCCGCCCGGTGCACGCGCGGCTCTGGCGTTCTCACAATGAATGGGCGCGTTGTCGGTTATTAATAGGGGCGGACACCTCCTCCCCCCCCCCCCCACTCCCTCCCCATTTTTCTCCGCCGGCGGGCGGGGGGCCCGCGGCTGCTCCCCTCCTCCTCCCCGGGCCCCTGGGAAAATAACGAAGAAAAATTACACGACACGTTTAGGCGGTCGTAATAACACAAACATTGAAAGACAAATGGAACCTGTTAGAAATGCCAATGTGTAACTTCATGGGAAAGGAAAACCTTGGAGATTGGATTGTCAGCGTTGGTAACTCAGCGACGCTTCTTTGACGCTCAGCTGCCGGCGGTGGACTCGCAGCCCAACGCGCTCGCCAACGCGCTGGATGAGGAGCCGGTCAGCCCGCAGCACCGCTTCACCCCTTGGGCCCCTTGGGGGCCGGGAGCTCGCCACCGACTGCCCCCTCCAGGCCGCACTTCAGCCCCCAGCGGCCGCACCAGGTACCGGTCGCGGGTGGTGCAGTGCAGTGCAGTGAGCGGTGGTGCGGATGCCTTGCGGACAGTGCCCTGACCCACCCTTTGTTTCAGCCATTCCATCCGGCCAGTCGCGAGGAGGAGACCGACGACAGCCTGCAGGCGCAGGCCCCGCCCGCCCCGCCCGCCCAGACGCTGCACGGCCGCGGGACCGGGGCTCCCTCGCGGTCTGCACTGAGGGGCGCCGAGAGGCTCCCGGGCTCCCGGCTGCCGCCGGCACGCCTTCCCTCGCACCGATTCGGCGCGGTGGGGCGTCGGAATGTGAGTACACGTGTGTCCGGTCTGCGTACTGCGGCCGTGTGCGAGCGGGCGTGTGACTGTGTGAAATTGTCAGCCCCAGCACCCGGCCCAGCCCGAGCCCGAGGCAGCATCGCCGCCGTCGCCGCTTCCGCTGAGCGTCCCCGACCAGCCGGAGGAGCCAGCGGTGACGGCCAGGACGGCCGCGGCCAGCCACCGCTTCAAGCCGATCACGTCCCCCACGGTGCCGCCACCTCCCACCACGCCCTTCGTCCGCTCCTTCATCCCGCGCAGCAAGGGCACCAGGTCACCGCCAGCAGAGGTGAGGCTGCAGCGTGTGGCGGCCTCGTGGGTCTCGGCCACCGCCACCCAGAAGGTCTCCAAGTAGTCACTAATCGTGGACGTGCTTTTGTTTGTGCAGGAAGAGGCTGCTGCCGCCTCGGCACCCCCGGCACTGGCCATCTCCCGCAGCAAGTACGCGCGCCGCCCGGGCACCGGCGCCGCCCTGGCCGCTCCCGCGCGCCTCGCCGTCAGCCCCCGCCCCACCGCGGAGGGCCCCGTCGAGGCGAGCGCGGCGCGGACCCTGGCGCGCCGGCCGCGGCCTGACATCGAGCTGGAGCAGCACCCCGCCAGCATCAAGCGGGACCGCTACAAGGCCTCGGCGTCCGTGCTGGCCGCCAAGAACCGACCCAAGCTAGTCTTCCCCAGGCCGGCCTCCTCCAAGGAGGTCCTCGACCACGAAGAGAGAACCAACGAAGCCCTAGAGGAGGCGACGGAAGCGGCGAGCGCCTCGCCGGCTTCCTTGGAGATTGCGAGCGCTGAGGTGAGTGACCTCTAAAGGCCGCGGTGAAACCATACCCCTCGTTTCGGCCACACCCTCACCCTGTCACACCCCGCTTGCTTCCAACAGGTGTCCACCACTGAGGTCTCGGCGCCGCCGTCTCCGTCCGCGTCGACTTCCGCGCCATTGTCTTCGCCGCCCTCCCCACCTTCCACTCCCGCTGTGGCCGAAGTCGCCGCCACCGAGGTTCCCGTCAGCAGCACCCTCCGCACGTCGCTGTTGGGCCGGCCCCGGCCTGCTTACGTGCCCCTGCGCCGGCCCAGCACCAAGTCGCCGCTCGACTCGGCCACGACCGCCTCCCCCATCCCCAGGGCGACCCCCACGACGCCTTCCCGGTTCAGCGCGCGCTTCACAGCATCCAGGGGCAACCGTCGGGGCCTGTCCACCGCGGCCTCGCAGAAGACGGAGACGGTCGTCACGGGGCCGGACGCTGCGTTCCCTACCTCACCCACGAAGCTCTTCGTAAGTCCCCTCGGCTCCGCCACCACCACCCTCTCCCCTCCCTACGCCAGACGCGCTAGACTCAGCTGAGTAACCCATGTCCACAGCCGGCCACGGCGGTGCCCCGACACCGCTTCAGCTCGCGCATCAAGAGCACCAACTACATCCTGGCCGCCGTCGCCCTGCCCCCAGCGCCGCTGGGCCGTCAGTTTGACGACGAGGATGAGGGCGACGAGGACAGCACTGAGGAGACGACGGCGACAACAGTAAGAACACCCGACCTACTTGTGTTCCTTTAATGAAAATATTTATAAATACTGATTGGTATTTATTTTCTTCTAACGGCTACCGTTTTTCTGTTTATACTATGTCACATAGTTTTCTTTCACGTGACCCCGAGGTCTAAAATATTGACTTGTAAAAATATGCTAGTGTATTTCTTTGCACTGTACATAATGTAAATTTCGTGATTGTTGTTTTGTTCTGTCGGTTTTGATTAAGAAGTGCGTCCTCGTCTTATGCCACCTTCACTTCCAACCAATGCAAACATTTTTATCAGTCATCCTCATGACAAAATTGTACTCTTTTAAGTGAACGAATCTCCATATTGTGCGCTTAATTTCCAGGCTTTTCCCCAGCACTTGTAGCTTTTGTTTCCAATTTTCTTACGGTGCATGGAGCTTTTCTATTATTTTTTTCTCTTTCCGGAATGCCTTTCATGCTCCCATTGTCAAATTCGTTCAAACTTCAATGAGGCCGGAGAGTGGCGAAACTAATCCGCCAGGCAGTGCCACCATGGAGGCAGACTATGAGACATCAGCCGTTCGGTTGCGTGTGGCGAGTGTGTCTGCTCGAACAAACTGCAACACGAGCGTGCAGAGTGTCTCCGGTGCTGCTCCCTAGCGGTTTGGGCTCTCGGCCTCACTGTGTGTTCCGCGCTCTGAGGGCGTAGAACACTTCTTGCACATTTATTCCTCATTGGACACGGTTTCTTGCCTGACCGACTCCAGAGCAGTGCATGGTGTCAGTTCATACCGGGGCGGCGAGTCATGAGTGCTGTATCGTTGCTTTCTTGCAGGACTCTTCAGACTCTTCAGACTCTTCGCTTGGTACCACTGTAGACCCTTTCAAAGACTTTATAGACGTCAGCTCAGTGTCGTTCGATGAGGGGGACGTAGACGTAGACGACAGCCCGTCCACGACGACGGTGCACCCAATTGACGACTCCGAGAACGAGATAGAGAGGGACAGGGAACCGTTCGAACCCGAGACGACCACGACCGGACTAGCCGACGCGTTCGAGACGAGTGATGCCACCACCCCTCGGGCGGCCTCGGAACTCACCCTACCCGTGTCCACGACCGTTGACAGCCCGAGCGGGGAGACGACCACGCCGCCGTCAGACACCGAGGCCCCGCCGTCCCCGACGTCCCCCCGACGGCCCCGCCGCTCACTACGGAGCCCTCTCGCGAGACGACCGCCACAACCCAGAAAGCGAGTGACTCGCCCGCTACCACACAGCCTCCCCAGGATCCCCCAACCACGACGGTGGACGGCGGGGAGGTGAATGCCACCCCCCAGGTCACCGACGGAGACGTCCCTCCGTCCACGACCATGCCACCGGTACCGACGCCGACGGAGCGAGTGGAGACCTCAACCACCCGCGATGCGGTCGAGGGCTTCACCCTGACCGAGAGTAGCACCTCCCTAACTCTAGATGCGTTGGACCAAGTGAGGCTGGCGTCCACGACGGCCTCGCCCGTGGGTGACGCTACTACCTACCTCCCCACGACGGACGTCAACAGATCCTCGCCGGAGAAGACTACCGTCGAACCGATGACTGCGACTCCGACCGCGCCGCCAGCCTCCACGACAGACTTTGAGGAGACCTCCGCCCTCCCACAGACCACTCCGCCGTCACAGACCACGACACTTGTTCCGGACGAGGTCGCGCCCACGACGTACACGCCGCCGCGAGAGCCGAAGTCACTAGCCGACGTTCCGACGAGCACTGTCCCACCGTTAGACACTGAGCTGACCACATTAGACGTCCCCGCTCCAACTCTGCCTCACTCCGCCTTGCCTATCGTCACCACCGCTCTGCCTGCTGCTGCCCCCACATTAGTCGACTCGGTGACGGCCTCTCACACCACCGTGGTGGTGGCTGACGAACAGACAACCCCGGAGGAAACGACTACACCTACTTCCAGCCTTTTACCCGAAAGTCCTGACGCTCTTTCTACCACTACAGATTTATCTAAAGAAAGTACTGCTGCTCCTTCCACTCTGCCTGCACACTCTGTCAAATCTACTGCCGCACCTTCTACCCTCCCTATGGCTCCCGATGAAATAACTGCCGCGCCTTCTACTTTGCCCGCATTCTCTGCAGAAAGTACTGACTCTCCTTCTACCCTTCCTTCATTCTCTGAAGAAAGTACTACTGTTCCCTCCTCCCTACCTGCACTCTCTGGCGAAAATACTATCGCACCTTCTACTTTGCCCGCATTGTCTGCAGAAAGTTCTGACGCTCCTTCTACTCTTCCTCCGTTCTCTGGAGAAAGTACTGCAGTTCCCTCCTCCCTACCTGCACTCTCTGGCGAAAGTACTGTTGCGCCTTCTACCCTTCTTGTATTCTCTAGAGAAAGTCCTGACGCCCCTTCTACTCTTCCAGCATTCTCTGGAGAAAGTACTACAGTTCCCTGTACCCTGCCTGCACTCCCTGAAGAAAGTACTGTCACGCCTTCGACTTCGCCTGCATTCTCTGGAGGAATTACTGACGCTCCTTCTACTCTTCCTACATTCTCTGGAGAAAGTACTACTGTTCCCTCCACCCCACCTGCACTCTCTGGCGAAAGTACTATCGCTCCTTCTACTTTATCTTCATTCTCTGAAGAAAGTACTACTGTTCCCTTCTCCCTACCTGCACTCTCTGGCGAAAGTACTATCGCGCCTTCTACTTTACCTGCATTCTCTGGAGAAAGTCCTTACGCTCCTTCTACTCTTCCTGCATTCTCTGGAGAAAGTACTATCGCTTCTACTCTGCCTGCACGTGACAACACGGCTGCCCTGTCTGCCTTCGCTGATGACACCACCGTCGCTCCCTCAACCCTTCCCTCGCCAGGTGGCGAAGGCATTGTCCTCTCCACTCAGCCTGAGCTTGCTAGCGCCCCGTCCGCCTCCACTCCCCTGCCCGACACCCTCTCCACTCCTTCTGGTGACGGGACCGCACCTACCA
The DNA here is from genome assembly GCA_038380765.1 of Odontothrips loti. Lineage (NCBI taxonomy): Eukaryota > Metazoa > Arthropoda > Insecta > Thysanoptera > Thripidae > Odontothrips > Odontothrips loti. Next base: position 16,598,754 of record CM076244.1, on the reverse strand, counting down.
CCCCCGCAGAGAGCACCACTCTTCCGTCTAGCACTGATGCCTGGACTCTTGACGACTCCTCGACTCTTTCCCAGAGCGTGATGGCCACGGACCGACCGGCCATCATGGGCAGGGCCTTGGCCGACACCACGGGGGTGCCGCCCTCCGCCCCAGGCACGGAGGCACCGACGTCCAGCACGTCCCCGTCAACGACGTCTCTGCCAAATACGTCGTTGTCGACGGAGCCCTCGTCCTCCACGTCCGAGTCCACGACACCCACGCCGACTACGCCGCCGTCAACGTCATCAGAATCGCCAACCAGTCCGTCGTCGACAACGCAGTCGCCTTCTACAACCACCAAGAAGCCAACACCGACGACGACGAAGAAGGCAAATACCACTAAGAGGCCGAACACGACGAAGAAACCAGCCCCTGCGAGGGCCACGACGAAGAAACCGCCACCCAAGCCAAAGGCGACGACGAAAAAGCCCTCCCCGACCACCACCAAAAAGCCAACTACAACGACAACTACTACAACGACCACAACTACGACAACAACAGCACCAACGACTACAACTGAGGTCACATACTTCACTAACGCCCCGGTAACCGAGATAGTGGAAAGAGCGCTGCTGAAGGAGGTGGAGGCGGCACCTGCAATAACAACAGCAGAGATGGTGATGATGACCGATAACGCTCCAGGTAGCATCGATAACAGCACCGCGTCCAGTGCTATGGCGACGGACCCGTCTACCATGGAGCCGGCTACCACCCCAACTACGTCGACAACAAGTTCCACAACCACAACGACGACGACAAAGAAGCCGACGACGGCGAAACCAACAACAAAGAGGCCAAATACGACCAAGAAACCAAAGCCAAAGCCCAAACCCACCACCAGGAAACCAAACACAACTCGCAGACCCACCACCAAGAAGCCAAAGCCGACAACGAAAAAACCGGCCGCGACCAGCACCAAGAAACCTACAACGATGTCTTCCACAATCTTGACAACCAGCACAACTCCGGCGTCAAGTACGAGTGCCTTTTTGGAAACAGTTGCCATCGTGACTCCGGAGACAACGTCAACCAGCACAAGCCCAACAACAACTTCAAGTTCTGAAGCATCCGCAACCAGCATGGCCCCATCAACAGAAAGCACGGCAGCATCGAGTACTACATCATCAACTACAACACCTTCTGAAGAACCCGACAAAATGGTGGACGTGATCGCTGTGACGGACGCTTCCGTCAATGAGCTGTTTGTGAGGCCAAGGCTGGAGGAGCTCAACGCCGCGCCAGAGACGACGCTCCCCGCCACGACACCCTCAACAACATCCACCTCCACAACGACGACGAGCACCACGCAGAAGCCAAAAGCCCCGACGACAACTCGGAAGCCCGCCGTGACCACGAAGAAGCCGAAGGCCACCACGAAGAGGCCGAACAAGGGGGCGACGACGAGGCGGCCCGCCCAGCGCGCCAACACCACCAAAAAGCCCGCTCCGAAGCCCACAACCAAGCCCACAACCAAGAAACCCATGACCGCCTCCACGACCTCTACTACCACCACCACGACGCCGAAGCCAGAGGAGCTCCTGGAGACTTTGACTGAGGTGCCCGCCGTCACCAGACTGCCTCAGGGGCGGGCCCTGTCCAACGACAGCGCCGGCGCGCCGGGGACGTCCTCCAAGGACAAGGACTTGGTGGTGTTCGACATCTACCCCAACAACACGGTGGTGCAAAAGGACCCCAAGACGGAGGACGTGTTCGCGTCGCCGTTTGTCGTTTTTGGCATCTACCCCAACAACACGATCGTGCGCAAGTTCCCCAACGGCACCGTCATCCCCGAGGCCGTCGCTCACGCCGGCGAGATGAGGAACACTAGCGCACCCGCACCCCCGGCCACACCCTTGGCCCCGGCCGCGGCCCCGGCGACCACGGTACTCACTCTGTCCACTGTCAAGCATGGGTGGGGTGTGCCGATGTACAGTCTCGCGTTCGCTCGATAAGCATGCCACCTGCCTCGCTTTCCTGGTTTTGCTGTCGCTTTTTAATTTGCATCTGTACAGTCTTGTACAAATAGTAAATATTGCAGTAATATAGCGCTTTCAAGTCCAAATTGACGTCGGTGATGGTGTTTCGTTTCGGTACCGACTAACGCCCAGTTTAGTGCCTGTTGAATGTTGATAACTTACATGTTTTGAAATAAGTATGTTTTACAGAATGTGGTGTGTGCAAAATTACGCATGGTATGTTTTAATGCTGGGATAGTAAGGATAGCAAATGCAATTCACGAGCAATGTTCTAACTAGGGATCTGGCCAGAAGAAAAGTTGAACTGTTCCAGTCCATTTGTTCTTCATATATCGGCTAAATTCCTGATTGGACAGTTCTATTGAATTTTACAACTATGGTGATTAGATAGCACGTCTCCCAGGATACTCTTTTGTTTTTCGATATAGAGCCTGTATTCTTTGTTCGTATATTAACGTTTGAACTCCTATTTTCTAGGTTGCAACAACGACAACTCGCCCTCTGGAGGACCTGAATTCAGTTCTTGCCAACACGGTATGCAAACTGGTTACGCACTTTAAGTTTATTTTAATATTGGCATAGAATGAAGTAATATTTCGCATGCACTCCAGGACGGCCCATTGACGACGGAGATGGCAGAGTCATCCAGTGCGCCTGTCCCTAGGGGACGGTCTTTAGTGGTAAGCGATTTGCTTCTGATCATAACTAGCGCCGAACTGCACCCTAACGCGCGGTGGACATCGTGCCTTAAAATCTTGGAAGTTCTGTAACGGTTCGTTGGATCATCTCTTTCTGGTAACATGGACACTCACGCGAGCCATTGATAACTTCATTTATTTTTCCTCTCTGAGCATGACGTACGGATGAAGCCGCTCGCTGGCTGGATAGTCGCCGAAGTAATTTTGCATGAGGCTGGTGTCGCATCTTCCAATGCCTGTCCTTTCATTCCGTGGGGACATCATCGCTTTAACCATATCACACATAAAACATCGCCTCGCCTCGCCCACATCTCATGTCTCCAGGCCTTCGACGAGCCCCTGATGTCATCCAAGATGCCCGTGCTCGTCTTCGCCGAGCAGGTCACCACCATATCACCCCCTACCACCATCTCGCCCCCCACTTCCTCCGCCCTACCGCCCACCACGACCTCGCAAACCGACAGCTCCCCGACCACAACATCAGCAGCGTGGACGACCACCCTGGACTTCGTCCTGGACCCCACCAACGCGGACGTGACGAGTACCGGCAGAGGGAAGATGACGACGAAGCGGGCGACCGAGACCACCACGGACATTGTGACAAGCAGCACCGCGGCGATGACAACTTCCGCGTCCACCACATCCACAACTGTAAGAACTGCACCACCGACCTCCACGACGCCGACCTCCACGACGCCGACCTCCACGACGCCGACCTTCACGACGCCGACCTCCACGACGCAGATCTCCACGACGCCGACCTCCACGACGCCGACCTCCACGACACAGACCCCCACAACACCCACCCCCTCGACGCCGACCTCCACAACACCGTCCCCTACACCGCCTGCAATGGAGCTGCCGCCCTCCACGCCCATCACCATGCGCTCGCTGAGCCAAGTGTCCCCCTCCTCTAACCGAGCCGCCAAGCAACTTACCGCGCCGGCCCGGACGACGTCCGCGCCCAGGATGACCCCCCGGAGAGGGACGACGACAAGGAAGGCCCCGACGACGAAGCGCGCTCCCACCACCACTACTACGCCCACAACAACGATGAGCGACTCCGTCGAAGAGGCGTCGACGGTGAGGTCCACCCACGTGCAGAAGGTCACCAAAGAGATCCCCATGCTGCCCGAAGACTTCTCCTTCCTCAACAACTTGGTTAGTAGTAGTCCCCCCTGTAGCCACCGCCGAGATATGCCGATCCCCAGGCAAATAAAACAAGTGAGTTCTCACACATGCACGATTCGCCATCCGTCATTAATGCCAGTAACGTAATTCATTCATAACTCCTTTCTCACCCATTCATTCATCCCGCTCATTCAGTCCCGCTCTCTCGTGGTCCTTTATAAGTCTTTCTCTCTCTGTCACCGAGCATGTTTGACGTCATCGGGACCATGTGTGCGCTCGCTGTGGGTGTGACACAGTGTGACGCCCGTTTTTCCTCCCCTTCCTTCCCTTTACTGTCCTGTGAACAAATGAGTGAGCAAGTCCCTCCCGCGCTGCTTGCGGCGCGACGTCACGCCAAGCGGCCATGCCGTGCCGTGCCGTACGCTGCACCACGGCTGCACCATGACTGCACGCGCGGCGGCGCCCCTATTTCCAGCGTGTGATCGGATCGGATCCCGTGTGCGGGGCTCCCTCCTGCCCGCCCAGCAGCGGGACGGGAGAGAGAGAGAGTGAGAGAGAAGAAGAAAAGAGTGAAAATAACGGCACACGTTCTATTTTATTATTGTTTTGTTTAGCGTTTTTATTTCCCCCAAACTTGCTAACTTCCCCCGCATTCGCAGATTGATATGGAGCGCCAGGCTGCACTGCAGGCAACGCAAGGGAAACGGCCGAGCACCGACGGGGGCTCCCTCGCCAGCCGGGTAAGACAGCAATCAAATCATTTTCCTGTTGACTGCGTTGTGGGGGCGAGAAATAAACGACTGTCGTGTTGAGCAGATCGTGCAGATCGCCCTGGAGCGCGCCCTGACGTCCACCGCGATGCCGAACGCCAACGGCTCGGCGTCCAACAGCACCAGCACCCCCACCCAAGCGATGAGCACCTCGACCACCACCACGGCCAGGTCGACCTCGGCCAGGTCCACCACTGTCAGCAGGTCCACCACAGCCCGGGGCACCAGCACCAGGTCCGCCACGCCTAGGGCGGCCACGACGCCGCGAGCAACGACCCCGGTCAGCACCACCACGACGTCCACGACCCCTGTCAGCACCACCACGACGTCAACAACCCCTGTCAGCACCACCACGACGTCGACGACGACCTCGCCTGACGTACGTCACCGCACCCCAAAGGAAACGGTCTGTTTGCCGCCTTCTTGTTTCGGTAATGGAATGCACCGTGACATTCAGGTGGACGCCCCCCTGGACATCTCGCTGGGCGTGCCCGTCGAGTCCGGCCCCGGCGCCCCCGCCGCCCCCTCCACCGCCAAGCCAGGTAGCAAGATCTCCCTATGGGTGGTGCCGCGGGGCGACGAGGGTGAAGGCGACGCCGTCGACGAGGCCGACAAAACCACGTCGATTGGCCAGGTAAGCTACCCCTGACAGAGAAAGGTTTCAAAGTTCCCTAATTCTTTTTAAAACTAATATTTCACAGTCTGCATTTTAAAAAAAAAACTTAGAAAAACGGGAGGTTTAAAGAGCGATGTTTTCCAGGAGCCGTTGACTGATAGTCGCCTACTGTCGTACATCTTTGCGCTAGCCCGCGAGGGTAACCGGGAGGCAGCGAGGGCCTCAGAGGAGGACCGGGACGAATATGACGACGGGGAGGACTCAGCTAATAGGGTACCCGATATCGCAACGGTCAAAATCGCTCATTTTGGGGTTTACACGCGGGTCTCATGATTCATTCTCCCGTCGGGATCAAAGCGAAAAGTCAGGCCGCGAACCATGATTGCCATACGCATTTCACCCCACGGGGAGCAGGGTTCGCTCCATCAACAGGTGCACTCCCACCTGCCACGCTTTCCGCACCTGATTAAGTCATACGATAACATCCATCTCATTCTGTTCGTTTCGTCCGCTCTTTTCGTGGTCATTGTTCACGCTTGCTGTCATCGCCTTCGCAAAACATGTTTCACTCGTTCACTCCTCTCCCTCATGACGCCTCATGGCCTGCTGCCTGCCGCCGTGTTCCAGGGCCCGGCCAGCATCTCGCTCTCCGAGGACATGGCCAGGGCCAAGCCGAGGCCCGCGAGCCGGCCTTCGGGCAGACCCCCGGGCCTGTCATCCAGGCCGTCCTCGCGGGGCAAGGCTTTGGCCCCTCAGGGCCCCCAGGTCCCCCAGCTCAGCCTCGAGGACACTCTCGCACTTCTGTCGCCCTCCATTTCACCCTCTAGTCACTTCACGGTACACCCCCATCGTCATGTTTCATCCGCTTGTGCTGCATCGCATCATACCACCCAGCTAAACTCAAAAATCTGCTTTATTCTATGGCCGAGGAATGCGCTGTCGAAGGGTTGACAACATGTCTCTTTACAAGATCTGCTCCTCCCCCTCCTTACCCTCTCCTCAACCACCTGCTTGAGCTTCAGCTTGCGACATTTCTTCCAGAACGCCGCTGCGTCTGACGAGTCAGCCACGAGACCCGAGGCCGGTCACGACCACCGCCACAGCGCCGAGGACGCGGCACTGTTCACGGCCTTGCTTGGTGCCGGAAACGCTGAGCATGCACCGACGGTACCGCTTTACTAACATCACCCTCGCAAACCGTTGGCAAAAAAAAAAAAAAAAAATATCTATATCTTCTAATATTTTCTGCCGGAAATTGCAGCAGCTCTTCGCTTGGTTTCGCTTTGTATAACCTTCCCGCCTTCCTGCCGCAGGGCCTGCAACTGCAAGTCCTCCAATCTGCGCTTGAGCACGGCGGCGACACCGAGAAGAGCAAGGAGCGACTGGCGGCGCTGCTGGCAGCCCTGGTTGTAGCGCGCACCAGGGAGGGTGGCGGTGGTGGCGCCCCTGCCGCCGACCTCCAAGCTTTGTCCGCGGCGCTGGCTGGGAGTGCTGCTAAGCCTGTCAAACCTGCTATGCTTGTAAAGCCTGCTAAGCCTAAGCCTTCTAAGCCTGCCACGCCTGCCAAGCCTGCCAAACCTGCAAAGTCCATGGTATATTTCTTAAACTACTAATCCGTTGGAAAAATAACAAACGAGGCGTGGTGCGTGGCACCCCTAGAAGGGCCAGAGCTGCAAAGTCTCCCTTTGGTATCCTCCGTAAAGTACACCCACGGTGTTGTCACAAAGACACCTATTTTGGCCAGTCTCGGCTCATGGAGCGCCTGCTGGGTAGGCAAACACGACTTCTGCGTGCATGCGTGTCTTGCGGGCTGGCCTACCCTACCGAGCGCAGGCGCTCGGCGGCGCTCTTTATAGCGCGGAGAACATTCACACGTACTTCACGGACGACACCTGCTGCCTTATCTCCTTGCTTTTGCTTTCGAATGCCACAGTAAAAATCATTACTCTGAATTACTTGAGTCACTAATCGTTTTATCTTCCTTCCTTCTCACAATCACGCTCCAGACAGCGCTCTGTCTCACTTGCCGCGCGCCTTGTTGCAGAGCATGGCTGCGGCCGCCGCTCGCGACGCCGCCCTCCTCAGGGCGCTGCTGACTTCTGGTGGTGGTCCTGGACAAGGTCCTGGAGGTCCTGGGCCTGCTGTCGCTACCAGCACGGCCAAGGCAAGGGCGCTCGACTCGCTTGCTTACCTGTCGCGATCTAAACTAACTTGTTTCCAGCCAAATGCATCATGGAAGTCATGCCCGCCGTGTTTCGTCATGTGTCAGTGATTGATCTCCTCTAAGGAACCATGTCCGAAAATCATGCCGCACATTTCCTTCTGCCGGAAATGTGGCGCGTGGTTTTCGGCGTCCATGGTCAGGACTTGAAAGTAGTATGCACCCTCTCCGCAGCCGTCGCCGTCACCTTCCACTGCCGAGGCCGACGCCGCCCTGCTGTCCGCCCTCCTGGGAGCCGGGGGCGGCCACGGGCTCGGGGGGCCGTTCGGGGGCCGCCCCGTCAGCTCCACCGAGCAGACGCTCCGGGACCAGCTGCTCATCACGGTGAGAGCACCACCACCACCACCACCACCGCGTACGGCCCTTGCTGTTCGCACCCTCCATGACACAAGCTTCTCACCCTACAGGAGCTGCTCCGCGCCGGCCAGCAGCAGGCACCGGCACCGAGAGCGCGGCCTAAGCCGAGGCCCACGTCGACGGCAGCGCCGTCAACGTCATCCGAGTCTGCCGAGCCCGTCGTCGGGGAGGTCGACGAGTCCGGCGTGGCCGCCACCACGCCGGAGACCCCCGTCCCTGTTACCAAGCGGCAGCGCAAGAGGCCTGCCTCGACCACGCCGCGGCCCACCGACTTCAGAGGGCTGTTCGGCGCTTTCCAGGAGCCGCCGAGGACGCCGACGGGCATCGTAAGTGTGCGGGACACGCGGAGCAGGGCAGGGCGTCGCCGTCAGCCCCCCGCCGGGCTGGGCGCGGAGCCAGGCGGAGCGTGGGCTGCCTGCCCGCCAGGCGCAAGACCGCAGCGGCTGTGCGTGTGCTGGCCTCTGGCGGGCATGGCAGGCGCCGGTTGGGCTGCCGACCTGCCGGGCGCAGAAGCGCAGGTGCGCAGGCCGACGGCACCACCGCTAATTAACCTGTGTCCGCAGGGGGGCGAGGACGTCGGCGGCAGGGACCAGCCCCTGGTGACCGCGGCCATCAACGTGACGCGAGCCGTGTCCCAGTTCATGGGCATCGTCATCCAGGTGAGGCAGGCCGCGGATTGGTCCGTCCATCCAGGCGGTTTTCATTTTCTGACTGGGGGCCGTCCATAATCCACGTGGACAGGTGAAGGGGGGAGGGGGGGTTCGACGATAGTCCACGGCGGTAAGTGGTGGGTTTGTGGCTAGTGCCCACGTGGACTATCACTCATAATAGACGACCTCTAAACGCAGATACGTCTTGTCTCAGTCGATTCTTCCAGTGGTGGCATAAAGAGGAATCAAGAACTTAAAAATAGCTTTCGGGAGCATCCACAGTTGGTACAGTAGGCTTCACTGATCCGATCCCCTTCATTGCCCTAATTTATGTATCTAAAAATTAACCGACTCTTTTCCAGCAATTTTTACAAAAGTCCACGTGGACTGGGGGGAGGGGGTACACAAAAGTCCACGTCTGTTCACGAAGGGGGGGGGGGGTCAAAAAGTGGTCTAAAAGTGTCCACGTGGATTTTGGACGCCCCCCCCCCCCTAGTGTGAATATTGTTCCCCTTCAGATTTGTCCATTGACAGAGCACCGTGGTCTACGACAGGTTTATTTTGTACCATAGTTTCTGTGTGTTTTGTGTGTGTGTGTTTTCGTAGACTAGTTTTTCTTGCATTCGCTTCTATCATAACATTATCATCTTTCAGACTCGTTTTTAAAATTCTGTGTCCGTTCATCATTTTACATGAGCTTTTTCCTTTTAGTCTGCGTAGTTCATTCATGTTTCATAAAATCTCAACTCATTCATGCCTTTGCGCGGCGTAATTCTCGTTACTGCACAGTCCTTGCTCCTAAAACGTCCCGTAGTTGTTTGTTGGCTGGTCCGGGCTCCCCTCCCCGCTTCGGTGAAGGCTTTGAACAACTGTCGCCTCTGCTCGGTCTGTTCCAGGGGATCGGCAACGCATTCAAGCCGCTGTTCTACTCGGGCCGCTCCTCCGGCTCCTCCGGCGGGGCTGGGGCCCCCGACGCCGCCGGCAGCGGCCAAGGCAGTGGGCTTGGCAGTGGCTTTGCCTACCTGGTGGACGCTCTGGGCGCCAGCAGCGGGTAGCCGCGGGTAGCCGCGGGTAGCTGTGCGGTTCCAGTCGTCCAATGCCCTTTCCCCGTCTGTTGCAGGGCGCCGCTCAGTCCTTCCAGTCCTTCGTGAGACAGAGGACCACCGGGTTGGCCTCCCTGTTCACCAACTGGGGTGCCGGCAGCGGCTAAACACAAGACTGCAGAAACTGAAGGGTGGCGTCGCGGCCACCCTCCTTCCTCTCAGGGACACTGCGCTCCTCTCTGAAACCGTGTAGACACGAGTCCGTAGTGAACGGCGGCATCTCCTCTCCTCTCGGGGGCTCGCCGGGCCCCGCCGGGCCTCGCAGGACAGTAGCTCTTCGGAAGACTCTCGGGAGCACTCGGGAGAGTCTTCGGGAGACCCTCTGGAGGTCCCCGGGTGCCCCTCGGGAAACTGACTCAAAGTTTTCTCTCCGCCACCCTTCGGGAACCATGGAGAACCTGGCTCAAAGAGACGCTTTGGCAATCGTGGGTGTCCATGAGTTAGTTCTTAAAGGAGTCTGCCCCCATTTGATCTGTATTCACATCGCCAGGCTGGCGATATTTCCGTTTGGTTAAAAGTAAAAGTTTGTTTCAAATATACCGCCTAACTTCAAGCGGTTTAATGTACCTTTTAAAAAAATTTGTTTTGCCATTAATTAAAATTCTGCGCCGTATGGAGAGAGGCATAAAGAAATATACGCCATCTAAGACAAATTAGTCATGTCTCAGATGTAGAGTAATGCTTCCGCAGGGGTATCTCCTGCTCTAGTGGACTACGTCACAGGACTGAAACTTAGATCATTTGCTCATTGTACGTGTCTATGCTAAATGTTGTGACATCTATATTTTCATAGTCTTTTTTTTTCACTTGTATAATCTCATCATGCACGAGTTTAGTGGATGCGCACATTCTGGTTTTACCTTCCTTGTCACAACAGTGAGAGGAAACTGTCGTCTGTAAGTTAGAGTATGTAAAGTTTGTTATTATTTATTACTATTTTTGTTGAAGGACCTACTGTTTTCGTTTTAGATGAATGCTTATTTTATACAGTCTTTGTGATAAATGAATAAAGGGTAAACTTAAGTGTTTTAGTAAAATTTTACTGCAAAGCTTTCAGTATGTCCATGTGTAAATAATGTGCGATATTTAGATAGGTACACTTCCTCTAAGCGTGTACCCCTATGTATGATTGTGTGAGAATGTGTGGGACTGTTGTTTTTTTAATACTTTTTTTATTTTACTATTTCAATGTACCTTGAGTCCCGCTGTATTGAAACGTCCAGTGGCACCGCGACCTCGGTCTTGGTGGTCGAAACGCTCACAAACAGGACCACGTTGAGAACAAATTAAATCAGCTAAATTTAAATGTAACTGTGTAATTATTAGCCTGTTCTGCCTCCACACCCTCACTCCCTCACCGACAGCTCGCCCGAAGGCCCAAAGGGCGATGACGTCAATCCTGTAGGCACCGCGGCCTATTGCGTCATCCGCAGCGGCTGATGCCTGGTACATAGAATAAAATCACAGTTGTTGTTGTTGTTATCAAATTGAAGCAGCTGTCACGCCTTTCATCTGCACAAGGATGAAAGCAATTACTTTGCAGCGTTCGACGCGAAAGTCTCTTGACTCGAGACTTTTCAGTACATATTTTGAGACAAAAACGCAATTTGGGATTTTAAGCCGCGAAAACTGGCGGGCCCCAGCGCTGGAAACGGCTTCCAGCGCCATTAACGTGGAACAGACATTTGCGATAGCTTTCAGCGAGAAGGTGCAACAATGGCCGCAATCAGTGCAATCAATCGAAAGTAACCGCGTGTAAAGCAAATTGTGAGTGCCTTGTGGCCTGCCTGCTCAGCTATCGCCCAGGTGCACCTATCAGTCCCAAAGGAAAGGCGGTGTGCGGATGGCGTTGTGCCACGGTCGTGGCAAGGCGACCACGCGGGGCGCGGAGTGCGGGGCGGGGTCTGTTGTGTCCCCGCCCCGTCAGACTACGTGATGCACTCCTCCTTGTCTGATCGGCCGAGCCCCGAGCGCCGCCCCTGGGAGAGAGGGAGAGAGACATGACAACGCCTTGGACAACGCAGCTCACGGCGAACTAGCCGTATGGCTCTAGCTCTAGCCTCGCGGCCGCTCGCGGCAGGCACAACTCTGGTCTCCACTCCCCTCCGCTGCCAACACCAGGCTACGCCAGGCCTGCCAACAACGGATCGCATCGCGGCGGCCGGAAAGGCTGGAGATTCCAGCTCCAGGGTGGCGAACATGCGAATGCGAACACCGGCGCGGACCTCCTGCCGCTGCCGCCCGCGCCCCGCCCACCCGCGCCTACCCCGCCTAGGGCCGGGGACCGATACGGTGGTGCGGCACGGCCCGGCATAGCCCAGCCGCAGGGGTGGCAGCGGGGATAGGGATCACATCGGTGGAGGTGACACATTTCGCGGGCCGCTATTGATCGGCGAGGAGTGTACACCTCGAGGTACACCTGACCTGCGAGCATTGCGAGCCGTCACGTTGGCAGCGCGTGTTTGTCTCGGCATGTGTGTGTGTATGTGTGTGTGTGTGAGCTTATGTGTGCGCGCCTTTTTCTCCTTGCCCGCGTTGCTGTCTTCATGCTGGAGCCAAACGAGTTTCTCGCGATCAAGACAGAGACAGCAGTATACCGCGGGGTGGGGGCACTAGAAAGAGAAGGGGGCGATGGCAGAGGGAGAGGGGGGGGGGGGGGGGGCAGGAAGGCGAGGCTGGTGAGGCTGGCGGGGCGGGAGACTCGGGCCGCGCTGCGTCTGTTGAGCCCCGTCCCGTCCAGCCAGTCAGTCTCGCTCGAGAAAGCTCCCCTGGCGCGCACCCGTGAGGCACACAGAGCCTGGCAGCGCCGAGAGCCGGCAGATACAGAGCCGCCTAGAGCCCGTGCCGTGACGTGTCGTGTCGTGCTGTGTCGTGCCGTGCCGTGCCCCCATGTGACCGCAGTGCACCGCAGTGCGTTCGCAGTGCCGACAACCATCAGTGCCAGTGTGTGCGTGTGTGTGCGTGCGACAGAAGAGGCGACCGACGGACACAAGATGAGCGCCGCCGTGTTCATGAGGAGCAGCGACACCATGCGGGAGGCGGTGAGTAGCCTTCGGGAGCCTTCGGGAGCCTTCGGGAGCCTTCGGGAGCCTTCGGGAGCCTTCGGGAGCCTTCGGGAGCCTTCAGTAGTCTCCGGTAGCCTTGTACCGGGCCGGTGCCAATCATAGCCGAGATACGCCCCGCTGGAGGACAGCAGATTGAGCGCGTGGACCCGGTGTGGACATTGCTTGCACGGTTCAGGGAAGTCCATCATCAAGCGTCCTCACGGAAAAAGTCTATGGACTATTCTGTACATCCATAGGGCTGTTGACAAACTTTTCATTCCAGCTATGGACAAAAATCTGGATTGTCCACAGATGGTGACAATATTGTACGTACTGGCCTATGGACGTGCAGAATCGTCCATAACCCATGGGCAAAAATGTCCATAGAATTTTCCGTGCTGAGATATCTCGTGTTGATGTTCTCGATATATGGATTGAATACTTTGCAATGGCGCCTGCTGGGTAGGCAACCTCGACTTCAGCGCGCGCGCGTGTCGTGCGGGCTGGCCTACCCTGGCGCTCGCAGGCGCTCGGCATCGCCATTAATAATAATTGCAGCGTCGGTTGTATGTATGGCGCCTTGCGCTTTGTTTTCGTCGGGCCCAAGTCCGTCCGGCCGACGCGCGGGCGGCAGCGGCACATTCCTGGAGGGGATGGGGAGGGGGGGGGGGGTGCTACCCAGCTCACTGGTGAAATCGACGAGGCTTGTTTTTCTTTGCAGATGGTTTCGATTACATTTTTCGGCTTTCGCATTCCTGCCAAGGACGCCGAGCAAAGCAGTTCTTCCCCCCCCCCCCCTCCAAATCTACCAACCCGTTTCCTCCCGACAACTGTTTCGTCCTAAACTCACGCCGTTTCCTAACGTAATTTCCTGCAGAGGGGGGCAACACGTCGATTAACCCTTCAAAATTGGCCCCGCCTCCTGCGCACAGAGCCGGTATCAGATTGACAAACCGGCGGCCACAAACCGCAACAACGTTGGACAGTCCCAATCTTTGTCGGGAATGGCGTGGCGTTTTATCACAGCCCTTATCAGGGCGAACGCCCTTGATCTGGGTCGTGCACTGGTCCAGTTGCATTGAACGCCATCGGGTCGGGCTCAAACTAGCAGGCCGTGCCGCTCGACGCCGCCACGCCCCGCCCCGCCCCGCCCCGCCGCTGGCGGCCGAGTGGCCGAGCGCCGCGCCGCGCCACGCCTCGGCCGGTTGCCAGCAGCACGGCAGATTTCTCCTTCCCCGCGAGTGGAGTCGAGTGCACCGCCCAGCCCGGGCCCCGGAGGCCTCGTTCTCGGCGTAGCCGAAGGGGAGAGGGGGATGAAATTAATATGAAGCCGTCTGAGCTTTGTTCGGCGAGACACCCGCGGCGAACCCGACCATGAAGCCTCGTTCCGTCCCATCACATTGCGCCGTCTTTGATTGTTTTTCGATGTTGCAGTCGGGACACAGAGTGCATAGGTTGTCACCCCGCCATCGCTATTACTACTTTATTTCTCTTTTTTTTTCGTCAAATGTCGATGGTGGGGACCCCGGCCCAGCAGCCAGGCGCCGGCCCGGTCGGCGGGTAAACTGCAATTCTCAATTCGCGATTTCGCGCCGGTCTGCCATCCTCGTCTCGCCTTGTCTCGTCTGCTTCGACACTCACTATCATGAAACGTGCACGTGCACGGCGGGGCATTCCTCCCGTGTGCCCGGGGGAGGGGGAGGGGCGGGGGGATTCAGAGGGAGGTGGACATCGGCGGGAGCCGGGGGGGGGGGGGCGAGGTGTGCGGCCAGGGTGTGTCGTCGGGGGCCGGAGGGAAGGGGTGGACGGCGACGCGGCCGCGGCACGCGTGCGGCCGCAGGGCTGTCAACCGCCGCCGCCAACCCAATCCGCTAAGTGGTCGAATTAGGCCGCTTCGTTATTGTGTTTCCGCGCGCTTAGCGTCCCTTTGCGGAGGGAGTCAGTAACTGAACTGTCCCTGCTCAGCCCACGACCTCTGCGAGTGGCGCTGCCGCCGCGTCACGTGACCGGCCGCCACAGCGCGCTGCATCTCTGTCCGACCCGCAGACACAACGTTGTGTCTTCTCCCTCACTCACGTTTACACGTCAAACACACCTCTTCTTCCTCCTCGTCTCCGCCTGCTCCGTGTGGAGAGAGTGTGCTTGCGGTGTTTTAATAGAGCGTCATATCGACGTAGTGGTGGTGGCGAGCTCCAACTTCTTTTCTTTTTAACTTTTTTTTGTAAAGGCAGCTCGTTAATGCGACTTCTATATGGGATAATGTTTTGGTAAAATTTGTTGTTTTTGCTGCTGTGTTTTCTAACCACTTTCTAACTGTTTTTTTTTTTAACCAACACGTAAAAAATGGTTAGTCCATGTTATCGGTCTGCCCTAAGGGAGGAAGAGTTCGCCGTAGCGATCAAGTCGCGTGCGCCGGCTGGGGTCCGCTGGGGTCCGCTGGGGTCCGCTGGGGTCCGCTGGGGTCCGCTGGGGTCCGCTGGGGTCCGCTGGGGTCCGCTGGGGTCCGCTGGGGTCCGCTGGGGTCCGCTGGGGCTACACGCAGCACAAGAAGAGGCTCGCTCGGTCGCGGTCGTGAGGGCGTTTGATCCGTGGTGCAAATGCGCAGTATCGAGGCATGCCGAGTCCTTCAAGGATGTTATCAAGGCGCGTGGCGCGGCGGCGGCGTGTTCCACTCGCAGCGCTGAGGTCGTGGCCAGCGCCTGCCTTCTTGCCGTTGGAGAGACGATATATCTTCAGGAAGAACAGCAACAAACGTTCTGGGAAATGTTTGTACAGCTACGTTTCTTTCCAAGACTGTGCGCGCATAGGCAAGGCATTGGAGGTGAAAGGGAGCGGCTGGAAAGGCTAGCTCGATTGGGAAGAATTGTTAGTTGACGGCCGACCTTCTGTTTTCACAACTTGTGATATTTCGCTCAGTGCTCTGGAGGCGACAGACCGGCCTGTTGCCGGTCGGTGCCCCATCGGTCCCATCGGGCGCGACCAACGCGTAAAACGCGCATTGCGAAAATTAGCAGAGCCTTTAAAAAGCGGCGGTAAAATTTGAGATTACTTCCCGGGAAGCGACTGGCTAGCAGTCAGTAGGTTATTTGTTATTTTTGTCTGCCCTCTTCCCGGAGCAGAGTTCCGAAATCAGTCGAGAGGAAAAGTGGACGAGGAAAACGGATGCGGCCAGGACGGCGGCCAGCACGGCCCGCACTGTGGGGAGCGGCGGAGAGGGTAGGCAGACGCGTTTAGGACCGTCGTTCGCCGCAGAGCAATAGGCTCGCACTGCACTTACTGAAGGCGAAATTACCCTCGGCGAGCTTAGCGCTACGAACAATTGTTTTCCCGTGTGGCCGGCGGGCCGCCCCCGGCTGCCCCCACCCCCGCCCCCGCCCCCGCGAGCTGCGTCCGCGGGCAGGCCTCGGATGGCGGCACGAGCACAGCGTTCAGCCATTCGGGGGACTTGGTCTGGACTCCCGTAGACAGCCCCCCGTCCGGTCAGCGTCCCCCCCGACAGCGCCCGGACTCAGTCCACCGAGGCGCGCTGTACGGGACGGTCGACGACGGGGTGCTGGCCGCCCGAGGACGCCGACGACCGGGAGTTGGTGAGTGATCACGGCGGGGCCGGCGTCCGCCAGCGCCACCCGATTGGAGACCGGACCGGAGCCGTAGGCGGAAGCGTAGTGCCCCAAATTTATTCGAGTGCAGCAGCAGCGGCTGCGTGTTGCATTCGCAGAATGCGCTTCAGTCGGATGCGGGGCTCGTCATGGGGACAAACGGGGCGCCTTACGCGAGAAAGCCGCTTAGCGTCGAGGAATCGGGCGGCCGGGCCGGGCCGGGCGCCTCTGCATTCATTACCCGGCGATCACGACGGCGGCCCGGGGAGGGCGGCCGAGGCGGGGCGGGGAGCGCCGGCGGCGACCTGAACGCGCGCGCAGCCACGGCCTCACGGGGCGCGGAGGCGGTAACAAAAGCCGCGAGTCCAATCAGAACGTTAAGCGATCCCGCGCGATAAAGCGATGTGGCGGAAAAGCTCGTACTTGGCCGCGGCCCGGGCGGCGGCGCGGCGGTCCGCGGGTATTTCCCGGACGTTTTTGTGGTGCGGGCGGTTAAGTAACGAGTAACGAGTAACGAGGCAGAGGCAGCAGGGGCCTACTCGGTCTGCTGGCGAGTGAGGCGCGCGCTGACCGCAGAGCGGCGCCAGCGGCGTACAGCGACTAGCGACCGCCGAGTTAGGTGCTCTTCCATTCATTAATCCCCCCGCCGTCACGCGACGTCGCCGGGAACCGTGACGTTACGACGCTTTGTAGCGTCACCGCTTTGTAGCGTCACCGCTTTGTATCGTCACACAGCTCTGTGCCGCCACACAGCATGGGGAACATCCATCGAGTCCGTCCACGATATTATCGCAAGCGCACATCTCAATTCTGGGCGGTGTCTGAACAGCAATAGCGCCTGGTGGGTAGGCAGCCGCGACTCGTGCACGCACACGTGTCGTGCGGGCTGGCCTACCCTGGCGCTCGCAGGCGCTCGGCGTCAGATCCAAGTCTCAGCATCTGTATTTTGTCTGATGGCGCGGCGCACGGAGCAGCCGGAGCGGCCGGGCCCGAGCACCGTGACGGGAGCAGTAGGCAGTGACGTCACTATCTCTTCGCCCGCAGCCGCGGCCTGCGCCGCCGGAAATGCCTCCTCCTCATCTAGGCCCCGCGGACTTCGATGACGTGGGGCGGCTGGGCCGCGGCTGTGCTGGGCTGAGCTGGGCTGGGCGCCCGGCGGCCTCGGGCATTGATGCCGCCCGGCTGACCGGACCGCCTCAACAGTGGCGTCACCGATGGTGTATCTTTTTTTGGCCCCGCCGCCGAGAAGGAGGAGGAGGCCCAGAAGAAGGCCTGGACGCCGCTGACGGTGTGCTCGGCGGCGTCCTGTCCCGTCCCACCCGGTTTCCCTGCAGACACGTCCCGGATGGAGACGATGGAATACTCCGGTGGTTCTAAAGGGCCCACACAAAAAAAAAAATCAATGTGTACTCTTTAAAAAAATCAGGAAAAGAAGTCAGAAATTGTCAGCAAAAATTGGGAAAATAAGAGAAAAACAAGAAGAAAAATAAACAGAAAAAAAATCAAAACATCAAATTTTGAATTTAAATCATGGTACGCTTGCGTCACGAGTAAGGGACCCCTCGTTTGGTTCCATCTGGTTCCCACCCACATCTGAGGACGAGAGAGGGCGGTACGGCGGGGGAGTTGGAGGGCCTGGCCTGGGGCCGAGGTCGGGGGCGGCGCCCTGCGCACACGCCGTGGCCGCGCCTGCTCCGGTCGCGTTGCGGCCGCCCGGAGGAGCCGAACCGGACTCCGTGACGCCAACGGGGACGTCACTGTCAGCGGCCTCATGTCATGAGCGGGGCGTGGCAGGGCGAGGCGACTCCGGGGAAGTCTCGTCCCGTCTCCCACCGGAGGCTGCGCCCGGCTGCGCCCCGGTGCCGCGAGCACCACGATGCCCCCCGGAGCCCCGGAGCTCCACAGGCCGTCGGTGACGTCGTGGGGGCGGACCGGGCTGGACCGGGCCGGTCAGCGGGTCAACCCATGACGTCGCGAGTGCTGCACGACGCGCGCTGGGGCCCACAGCCCACAGCCCCACCGGCGCGGTGCGCTACTAGTGTATAAGACGAGAGCCCCCTCCCGCCCAGCCGCACTCCGGTGACCGGAGTCCCCGCAGCCGGCTGCAGCACACCGCAGCGCACCCGGTCTTCTTCGCGCTCCCTGACAACATCGCCTCTCCTTATGTAAGTTCTCCGTAGGTTGGCCGGGAGTTATTTCAAATCATGCGTTTGAAGCATCGAGGCATTCGGTTAGATATGGTCTTGGGTATGATATAGCGAAGGTTTCTTGTCCCGGTTTACAGATTTGTCAGTCAATGGGAGAGTTTTGGCGGCCACATAAATGGAACGACACTAGAAAAGTATCTGGACTTATTTGCATTCCAAGAGGAAGGATTCAGAACAGCATTAGCTGTTATCTAACACCTTTGCGTCCATTCATCAACACCTCACTCCTTGCCTCAGTCCTCGCCATACTGACAGGACGGCATATTCTAGTTTCGATAACACATATAGTAATCCTTTCCTTATTTTTATTTTCCAAAGTCAGTTTGTCAAACAGTGACGTGGCGACGGCCTCCTAGATCTATTGTTGCGGTGTCTACCGGCTCGACCACTTCCAAGAAGCCAAAGTCATGCTGAGGAGCCGCCTGCAAAATGAGTATATATATATACCGGCGTGGAGCGGAGTGGAGGGGGGGGGGGGGGCTCGGAGCTCGGGACTGAATGATAGCTGGCTGGCACGCGGCGCTGGAAACCTGCTTTTCTCAGCACGCATAATGTAACCCAAGCTGCCGTGCTGCCGAAATATGTTTAATCACCCGACCCGGCCAGTCCGTCAGCTCTTTCAATCTCTCCGTCCCGAGTCGGCCTTCGCGGCATTACTCCCCGCCGGGTCGCGTCTCGTGAGGCCGGTGGCGCCGCCTGTCGTCAAACTGCCCGCGGGGGGAACGGAAGTACACGACGCCACTAATCTGAATTTCGTGAAAAAACAAACAGATGTCGTATAACTGCAGGCGCGCGCGCGCGTCCGTCCGTGTCGGCTGCGCCGTTCATCAACGACTTTATTGCAGTATTGTTTATTCCCCATCCCCGAAAAGAGACACAAAAAATACGCTCACTCCCGAACGACTTAGCTGCTGGGCTGGCTGGAAATCCCTGGCTCGGTTTGACATTGAGCACCTTTCAGAGTAATGGGAGTTTGGCTCGCGTTCGTACCACACTGGAGCATTACGCTGAGCGCGCTGAGCCCAGATGGAGCCGAGTTCGGCGCGAGGCACTTTGGTCGTTTCAAGGTCACGGAGAGAGGGAGACAGACACAGGCGTGTCTTGCGGGCTGACTAGAGAAGGAGTGAGAGAGAAAGAGAGGGGGGGGGGAGTGGCAGGTGTGTAGAAAATACTAGTTTGGCCCCCTATTGGGCACGGCGATTCATAAGTAGTGTACGCAGCCGACGGCGGGTCGCACGAGCGCGGGGTACTTGCCACAGCCAGGCGCGGCACCTGGGCACGGCCACCGCGACAGGGCTTGGTGACCTGGGCATGTGGGATTGCGGCTTGGACGTCGGCTTTGTTCGCGTCGGGCAGAGAGACAGCAGAGGTTTGCTTGCAAGTCGGAGACCCGGGGGGGGGGGGGGTGCACGCGGGTGCCCGCTGCAGGTGAAAGGCGAGGGCCCGCTCTATGCTTTACATTTTCCTGCTCGTATATCATTCGGCCGGTTTGGAAAGGCGTCCCGCAGGAGGATGAGTGCGCCCCGTCGGCTCCGGGCTCAGAAGCCCTGGGCTCGGCGCTGGCTGGCCAGCGGGACGGAACCAAAT
The DNA here is from genome assembly GCA_038380765.1 of Odontothrips loti. Taxonomy (NCBI): domain Eukaryota; kingdom Metazoa; phylum Arthropoda; class Insecta; order Thysanoptera; family Thripidae; genus Odontothrips; species Odontothrips loti. The sequence continues at coordinate 16,578,756 of CM076244.1, read as the reverse complement.
CCAGGAAAACAAAATGCAGCGTTGTCGTCCCCCGTCCTCAGTTGTTGTTTTTTTTTTTTATTGGCCATCAGAACATGATTTGAGCCCGCGAACGAAAATACCATAATGACACGAAATTCCCTGCCGTTGCCCTCTGCGTTGCCCTGCGGTGTGTACCTGGCCACCTGGTCCTGGCCCCAGCCCCGGCACGCGTATATTTCTTTTATGGACCTCGGATTGCGCTGGCCGAGGCTCTGGTTTCTGACCCCCCCCCCCCCGCACCGGCACCGAATCGCAAGGTGTGGCGCCCCTCCTAGCGCCTATCGCCCGCCGATTGCCTGTTGTTGTGGTTACTGCTTCGCCAAAGTGTGCGGGGCAAGGCGGGCGGGGCGGGGCGTGGAGGGGCTCGGGGGCTCGGGGGGCAGGGCTTGAATTGTTTTCGAGGTGAAAGTGCACGCGCGCTGCTACTTACTCATCCCCCCCCCCCTCCCCGTCGTCGACCAGCCTTTGAAGCGTGTCTTGCCCCCCCCCCTCTCCCTCCCCTCTCAGCCTCCCATCTCTGCTTTGCAAGGGCGTAACTGCAGGCTGTTGTTACCTGTCGCTCCGCTAATGTCAAGGCTGCTGTGGCGTGCAGCGGCGTGGGCTTGCGTGCGGCGCGCGTGTGGCGCGCGTGTGGGGGTGCACGGAAGCCGCCACAGCCGCGCCGAGCGGTGGGGCACGTAGGTGCGCGGCTGGGCTGGCCTGCACCTGCAGCACCTGAAGCACAACATGACCGCCGCCTTCCTCTCTGTCCGCAGATGCCGCAGACGGTGCCCAGCCCTCGCGGCAACCCCTGCGAATTCGGCGACTTCGACGCGTTCGACCTCTCGCTGCTGCCCGGCCCCGCGTTCGAGGCCGGCGACAGCAACTGCAGCAGCAGCGGCAGCCATTGCGGCGGTAGCCTCGGCGGCAGCAGCCCCTCCTGGGGCCACCCGTCCTGGGGGCCGCCCTCGTCCTCGCCGGACTGCGAGGTGCCCTACTCGCCCAACAGCGTCAGCCAGCTCGTGTCGCTGTTCTACGACACCAACGCCTCGCCGCCGCCCATGTTCCCGTCGCCGGACAGGGACGCCGTCAAGCCGGGCAAGGGGGACGACGACACCCTGACCACCATCAAGACAGAGCCGCTGACTGAGCCGCTGCCAGAGCCCCTCGCCGAGCCCCTGCTGGGCAGCTGCAGCTCGTGGGAGAACCAGAGCACGGCCTTCCTCTTCTCGCCGGGGTCGTCGTCACCGACCTACATCAAACAGGAGCACCCCTCGCCGCAGCAGGACGCCAGCGTGCCGCAGATGGACGACGAGGGCCGCCAGGACGACGCCGCCGACCACCAGCTCCTGCGGGAGGTCCTCAAGGACACGAGCTTCCAGCGCAAGTTCAACCTGAAGCCGTTCGACCTGGGCCTGGGCGGGCTCGGAGGGCTGGCGCACCAGCTGCAGCAGCCGTGGGCCGCGCCGCTGCGGCGGACACTGTCCGGCGGTGGCAGCGGCTCCGCCGGACAGGTCACCATCAAGATGGAGCAGGGCGACGACGGGGACCTGCAGCAGCTGGACCAGGACGCCATCGAGCCCATGATCTCGCTGGCCATCCAGCAGATGCGGAACGAGATCGGCAGCACGTGCTCCATGCTCGGCATCGCCCCAGGTGAGCCCCATGCCCGCAGCACCAAGCCCTCAGCCCTCAGCTATCAGCTTTCAGCCCTGAGCTCTTCAGCTCTCAGCTCTCAGCCCTTAGCTCTCAGCCCTCAGCTCTCAGCTCTCAGCTCTTAGCTCTCAGCCCTCAGCTCTCAGCTCTTAGCTCTCAGCCCTCAGCTCTCAGCTCTCAGCTCTTCAGCTCTCAGCCCTCAGCTCTCAGCTCTCAGCCCTCAGCTCTCAGCTCTCAGCTCTCAGCTCTCAGCTCTTAGCTCTCAGCCCTCAGCTCTCAGCTCTTAGCTCTCAGCCCTCAGCTATCAGCTTTCAGCCCTGAGCTCTTCAGCTCTCAGCTCTCAGCCCTTAGCTCTCAGCCCTTAGCTCTCAGCCCTTAGCTCTCAGCCCTCAGCTCTCAGCTCTCAGCTCTTAGCTCTCAGCCCTCAGCTCTCAGCCTCGCTGGCTGGCTGGCTGGCCTCTTGAACTGACCTCTGACGCACGCCGGCCACACCGCGCCGCCCATACTGCGATCCCACTATTGATACCTTTCAAATAACACGCCACTCTCGTGGACGACAGAGTGCAACTATGAGCGTGCTTTCCATTTTACCCACGGACTTCCCTCTGTTATTTTTCTGTTGTTTTCATTTTCTCGTCATGACGTTCACGAAAAACCACAACGGAAAGAAGGAAAAAACAGAGCAAATACGCTTGACGTGCTTTTGTGCTCACGCGTTGTCTTGTTTTGTGGGAAATGCTATTTCGCCTTGATGCATATTCACGTTCCATCGGCACGCTCGTCGTAACTTTCCACGCGTATCTCCCCGTCTCCCTTCCTCTCGCGGCGGTGGTAGCGGCGGCAGCGGCGGCACAAGCTTGCGGCCTGTCCTTGTCCGTCCATTACTCATATCGCCGCTGATCTGTACTTACCGCCCGCGTGTGCTGTGCTCTGTGGATATCGTATCGCCCAGAGATTTCCTCGGCATTTTAGTAACGCCAGAGAAACAAATAGGATCTAAAATAAAAAGCCACCGGGTAGTAGTGCTTCGCCGCTGGCCTGATGCTGATCAGCGATCGTTCAGTTTTAATCGAGTTTCGCACCCGGTCCGCAGATCCCCCCCCCCTATTTCCCCCCGCGTGTTGTTTTCGTGTGATGTGATGGGAGAGATGCCTATCGCCGCGATTCGACTCGGCTGGTTGGGTCCGCAGACCGCGCAATGCGGTGCGGCTGGAGCCGCTGGAGCCGCTGGAGCCGGAGCCGGGGCCCCGAGGCGTTGGCACGACTGAGCGGGGGCCCTATATGTGTATTGCTGCCCGTCCTTGGGAACCCCCCCCCCCCCCCCCTCTCTCTCTCTCTCTCTCTCTCTCTCTCTCTCTCTCTCTCTCTCTCTCTCTCTCTCTCCCTCTCTCTCTCCCTCCCCTTGTGACGCTGTTGTCGCTGCCCAGCTTCCGTATAGCGCACGCACATGCAATGAGTGCCGTGCCCGACTCCCACGCGATCTCGCGGCAAGCGCAGGAATCTCACCGCGCGATCGCCCAGAACGATCTCTTTATATATTTTTTTAACTACGTGCTTCTCCGAGTTCCTCTCTCTTCGACCATATCGGCCCGAGTTGTTTGCGGGTTGTCCGTCGTGACCTTGAAAGCCCTTGGCCGGCCGGCCGGCCCTTGGCACCCGGCCCACGTAGCCCGCGCAGCCCGCGCACCGCCCGCCGGCGTGGCGGCCACAAGTCGCGCAGCGGCGCGGCGGCGCTAGAAAACACCTCCGTCCCTCTCCCTCTCTCCCACCGGACCGGCCAGCCGAAAGGATCGTGTGCAAGTGAGACACGCATGGCGGTGGCAAGCTTCGGACGCCCCCCTCGCTCTGACCGGGCCGCTTTCTCCCGCCGCACAGCCCAGCACGGCAGCGCTGAGGGCGCAGACCGATCGCGGCAGGTAGAGCGGGCCCATGGCAGCCCCATGGCAGCCCCATGGCAGCCCCATGGCAGCCCCATGACAGCCCCATGACAGCCCAATCGCAGCCCCATGGCAGCCCCATATGGCAGCCCCGCGAATTCGAATGCAGTGCTGCCGCTGACGCGCCACCACCACCGCCCTCCGCCCGTTCGGCCACAAAGTACGTCTCTCCCCTCGCCTGGACGCCAGGCGCAGGCTGCGGACGCTCGGGTAGGCCAGCCCGCACGACACCCGTGCATGCAGAGGCCGCAGTTGCCTACCCAGCAGGCGCCGTGTGCGCTGAGATCGAGGTCCGAGTGAAGGTGAAGGTGTCTCCTAGGAGCCGGGACGGAGACCGGAGGGGCCGGAGGGGGCCGGAGGGGGAGGGGGCCGGAGGCGAGGACCTCTGCGCGCAACTCGGCTCCGAGTGCGCAATTAAATCGGAGACGTCGTTAAATGAACGCCATTGAGGAGCTGCGAAAACACGTTCCTAGCCGCGAGCCGAGCGGGGCGTTTGATAGGACGTCAGTAGGAGCGGCCACGCCCAGGGCTCCGGCCCGGCACAACAGCCCGGCCCAGCCCCGCCCCGCCCCCCCGCCCCGCCCCGCCCCGCCCCGCTGCCGGCGGCCGGCCCCGCCCTCCGTTGTGGCTGTTTCCACCGCCAGACAAGACCTGCGAAGGATCGGGGCCCTGACAGAAACATTGACAGAATCTTCTCAGAGATGCCGCCGCGTCCTATCTTATTTTTCTCGGGGTGCGCCGCCCGTTTTTGCTCCCCCTGCCTCCCCCTCCCCTCCCCCTCCCCTCCCCCTGCCGGCCCGAGTACCTTGGGCAACGCCTTCTGGCCGTCACGCGCGGCTGCATCGGAGTGATAATGCATAAAGAACGGCCAGATCGGCCGGATTCGATTCGCGACTCGAGTTTGTCCGGCGGGGCGGGACGGGGGGGGGGGGGGGGGCTCGGCACTGCCGGAGCGCCTGTGGCTGCGGAGGGTAGGCACAAGTGCGTCTCTCCTCAACTACTGTTTGAATTGCGATTGCGGAGCGCGGCGCTCCGTCATACTACGGCTCTGACTGCTTTCGCTGCCAGGTGCACCGTCTGGACACTTGCAGACCACCTGCGCACGGGCGGAGCGCACCGCACGGCGGCAGTGTTTGAGCGGAGCTGGAGGGGAGGGGGAGGGAGGTCCGCGGGAGACTTGGGCGCTGGGGCTGGTCGGCAGAGACGGCGCTGCTGGCTGGACTGAACACTAACGTGATCGGCTCGCCTTCGGTGGAACGACGCAAGGAGCTTAGCTTCCGCGCTGGGTGGGGGTGGGGGTAGAGCTTTACTTCCGCGCGATCTCAGCTGTTTGGTTCGTGGACACGACGCTGTGCGTATCGCGGACAAACAACGCTCACGCCCTGCTCACGCCCTGCTCACGCCCTGCTCATGCCCTGCTCACGCCCTGCTCACGCCCTGCTCACGCCCTGCTCACGCCCTGCTCACGCCCTGCTCACGCCCTGCTCACGCCCTGCTCACGCCCTGCTCACGCCCTGCTCACGCCCTGCTCACGCCCTGCTCACGCCCTGCTCACGCCCTGCTCACGCCCTGCTCACGCCCTGCTCACGCCCTGCTCACGCCCTGCTCACGCCCTGCTCACGCCCTGCTCACGCCCTGCTCACGCCCTGCTCACGCCCTGCTCACGCCCTGCTCACGCCCTGCTCACGCCCTGCTCACGCCCTGCTCACGCCCGCCCTGCTCACGCCCTGCTCACGCCCTGCTCACGCCCTGCTCACGCCCTGCTCACGCCCTGCTCACGCCCTGCTCACGCCCTGCTCACGCCCTGCTCACGCCCTGCTCACGCCCTGCTCACGCCCTGCTCACGCCCTGCGCACGCCCTGCGCACGCCCTGCTCACGCCCTGCTCACGCCCTGCTCACGCCCTGCTCACGCCCTGCTCACGCCCTGCTCACGCCCTGCTCACGCCCTGCTCACGCCCTGCTCACGCCCTGCTCACGCCCTGCTCACGCCCTGCTCACGCCCTGCTCACGCCCTGCCTCACGCCCTGCTCACGCCCTGCTCACGCCCTGCTCACGCCCTGCTCACGCCCTGCTCACGCTATGCTCACGCCATGCTTGCTGCTCGCTGCCCGCTGCCCGCTCTTTTATTTTTATAGCGGCCACATTTTTGCGGAGTGCCGAGTCACCTCAGTGGCGGCCGGAGCACGGCGGCACAGCCGGGGCATGGCCGGAGGCTCGTCTTGCCGGCCGCCCGAGGAATGCTGGCTGTTGGCCCAGTCCCAAACCGACGATTTTAAATGGCTCCAATGGCTCCGGCGGTGACGGCGATGACGACTCGTGTGCTATGCGAATGTGACCCGCCGCGGCCGCAGAGAGAGAGAGAGAGAATAATTCCAGAAAGTCACGCAGGCCGCGTCACGTGACAGCCGCGGGTTCAAATACCAGCCCTCTCTCTCTCTCTCTCTCTCTCTCTCTCTCTCTCTCTCTCTCTCTCTCTCTCTCTCTCTCTCTCTCTCTCTCTCTCTCTCTCTCTCTCTCTCTCTCTCTCTCTCTCTCTCTCTCTTTCTTTCTCTCTCCCCCCCCCCCTTTCTCTTTATCTCCCGTGCGGAGATTGCTTGTCTAGTTGTGGTGACGTGCTCCATTGTCTCCCGTCTGCTATGCCCCCTTCGCCCTTTGATGTTTCCCGAATGAAGGAGGTGTTGTCCCGCAGCCCCGCAGCCCCGCCCGCCCGTACATCGCGCCCCCGTGACCTTTTCCCTTTTGTAGATCCGATAAAAGAGGCGGCCGATCTGTGAATGACAGCGGTTGGCCTGGAGCCCGGAGCCCGGGCGGGTCCCGTTAGCGGCGTCGTCGGCCCGCGTCAGAGTCAGTACCGATCCGACCGGAGGCGCCCGCAGGAGGCCGGCTGGAGGGAAGGGGGTTGAACCCACACCGTCGCCGGGTTTGCGTAACTCTGGCCTGTATCCATGGCAACTGCCGCGGCGTGGCGGCGCGTGGCGGCGCGTGTCATACTCGGCCGCGGCGCGCGGACATTCCAGGAAGGTGGATGTATTAAATCGCCTCCGCCGCGCCGCGCCGCGCCGCCCGACCTACTCCGGCCGAGACTCCGGCTGCAATGCACACCAGGTGGTGTTTCAGCACCCCTGCCGTGCCCTGCCGTGCCCTGCCGTGCCGCCGTGCCCTGCCGTGCCCTGCCGTGCCCTGCCGGGCCCTGCCGGCCCTGCGGGCTGCGGGGTAGGCAGCCCGGTGCACCTGCACTGGCATGCCTGCAGGAGCAGCACCGGGCCGGGGACGGCCTGTTGCACAAGACCAGCGGGGCGCTATGAGTCACCGGTGTGTGCCCGTGTGCCCGCAGTGTGCTTTTGGAGGCGACTGGCGATTTCACGACGCACCGAACCCCAGCCGCAGTGTTGTCATCTCGGTTTTGTGTGTCGATGGTTTAAACGCTGATATTCGCGTTGGGCGGGATCCCCAGAGAAGGGAGGCAGCGCCCTTCCCGCGGCGGCACGGCGCGGCAGGGGCGTAGCAGAACGCGCCGGAACCTGCCGCATTCAGGCGTTTGTGGTGCGGGGTTGCCTCCCCCCCCCCCTCACTGTCTACGCCCCTGCGGCGCGGCAATGCACGGTGGCATTAGATGCGGGGGAGTTACGTAAGTAGGGTGGCCCCCTCTGTTACGCCAACGCAGCGCACCGCTTTGAGCCCGAGCCTATTACTACCTACCCCCACTGGCCGTGCCGTGCCGTGCCGTGCCGTGCCGTGCCGTGCCGTGCCGTGTCGTGCCGTGCCTCAGCAGCACAACGAGTGGGGAGGAGACCCCTTCTGCTGACGCACATGAGCTTCTCGGAAGACATGGAGCCGCAGCGGTGCAGGGGGGGGGGGGGGGAGAGGGAAGTCGGAGCGCCGCCGTCCTTGTCCTCGTTCTCCAACGCCTCCGCTGCAGCACTACCGCTCCGCCAGGACGGCCAGGGCATTCCCCCCAGACAGTGACTCACACACACACACACACACACACACACACACAGAGCTTCTCCCGTTTATTGCAAAATCTTTGCTCGGCCGCACGGCTCCGGCCCCCCCGATCCGTTGATTGGGGGTCAGCCGCCGCCACCGCCGCCACCGCCGCCGCCGCCTCCAAGCCCCAGCCCCTGCGCCCTCTATCTCCGTTGCGTAAGGTGTTTACGCGTGGACTTTCGGGATTTTCCCTTCCCGGCCTATAACGACTTCCACCGCGCGCCTCCGAGCTCTGATACACGCCGCATTGCGCAGACGCTGATGGGGGTTGGGGGCTGCCAGGGGCTGCCGGGGGCTGCCGGGGACAGGGGCAGCCACACTGTTTTCGATACCGCACCACAGTGGTTATTGCAAAGCAGTAGTGATACACACTCCTTACCAAATATATTGCAAAACTAGCCTGTATCGCAGTGTACTATCGCAAACCGTTCGTGATAACGAGCGCATTACGTCTTATGAGGGAGTGTATCACTGTTGCTTGCAAGACCAATTTGTATTGCAATTTTAAATGCAGTCCAGGGGCCGTCGCCACAGAGGGACACGGCGGCTCAGCCCGGGGAAACAGAAGCCAAGCCAGGATCGGAATGTGAGCGCGAGTTGCACCCTCGCCGTCACTTTGTGGGGTACATATTAAAAACTGCGTTTACGAGCGGTGGTGCAAGGACTCTATGACGCAGATCGTGATGCTGGTCACGAGCTGGGCGCCGTACTCTGTCTCCCTCTCTATCCCTCCCAGGTGGTTGGCCCCCGTGGAGCGACAGAGACAGCAGAGTGGAGTAGCCTCCTCCTCTTCCTCCTTCTCCTCCTCCTCCTCCTCCTCCTGGTCGGTCTCGCAAGTGAGCAGCGCGCATTCTCGAGGAGAAAGCTCCCTTCCCCCATCCTCGCCGCCTGCCTCACGGCTCGGCTCCGCTCGGCTCGGCGGCGGAGTACTGCAGTGCGAGAGAGATGGGAGAGGACTCGCTCTGCCGTGCCGGCGGTTGTGCCGCGCGGGTTGCGTACCTGCTGCGCCAGTGCAGAAATATCGCGGCTGAACCTTGGGCTCGGGTTCGAATACCGGTCAGGAGCACCAGGGCAGCGCGAAGGTGTCGCTGCGGTGGCCGAAGCCCAAGGCAGTGACAGTGACTCAAACGCGCTGGAAAGCTTTGGTGGCCGCTGGCCGTCACTGCATTCTGACTCCGCGGCGCACTCTTTGTGGCTCTGTCTCTGTCGCACTCATGGGGTGCCGCGGGCCGGCCCGCACCGCTCCCTCTGCTCTGCAGGTGTGCAAGGGTGAGTCACACCCGGCGGGGTGGGTAGGGTGGGGTGGGACGCGTCATCCAAAACGTACTGCCCGCACAAATTTCAAAAGAATTATGTTTAATTTTTTTTTCCAAGCCACCCTGCTTTACCCGACAAGGCAGTCGAAATGAGAGTCCACTGTTTCATAAATCAAAATCCCTCGATAGGCTTTGTTTTAACATTTTGTTTGCGTCGCGGTGGCGTTGCTCATTACCATGCGATAGATCTGACGAGGGGAGGCCGAGGCCGAGGCGCTGCGGTGCGCCGGTGCTCGGTTTTCTTATCGACGCGAGACTTTGGCGCAGCAGGTGCTGTCGCTTGCTACGTGTGCCGGGGTAGCCTCGCTCCCCACCTGTGTCTGTGTGCGTGTGCGTGTGTGTGTGTGTGTGTGTGAGCGCGTAGGTACCTGCTCGCTTGTTCTATATATAGCCGCATACGGTGTCGCCGCGGCGGACAGAGCCCGAGCCCCCCTTGCCGGTACGAGCTTGTATGTGTGTGTGTGTGTGTGTGTGTGTGTGTGTGTGTGTGTGTGTGTGTGTGTGTGTGTGTGTGGCAGTCGCAGGGCGGTCGGTCGCAGACGCCGTTGATATGTGACGGCCCGTACGCGCACAAGTCCGAGTGGGGGCAGCGGGGGCTGCGAACCGGTGGGGCGGGGCGGGGCCGAGCCTAGCGGCGCTGGTGGCACTGCCGAGCCGAGCGGAGGCGGCCTTGAGGTATTCCGAGGCGAAGGCGAGGCGAGAGGCCTTGCAGCGCAGCACGCCTCGTGCGCGGCTGTCTCCGGCACGGGGGGGCCGGGCCGGGCCGGGGGTTACTATTGTCACACTCCCATGATTATACCACTGATTATTCGGAGGCCCGCCCCCGCGGGCCCCGCGGCCCCGCCCGACAGCGGGCTGACGGGACAGTTCCGCGAGATTAGTCCATTTTCGGAGGCGTCCTGCGCGAGTGAACCACACGCGGAGATCGGATTTGTTGTGGCAGCTAACTGCGGTATGATATATCGGATCGGAATCGGCGGGCGGCTTAGAGTGCTTATTCCGAGGAGGCGCGCTTAAAATAGCACAGCGTAGCACAGCCTCGCCGTGGGTGGCAGGTGTCTGCGCCCCGCCCCGCCGCGGTCGCCAATCTGAATCTGAATCCTCGGTGCGCCGCGCCCGGCCGAGCCGCGCCCACGCGCCCTGCCGCCGCTACCGCCGCCGCTACCGCCGCCGCCTTTCCACGAACCTCGCCTCGCACGGACGCGGACGCGACGACCGGATGATAACATGATTGGCGTCCAAACGGCGAGAATTACGGACGCGGCGCGCTTGAGTGTGTTACGTGGTGCCGTGCAGAAAACAAAGATGGCAGCCGTCATATACACGCACGCGATTGGTCCACATGGGGGGGGCGAATGTTACTCCATAGTAAACAAAAACAAAACTAAAGGAAATCTCAAATCTCTGGAACCCTTGTTTGCGGAGCGAGCGAGCGGTAAAGAGTTGAACCCCGAACTTTTCAGTCACCGATTCGCAGTCCTCTAAGCCAGTAACGCTACGGAGCTACGATGGGATTAAACAGTGCGCTCTTGGTACTTTAGCCTCTGTCATCCCGCAGAGCAGAACCGCTGGCTCGCGGACCCCATAGGACCAGAACTACAACTACGAAACACGTGACACAAATTCGACCGCGATTGGCCCTTGGGCAGTCTAGTTATTTATTTTTGGGTGATATATACCGCAGATGAGGCCGAGGATTTGGAGGACTTGCTACGCTCGACCTGACTCGATGCCTTTGACCCGTTTGTTGCAGACCCCGCACTGTGGACGCCGGAGGACGTCCGCGCCTGGATCATGTGGACCGTGCGCCAGTTCTCGCTGCCGCCCGTGCAGCTGGCCCTGTTCGACATGGAGGGCTCGGCGCTGGTCGGCCTCAGCGAGGCGGACCTCACGCAGCGCGCACCCCAGGTCAGTGTCTACGGTGTCTCCCGTGTGCTGCCAGCGGAGCGCGCCGAGCGCCGCCCGCCTGTCAGGGTAGGCCAGTTCGCCGCTCCGCCGCGCACGCGTGTTGTGCAGTGTGGCCTACCCTGCACTTCGCAGGCGTCTCGTCCTAGCCGCGCTGTAGGCCGGGCCGGGGAAATGTGGTTCAGCTCGCCGGTCTGGTCACTGTGCCAATGAGGCGAGATTTTCCGTAATAGACAGTAATAGCTGGTCTCCTGCCGCCTCTGTCTGTCTCTCTCTCTCTCTCTCTCTCTCTCTCTCTCTCTCTCTCTCTCTCTCTCTCTCTCTCTCTCTCTCTCTCTCTCTCTCTCTCCTTCTCTCTTTCTCTCAGCTCCCGTTATTGGCCGCAGTCTCTGGACTCGATGAGGCGACATGAGCGAAAGTAGGACGACGAGGCAAAGACGCGAATGAGGAAGAAGTGGAAACGACGATGAACGGGCGGGAAGGGGGGGGGGGAGAGAATGGGAAAGTGGCTAGAAAAGTGGGGAAATGGAAGACATTGCAAGTCGGTAATGACGGTTAGCGTCTCGGTTGGGGAGGGAGGGAGGGAGGGGGGGGGGTGATGAATCGAGACAAACTCCCTGAAATGAGACCAAGAAGAGAATTATAAGGGAAGGGCGGGCAGCTTTGGCGGGAGACGAACTCGCCCTCTAAAATGTAAAAGTGTCATTAATCTGTGAAACGCCTAGGCCCTCTGTCTCTGTCGTGCCGTGCACCGCGAGTGCAGGAAGAGGGAGACGCGAGAGGTCTGTGCGTGCGGGCTATGGCCTGGGCACGGCACTTTCCCTGCTGCTGTTGTTGACCAAGGTGTTGCATGGCGAACTGACCAGCGAGAAGGTAGCAGTGGGAAGGGGGGGGCGTTAGAGAGAGAAAGAGAGAGGGAGAGAGAGAGAGAGAGAGAGAGAGAGAGAGAGAGAGAGAGAGAGAGAGAGAGAGAGAGAGAGAGAGAGAGAGAGAGAGATCCTTACCAAGGATTAAAGTTTTGTCGAGAGGCTTCGCAATGGTAATGCCTGGATTGGAAAGTAAAGTGTCATTGCCGCTGGGTCCCGCCCCGCCTGTGCCAAATCCCTGCCGACGGGACGGCATGGCACCGCATGGCACCGCACGGCATCGCCAGGCATCGCCTGCCCCACCGCGATCTGATAGGTGCGACAGCCAGCAACCCGCGGCCCGCACCCGGTGGGCACTCAGCCGGGGGAGAGGGGGGCGGGGCCAGGCGGGGCCAGGCGTCCTTCAGAGCAGGCCCAGGCCCCAAGGACGGTCGTTGGTTCGGAGGGAGGGAGGGAGAAGAGAGAGAGAGAGAGAGAGAAAGGCACCGAAAGACGAACGGCGATAAAACAGAGTCGCAAATAAGAGAAAGGTGGGGCCCATACCCATGGCCATGCCAGCCCGCCAGGCCACTAAACCCGTCCTTGTTGTTGTTGTTGCAGAGTGGCTCGCTGCTGTTCGCCCAGTTGGAGATCTGGAAGGCGTCGTGTGCCGAGGACATGCACTGCAGCAGGGGTGCGTCACCTGTGCCCACCGTCCAGACGACCCCTGCCGCCCCCAGCGCTGCCCCCAGCGCCGCCCCCGCCCTGATGCACCACCTGGAGGTGCCGGCCCTGACGCCCACCCCCACCCCCACCCCGTTGTCCGAGCACGGCGCGTGCAGCCCCCACAGTCAGTTCAACTCGAGCGCGTCGTCAGCGGACACATCCGACGGTAAGCACCTCCACCTCCCAGAGAGCCTATACTTATTCGCGGAGCGAGCGCTAGCGAGCCGCGAGGCGGAGCGCTATCAGCGACGAAAGATTCCTTTGTCCGTTCGTCACCACGGTTATGACCAGACACAGTCATCAGTCAAGTCATCATTCTCATAAGTTTGTGGCCGCTCAGCAGCCCTAGGGAAGAGTCCGGTCATATCAGCTGTGACGTTCCTTATACGCGATGATTGAACTGATAACTGTAATGTTCTTGTAATATCTTGAATGTTCTTGAATATTTCTTGATTAATTACAATCGAGCGAGCGAGCGACGTGAATTTTGAACCCTAAAGAACTAAAACTACCACCAAGAAACACGTGACACAAATTCGCCCGCGATTGGCCTTTGGGCAGCCTAGTCCTCTGTGCTGTGGCTCTACCACCGCCCCCTGGGAAGTCGAACCCGAGACTCATCTCCCTGCTCTCTGCTCTGTCTACAGATGAGGACGAAGACATGGACGTCGCCCCCAGCGCCGCCTCCACCACGGGGAGCTCGGGCTCCGTGTCGTCGTCCTCCTCCACCACGCGGGGTTCGCACATCCACCTGTGGCAGTTCCTCAAGGAGCTGCTGGGCACACCGCAGGTGCACGGCTCGTGCGTGCGCTGGCTGGACAGGTCCGGCGGCGTGTTCAAGATCGAGGACTCGGTGCGCGTGGCCCGGCTGTGGGGCGCGCGCAAGAACCGACCCGCCATGAACTACGACAAGCTGTCGCGCTCCATCCGTCAGTACTACAAGAAGGGCATCATGAAGAAGACGGAGCGGTCGCAGCGGCTCGTCTACCAGTTCTGCCACCCGTACAGCCTGTGATGGGGCACTGCACTGCCCCCGTCCCGTCGCCCCCGACCCCTCCGCCCCGTTGCTGGCCAACGGTGGACCCGAGGGGCCCGGGGGGCCGACCGTAGTTGGAGAGAGTAGAGTTGGAAGCTGCTGGCTGTCGGAGAGCGCCCCGCCAGGCCGGTCCAGGCCCGAGGCGGCCGGTCCGGTCCGGCCCTGTCTGTCCTGTCCTGCCCGTCGGTCCGGGACGGCTCGATTCCCTCGGGTTGGCCCGGATCGGCCGGACGGCGGCGGGACTCTTTCCGTCGGCGGTCGAACGGAGGCGACGCCTTCGTAGCGCAATCGTATCGCTACCCAGCGCCTGTCGTCCCCCGTCGAACCCCAACACCCTGTACATAGCACGTAGACTGAGCCGGCTCAACACGATGTACATAGTGACTGTGAGGTGGGGTGGGACCGCGGCGCCCGGAGGAAGGTAATTTCCACGCACGGCAACGCGAGTCTCATTGCGGGATGTATTTTTTTCCATTTTTTTTTGTCTGTGGTGGTGGTGAGATGACTTTATTAATTTGATTATTATTTCTTTTTGTGCTTGCTGGCGCCGCCCCCGCGCCCTTGCCCCACGCCCGCGCCGCGAGGCGGGGTCGCCGTCGACGCCCTTTCGGTGCTCGGGTGGGGTACTTATTCTGCCCTGAGCTCGAAGTGTCCGGGCTGGCGGCGGCCGGGCGTGCCGCTGGCAGTGTGGCCGCGCGGGTGCGCTGGTGATTTTTGTTCCCATATATCTATGATATATTTTTGAGAGTACGTTCTATGAACAAACCCCATTTTTTTATTAAATATATATTTGCTTTCCGGGCACGGCGCTACGCCGCTGTGTCCAACCATTTGAATGCGCATTCCCTTCTTACTTTCTCTACCTTTGCGTGCGTGTGTGTGTGCGTGTGTGTGAGTGAGTTTACGTCGCGGTAGCAGTGTAACTACTGGCGACGTTGTATGATGTCTGTAATAGTGTGAGTGAGTTTCTTTCCAGCTGTGTATTTGTCGATTTTATTTTATTCGCTGAGAGTGTTTGTGATCTCCTTACTGTATTTTTATATACATTGTACTGTGTTGTACTTAGTTGTTAGCGATTACTATAAAGGTAGCTTTAAGCAAACACGAGTATAGTTTGCTAAAGAATATGTTACAAGTCGAGTGACTAATGATGATTAATTAAGACAGAATTCTCTGGTAAGGTATATTTTGTGTAGATCTTTTATTCCATAGAGTATTTTTAATATTCACAAATTATTCTGAAAGTTTAGTCTGCTACTCGCGTTACAGTACTGAATTTCCTTAATGTGAATTACTTAGAGTAAGAGGAAGAAATGACTTTGGCTACAAACGCATTTCGTCTCTGGCTAGATAATATCTTGCAAAATAATGACATTAAATAAGTGCTATTTATGTATTTATCCAAATGAATATTTATATGACTCTTTTTCTAACACCAATCCATCATGTACAAATAATTTATCCATTTCTATAATGATAAGTAGTAGTCTGATACAATTTTGAGATAGTGTCGTCAGCGTGCCTTCAAGTACTTTGGAAGGTCTTCAGAAGTAAGAGCTCCCTTCTCAAGATCTTCTAGACTGCTTAATGTATCACCCGCACAGATATACCAGTTGTCGTCTGCACTCCAGTGTTCTAGCTTTTCCCGATGAGAAGGATGAAAACCGATTTTTTTAAAAAATATTGGTCTAAGACTTCATACTGTCACAAATGTCAATAAAGCATTTTGTAATCAACACGTGTGTTTTCGGTTCTACCCGGGTTCTACCTCACTCACTCTGAGCCCCGATCCACTGCCTTCCATTCCCATAGCCGTTGTTGCCCACCCCGGTTGTTGCCCGGCCCGGCCTCCACGTCTCATCGCGGCATGAGGCACGCCCGGCACGCCCGGCACGCCTGGTCGGCGTGGTCCTCGGACGTGGTGCGGCAGGAGCGGGTGCGGGCTTCTCTCGTCCAGCGCCGCGCGGCATGCGGCCACGGCGCGTCCTGCCAGCCCTGCCCGGAGCCCGCCGTCTACCCCCTGCCGCGGCCCGTGCAGGCCGCCCTCAACCAGCAGATAGGGGCTGAGCTGGACGCCAGTCTCGCCTACCTGGCCATGGTAGATGGGCGATGGGCCGGGCCAGGTGAACCGTACTGCCGGCTTCGCTCTTAGTTCTTTCTCTCTGCTGATCTGACAAATAAATGGCAAATATGGGCGCGTCCTCCCGGGTCATACCTCCACTGCCGTCCGGAACAGTCCTGCTTTATTTTGTATCCGCTGTGCCCAGAGCAGAACATGGAGAAAATTTTTGAATATGGGGGCATGAGGTAAACCCGGGACACTGTCTATGCCACGATGACTCCCACTCTTACGCCCACATCGAGCTATACTTTTCCACCCTGTGGAAGGTGGGTGGGGACCGCCTGTGGGAATCGAACCCACCGAGCCTGGAGTCGGATGACTACGGCCCGCGCCAATGACAGTTTGCTCCCCACACCCCTCTCCGGGCTGGATGGGCTGCGTAAAACGAGGCTGGGAAATGTCACGTGGTTTGTGCCATTGGCGAACGCCCTCTTTAGTGCACAGATAGAAGGTGCGGCGGGCGGCGGCCGGGCCTACCCTCCACATGTCCACTGAACACACATGCCAACATGTCAATGTTGGGCGCTGACCGGCTTGGTCTCGGCCTCGGCCCTCTTCGTGTCCAGGCGACGCGAATGGATCAAGCGGCCGTGTCGCTGCGCGGCGCGGCCGCCATGTTCCGGGCCAACGCCGAGGAGGAGCGGGAGCACGGCGCCGTCCTGGTCAGGTGGCTCGTGTCCAGGGGCGGCCACTTCTGCCCGCGGGACATCGCCGCCCCGGCGCCGCCGCCAGACCCGGCTCCGGCCACGGCCGAGGCGCCCTTGTCCGCCTCCGGCTCGTCCTCGCCGGCGTGGGCGGTGGTGGACGCCGCGCTGCGGGGGGCTATCTCCATGGAGCGTCAGGTGAGTGCGAGACACTTGGCAGGGATGAACCCTTCTGAACCCCATGTGAATGTCATATGTCATAGAGACCTTTTCACCCGTGCCTTCTCCGGGCCGGTTTTGTAGAGATAAGGAAATAATGGAGCATGGAAGCAGAAATAAATTTTCAGAATATTATAGGCCACATATTTCCGAGTGTCTTAGTGATTTCGGTTTTTTGATTGATGTCTGATTGACAGATTTACCGCGTGCTGCGCTCGGGTGAAAAGGTCTATGTATGTGTCTTTACAGGTAAACGAGTCCCTCCTGCTCGTTCACCGGGTGGCTCGCGACTGCAAAGATGTAGCTACCGCCGATTTCATAACTAGGATTATGCTTTCCGAACAGGTACCGGTACCACTTCTCAATGTTATACACTAAAATACTTTGCGGTTGCTCAATGAAATCCTGTTAAATTTTGGTGTCCTAGGTGCGGGCCCTGTATCTGCTTGGGCAAATGCACACTAAACTGCAACGAGCTCGAGATTCGAACCACGGACTACATTTGTTCGATGAAATGCTGTTTCATATGTACTAAGTACCCTCTGAGCATTAAGCAGGCAAGGGAAGTACAGAAAAATATTTTAAAGAGGTAACAAAATATTTTTTATTAAATAGATAATCATTAGAATCACAAAAGGACAAGAATCAAGTAATTTTTCACATACAAAACTTACAGTTTCCCACAATAAATAAACAATACTTTGAACCATGTAGTACTAATATTATTGTTCTAAAATCAGCTACAATATGCTGTAAAAATCTGCATAAATTTTTCTAGCAGCAAAACATTTATTTTATACCAAGAGCTAACTACTAAAACTAAACAATGTTTAAAGAAATACCATAAACACATTTAAAACACTACAACATGGCAAAATCTCAGACATACATACCAGCTATATCTCATAGATATAGAAACAACAAAAGTAAGAATGAATTTTAAATCCCTAAGTACAAGCATAAGAGTTAGAGTGCAATAATAAGTAAAGACCAATTATTTTATCACAGTCTTTAAAACAGATACAAGTTTGACTTATGTCAGTCATCAGCAGCTGATGGAGAGAGCTTTATTGTCTTGCTAGCTAGACGAAGAACACTAATCCATGCGCTCTCTGATAACTGCTTGCAGGCAATAGGTTTTCTTTCCTTTAACAAAAAGAAAAAAAGGGGGGGGCATGTAAAACACAGAACAGTATAGAAAAGATCTCAAGAGGATGGATGGAGAAACTCAACAATACCCGAAAAGACTGTAAGGCTCCTTCATATTGAACACGCAAGGGGTCTCGACTGGGTGATGCTGGTGGAACCTAAAACAAAATAAAGATACCTGGTAACTGAAGTTTAAGAGTCATCAAAGGAAGGAAACTTGTATGATGATAGGTGTATTAACCTTAAGATTAGTTGAACCCTGATCAGGACACTGAATGGAAATGTGCAACGGTTTTGCAAGCTTTTGGGGAGACTTAGATGAACCCTAAAACAAAGAGATATAGAAAAGTAAATATTTAAGGTATACTAAATTTATAGATTGAAAAAAAATATTATTAAAAACAGTTAGTAAATGTCACACACCTCAGATGAATCAGTATCAGAGTCCTCATCAGTCTTCTTCTTGTCCCCACCAGGTTTCCAAGAAGGGTCAAATGGATCATCCGAGTCTGTGTTATTAAAGTCAAAATTTTCCAGTTCATCAGGATCTTCAGTATCACTCAAAGCCTGTTTGAGAATTATTTTTGGATGGGGAATGTCTGACTCACTTGAACTACTTATACAAACAATACCTTTTTTAGCTTTCTGCCTTGGTTTACTCTTTTCAGACTCTACTGGAGGACCAAAATTTGACTCACTTGAACTACTTATACAAACAATACCTTTTTTAGCTTTCTGCCTTGGTTTACTCTTTTCAGATTCTACTGGATGACCAAAATTTGACTTGACACCCAGTGATTGCACGGATACAAAGTCACTCTTACTGCTTTCACCTTTCTCCAGCACCTTTTTCTTCTTAGGTCGAGGTTCAATATCACTAGAGTCACTTCCTACAACATTGCAAACCTTATTTTTAGCCTTCGAATTTGTGGACGTCATCCGTTTCTTTATCCTAATACTTAGAGGCTCTGAGTCACTGGAGACTTCTGCATGAAGATTGTAGCTTTTCTTTCCTTTTGTTGACTCCTGCATTTCCATCTTTCTTCTAGACTTTGAGCTATTTTTTCCTTTCAAAGTAAAATCCTTACCTTCAGCAGACCTCTGATGATTCATCTGCTTCCTCCTTTCAATTTGAGCACTATCATAAGAATCTCTTCCATCAGTGTCATCCTCATTTAAGTCTCCTGAATTTTCTTCTCCTATTTTGGAAGCAGATTTTTGTTGCCTTTTGCTCTGCCTACTCTGAACAACTTTTTTAAGACCTTCTACAGCAGCTCTTTGTTGTGCTGCTTTTACAGCCTCAAAGTACCTTAACCTAGTGCTTCGCCTTCGAGACTTGTTTGGTGATGATCTACTTTCAGGGGAACTATCTTTACTAAGGACCTCTCTGAATGTGCTGTGTTTTGAGAGTTTCTCTTTAGAAACACAAACTTTAGAAGACTTTTCATTAGGACTGCCTTCAGAAGCACCATTCATAAATGAGTCTTTGTCAGAAGGGCTATCTTTGAGAGCATCTTGGGGAACATCTTTCAAAATGTCGTCTTTGAATGAATTTCTTGCAGCAGGGGTGGATTTGGACAAATTTCTTTCTGAAGGACAATCTTTGGACTGATTTTCCTCAGTAGGTGTAGATTTGGTTGGGTTTTCATTTAGGGAGCTATAATTTGTTGAAATGTGATCAGGGGGACTTTTTTCAGACACACCTTTAAGATGGGTATCTTCCAGAGATTTACATAAAGATGCATTTTCTTTAAGTTGAGATAAGATATCCTCAGTCATTTTTACATTCGTATGAACACACTCATTCATACCATGTTCTTTGGGAGGGGTTGTTTTAGGAGGGGCCATTTCTTGAGAATGTTCTCTAATGACTATTTCTTCCTCATTGTTCATAGTTAAACAAGCTTCAGATTCAGATTCTTCAACAATGACAAGATCATCACTCTGTGCACTACGCCCAGCATCACTGTCATCGAAAACAACTGGTCTTGGACTACACGCACGATCAACACCAAAATCTGACCCTTCAGCCAGAGTGCAGTGACCATTTCTTAACACTGGGTCAATTTCCTTATCAGAGCCACCGCCATCAGAGCCCCCTTCATTATTATCACCATCGTTGTTGTTATTGTCATCATTGCCTCCATTCAGCTGACCAGCTCCACCATTGTCTCCATCATTTTCATCATCCTCCTCTTCCTCCCCTTCGTCCTCATCTTCTTCTTCTTCTTCCTCATCTACCTGCTCTTCAGAATCATCATCATCATCCTCTTCCTCCTCCTCCTCCTCCTCATCGTCTCCATTTCCACCATCACTTGCATGATCATTATTGTTGTCCTGGTCATCATCCAAATCATTATTGTCGTCTGAACCAGAGTCATCACTACGGCTATCATCCAGCTCGCTGGTAGAGGATTCACCAGATTCTGGAAGGTCCTGAGTGGGACCCTGCAAGCTCTTCTTCACAGGTATACCTTGTTTATGCTTCACTGATTCTTTGCCACCAGTTATGCCTTCATTACAAATCAGCCCGGCGAACTTCTGAAATATGCTCTGCACATATGCAGGATTCAATATTTTGGGTTTCCCTAAACTATCACGGGGCAGCTCAGGACAACCAAATCTCTTCTGACCTTCGCAAATATCTGACTTAGTATCATTGGCATCAACTTTCTTGTTTTTTGAATTATGTAAATATGCTGGATTTAAAAATACAGTGCTCTTAGTCTGTAAGCATTTTCCAGAAGTATCTAAGTTAGAGTTAAATTCCTTAGCAACACTAGAATTAATTTCACTTGCTTCATTCTTCTTTAGCCTTTCATTGTTGACGCTCTTCGAGCTAGGTGCATTTTGAGTTTTGATCTCCACAGGAGTGTCACGGGAAAGAGAGCAGCTCTTCATCACATTACCATCATCCCCAGTAACTAACAAACCAGCACCAAAGGAAATGTCCTCTACCTCAGGTTGATTTACTAGGTTTTTGATGAGTGGTTGGAGAATACTTGACACAGATGGATCATTTATGGATAATTTTTTTAGGGGTTCTTGATGATTATCATTCTGCTGATCAAGAGAAGTACCTGTTAATACTTCTGAGACATAATTTTTTTCTGCCATTGAATAAACTTCTACATCACCACTTAGGGCTTTCATTACTGCATCTGAACTAACCACACTAAAGACTTCATCAATAGATGTAATCTGCCCTGCTTTTGGAATCACTAACAACACTTCTCTTTCAGCATTTGATGACTGACATTCCACAACTGTTTCAGCACAGAGTGTAGCAGACAAAATACATGTTTCTCCATTAGACATGGTTTCAACCTTGGAATCAGCGTAACAGGTCTGGTCAGAACATAAACCTGAATTCCCACAGCCACTTGATTGATTAGGAGTATGCACATTGATTTTACATTGAGCAATTTGGTCTGCAACAATACAGTTTTGGTGTGATGCTACACTTTCCTTACCACTGACTTTTTGTAAACACTGGTCTTGAGGTATGCCAGTAGCCCCATCAAGAATAGTTTCTTTGGATTTACTGTTAACCTGATCTGGAATTTCAGGACTATCTTGAACTTCCATTAAAATTCCATCTTCCCCAACAATAAATATCTTTCCAGTAAAATCAGTGATTGAATTTTCACAACCCTCAACAATCAATGGAGTTGTGCCAACACATATATCATCTTCAGGTAGGGGGTTGCTAGTAGACTGAGTCACATTCTTGATTTGTTCATCACAGGCAATGTTGGCTGAAGCCGTTTCATTACAGTTTTTCTCACTATCATTAGGTTGTTTGTCCTTTGGCACACTGCTGTCTGTTTGACAATGTTTAGCTTGAAGATCAGCTTTCAGATTACTAGCATTCAATAAATTTCGCGTGGCAGTGTAGTCACTTGCATAAGAGTTCGATGAAGTATCTTCCACATTAGAGTTGCATATTTCTACAGAATTTTCATTTTTTAAAAGTTCCTGTTCCACTTCATGAGGAACCTTCATACCAGTCAGTAAAGTAGCCATTGAACGTCTTGGCTTTCCTGCATCCTTCCGCCTTGCTCGAGGCCCTTCTTTCCTTTTTACCATCTTTGCTATTCCAAATTTATGGACATTTGTGTGTATGGTGTACGCTCGCTATAAATTTAGAAGAAAAAAACAATTTTATTGTTGTTGTTGAAAATATGAAAATGTGAAAACATGTTGAATAATTAATTTCTAGTTGTCTTCGAGGTGAATCTTACCTTACTATGGAACAATTTATCACAGCCTTCCCAGTTGCAGGTGAAGTTTGAAATCTTCTCATGTCTCAAACGAATGTGACCCTTCAGATTCCTTTCATGGTAATAATACCTTGAACCCACACACAAATTAAAACAAAACTCTCCACTGACCAAATACATTTTCAAAAAAAAAAAAAAAAAAATTATAAAGAAATTAAATTATAAAGAAATTACCTTGAACAGGACTCATATGGACAGTTAAAAGTAGTCTTGTTATCGAGATGAATAGCAACATGTGCCCGAAGTTTTGACTTTGTGGAAAATTGTTTGTCACAATGTGCACAACATAAAGCTAAACAAAACAAAAATGATTTAAGTAATATAATTTTTAGAACCACTTTGTTTTTACATTTTCAAAGGGCTCAACCTACTTACATGAGAAGCACCGATTATGTTCTGCATTATGCTTTTGCATAGCAGGGTAGTTGGTAAACACTTTCTCACATCCCGATATTTTACATGGGTATGTTTTGTGGGTCCTCATATGACGCTTTAACTCTGCCTTAGAATAAGCTCCAACATCACATTGCTTACACCTGATATGCAATGTAAATGTTATGAAGGATGAACACATTCATGTGCCATAAAAAAGTCAATTCACAAAGAAAATTGTACCTTAATGGTGGTTGTCCATCATGCTCTGCAATATGGTATCGGAGTTGTTTGCTTTTCTTGAATTTCTGATCGCAATGAGGACATGCAAATTTAAAAGCTTCCTCAGAATGCATTTTTTTCATGTGGCGCTTAAAACCACTAGCAGTGGAAAGAACCTTGCCACACCCATCAGAAGTACACCTGAAATAAGCATCCTGAAGTCCAATCCGAAAGGAACTTTATGAGCAAATCTAAGCAAAAACTTCAAATTTACTTACACAATATTTCCCACAGCAATAACAAGATCAGAGTGAGAAGTTGCTTTGTGCCTCTCCAAGTGCTGCTGGTAACTATATGTTTTATTGCAGCCTTCCTCATCACAACAAAACGGTCGATCTTTCTGCAAGCGTGAAATGTACTTATGTGACAAATAATGAATGCTAATTATCACATAGATTTAGGGACAAATTACAAACCGGTGCAAGGTGCATATAAAGATGGCTGCGTAGTTTACTCGGACGGGGAAAAGTTTTGTTGCACAAGTGACATTTATGTTCTTTTACTTCTGTAACATGTGAGAAAGAATTTTATGCAAGTTATTAACTCAAACATACATTATATCTGAATCTACCCATGCAATTGCCTATGAAAATGATTTGAAATTACTTTTACTGCTTGGGCTCTTGTCTTCATTTTCACTGTCAGAGTTGTCAGGGTTGAATGTACGATCTAGTGAAGCTGATCGCTTTCGTTTCATGGCAGCTTTTCTCTTTTTATTTTGGGGAACTTTTGGCTTTCCAGCAGAATCACTACCACTCCAATCCCACTCAACAGAGGAAGCTCGTTTGATTTTCTTCTTGGAATGACATGATGCTCTTCTCGGCCTTAGCTCTCTTCCTGATCTTGCATTCTGTTGACACTTTGCAGGCAAATCATTTTTTTCTTCAACCACTGAAGCAGAGCCACTTGATTGGTTTTCTGAGGAGATAATTTCATCAGGTGTAGTTTCTTTTCCAGCGACAGTGTTTTCTTGTTCTGAGTGATTTTCTCCTTTGGTGTTTTTCTTGGTGTTTCGCTTTGATCTCTCCTTTGTTTGAAGTAGCACTCTGGACCAAGGTTCCTTGAAAGCCCCTCTGGTTTTCCTGCCGTCTGTAATGATGTGTCGACTGAAACGAACACATCATTGAAATCAGGCAAGAATACGTAAACACTGAAGTACAAAAATATGGGCGGACTTGCAATCTCTATAAAGCCGAATAACCTCTCTCCGTCATTGCACAATGACAACCAAGGCCGAAGAGAATTGAAGAAATTTTAAAATCAGCCATTCATTCTATTTGGACGGAACTGTCGTTTCACCTGTCATTTGTAGGAGCTGAAGGGCCATTGAGCGAATCCGGAACGTCTGGGTTAAGACCAGATTGCAAACGAGAGGACGACGACAAATCGGACGCCTTCTCAGCAGAGTCATCGAACCGAATATCCATAGGAAGACGATTGAGGACGACACAACACGCCATGGCTCGATGAAGAGCCTCCGCAATTCTTTCTTCAGCATAAAACTCCAGTTTGAATGAGTGGCGTTCGCTAAACACGTGTGATCGGCTTGGACTAGTGGAAAGAACAATAGAAGGTAGATTTGCTGCGCGCTACGCCCGCTACGCTGCGCCAGTCGCGCGCGGCGCGCGCTCCCCCCTCCTATTCCGGGTTAGTCTACCTTCCAGGGTTGAAGGCCTGTGCCTCATACGCAGTGAGTATTGTGTATGCGAGTTATTGAGGGCCTTTTGCCAAGGGCCGGGAAAATTAGTGGAAACTAGGAATTCAAGATATATTAAAAAAAAAACACTTGTACTTTAGGAAAATCTAATTATTTTTTTGTTTACATACCATCATACATTAAGTCACGACTAAAGTAGCACTAACAACTCTCCAGGATGTTGCATGGTTATCAAGGCAATTGAAGCCAAGATGTCTCAGTAAACGGAAAATTATAATAATTCAATATAAATAAATTTAACACAGCAAAACATACATTAAGCTACTTTACAGAACTGCACCCTTTACAAGAAATAAATTCTCTCCTAACTTAACAAAGATCCACTCCACATCAGTTTATTGTCTGGTATTATATCCAAAATTCACATTTAAAGAGAAGAGAACAACACTGCCAACATGTGATTAACGGGTTTCAGAATGCAATATTCACAATATGAGTGCATTGAAGAAAATTATTCCTTGCTGAGCATTCATCAATACAACATTTTCAGCTATGGCAGGAGTTGAAAAAATGTTATCCTGTAAGACGAGTGCACTGAGGACAACCACTCTACAATGAGCATTCTTCTATATGATGCTATGTTTCAAAACAGTTGAACAGTGAATTACACAAACAGCAAAACATAATGGAAAGCAATTTATGAAAAGCAACTGGAGATTCTACAGTTTGTGCAAAAAATGTTGCATTTTTGAAGTTTATTACCTCAATGCTATAAGTACGCCATACATTTGAGGTAAAGCCATGCAATATCTTTAAAGGGTGTTTGTTTGATCAAGTCACTAACAGGAATGATAAGATTATCACTATCACAATAGCTCAATATAAGTTCCAAACAATTATTTAAACAAAACAAACTCAATGGAACAAACTTTCATGGAACTATGGTACTTCTTTGAATTGCATGTTTCACAACCATAGATGCTTACTCAAAATTGATCACGTCATTGCAAAAGAGAAAAGACTTCGGTTTAGAAAAATTAAATCAACTACATAATCACGATCAAGTACATGGATTGTTTGGGTATGAAGATTGAAAGGAAAACAACAGTTCAAAAAAGCTGTGAGCCAAAAAGGATGAAAATATAACAATACATATTTACACCAAAATCTTAAATTTGAAAGCTCCTACTACAGCTCAAATTTTCCAGCTAGCAAACTGAAAGTAATAAGGGAGCGTATGTGACCATCCTGACACTGTAGGCAAGGTTTGTGATTTGCAATGCACGATAAGAATAAGACATTTAAGATTTTGATAAGAAATATTTTAAGAAACCCGCAGACATAATGAAGCTTCCCATAACTTTACAACAAAAGGAAGAATACAATCAAACCAATGTAAAACTACAAAATGTCCAAAGAAATTTGAAGATGAAAATTTGATTTAATACTACAAACTAACAATACAGTTCCTGGTACCGACTACAATTTTAATGAATAGATGTTAGCCCAAGGAATTATTTTTATTATTAATTTATTTTTGAAATAGTTACATTCTCACATGCATGGCATCATCAACAACACCCATATTAAGATGCTCCATAAATCAACCATTTCAAGAAGACAAAATGGCTCACTTCATCAATCTTTTTTTCCCTATAACAAGTAAGTAGATGATGTATGAGATTAAATTTTACAGCTAGAATACTACTTACATCACAAAGCAATCGGACCTTGTAATGAAACAATAGCTACAGTTCAAATAATTCAAGTTGCACAGAAAATGGTCCTTGCATGATATTTGTCTACTAAAATAACACCATCTAATTCTCTTGAAGAATGAGTCAATGAAAACCATTCATCTATCAGAGAAATATGCTGGATTGAACCATATTAAACCTTCACTCTGTATTCCATGAACATGAACAGAAAATGTGCTTAAAAGCACAAGGGCACAAATGCAAGGAATGCAAGAGCATATCCACAGCAGTCAACATGATTATGGTGAACACAGTACTTCCCAAAGGGCAGTAAATACAATTTATAACATGGTAAAATTCACACTTGCTGACATTAGTGTTGGATAGTAACTGAAGTTTACTGAAGTTTAAGCCTTTTCCAATAAACTGAATAAAACTCCACCAGGGAGAAGCTCATCGCTTTACAAATTCAACACATCTAACATGAATAAACCATATTTCATACAAAATAACATCAATAAAATCATATAAGATGAGCACAATCATCAGCTCAAACAAGATGTTTAATCTACTAGGACAGATAAATGCTTCCTGTTTTCTTTCTCTTTGAGAACTCTCAAGTTAGGGGAAAAAAAGAAGGAAAAAACCAGCAAAGGGCTAATTACTTTAGGGAATTCCCTCTTGCATTAGGCACAGCCCACACTTGTTGTAGCCAAGCTTAAGATGATTTTCGAAGTTGAAATTTCCAATATTATATTCAAATTTATTGCTCTCAAGCCCATACCTGAAATTCACAATTGCAGTAAAAATTCTTCACAAGGAGAACTTGTAATAATTAGATATATAATAATGCTTACCCTCAGAGTACAGTCCCAGCTTCCAGTAGATAATGCGGTACCATCAGGAGATACTTGGAGACATGAAACTCTATTTTCATGTCCCAGCAGCAAGCTTACACGCATGCATTTCAGAGTGTCCCACACATTAATTGTATAATCATTGTATCCCGCAAATAGGAGTCGGCCTGAAAAGAAAAGAAGGAAACCATGAAACACAGTTTGAGGTTTATGAAGAACGTACCATTTGACTGTAAATTTCATACCGCTAACAGAGAAGTCCACAGAATTTACACCAAATATAATGCTCTCTTTTGTATAAATGGCTACTTCCTTGTCTGCTCGTAAATCAAAAAGTCGGCACTGAAAATAGTGAGAAGTTGTTATAATATCTGGATATCACTAAATCTCTAAGCAGCACCAAGCACAGTCTAATCACTCACGGTAGAATCATCTGATCCTGTTGCTACAGCATCTCCACTTGGGTGGAATTTTACACTATTGATGTCTGATTGATGGCCTTCAAACGATTGCACACAATGACCTGTCCTCATGTCCCAGATCAAAACCATCTTGTCACAACTCTGAAATTGGAAGTAACAAAAAATAAATAAAAAACAATAATTGACCCCAACAGTGATGACTTCACCAAGAGTCATTCAAACAAATGAAATAAGATGCAATACTCACCCCTGAAACAAATGTATTCCCTATTTCTGAGGGAGCAAGATCCAAAGCCATCACATCTCCACTATGACCATGGAAACTTTGCAGCATTTGTCCAGATTCCACATCCCAAAGAGCACATGTAGAATCACCACTGCCGGTCAGGATCTACAAAGAGTTAAAACAAAGTTAAAGTCAAAGCAGAAATTGAAACAGCAACAATCCTACAACCAACTTTGGGAAATAATATAGTATACCTGCTGATCTGAATTTGGAAAAGTGCAACAGGACATATAACTTGTATGAGTTCCCACAGTTTTCTTCTGTGATGAAACATTCTCTGCTAAAGCTAGAGAATATACTGTCACCTTATTGTCAAGTCCACTGCAATCACATTTAAATTACATATTAGAACTCATAGACATTAGAACACATGCAACATTCACTTAAATCACTAATCTCTTGCTTAAATTCTAATTTACACATATACACGGGTCATGTGAATGAGGTGTGTTCTTAAACATATGGCACACTACTCCTAAACACACCTGAACACAGTTTCATTTTCTTTTTCAAGTAACATGCACAAACAAAAATTTAAAAAGGCTCATTTCAAAGAAATCCCAACTCACCCACAAGCAACCAAGTTTCCAGATGGAGCATAGGCACATGCCATCACCCATGTAGTTGGCATAGTGACTGCATGTTCTTTATTTGTTGTGAAAGCATCCCATATAATCATCTTACCATCCTGATGGCCCAATGTAAGCCAGAAAGAAACCAAAACAGAATGTGAGATAAAGAACCATCACCAAAACAGAGAAAACCAACACCTTTGTTCCCAGCATTAAAAGACACAAAGCCACACTCGTGTTTAAGGATACAGCTAATGTTATACATCGGGGTAAATGAATGAGTCTGAACCATGAACAAATGGGATGGAAAAATCAAGTCAGCATGACAACAAACCCACATGACAGCAAGAATAAGTAGCATATCACCAATGAAACCTCACAATATCCATGCAAAACTATAAGTTTACATACCTGAGAAGATGAAACTATGTGCCGTTTATCAGCACACCAATCGGAGCACAGCACTTTCGCTTGATGTCCTCGCAAATAACGTCTAGGTTTGATGTTCAAGAGGCTTATCATCTCAAGTCGTTCTGCCACATGTGATACTAACAAACAAACATCACAGACATTGTACCATTGAACTGACAACTAGATGTCAAAGATAGTAGGGAGGTAATAACTAAATAATACGAATAAATCACAAAAAAACTGGAAAGGACCTAAAAATATAAAGTGAAGATTGTCCATTGCATTTTCAGTAAAATGAACTTGACAAAGTGGAATTCCCACAAATATTACAGTATCCCCAAATCAACGCTCCAGAGATAAAGCTTTGTGTTGCCGTTACCAACGATGCAAAACAGACCGAGTAAAGGAATATGTGCAAAAACGAAGCAATAAGCCATAGACCCCCTCCCCCTCCCCTCCATGTACCAAGCACTTGTGAACTCGGGGAAGGACACACCATCATTCAGAATACTTACAAGTAACGTCATTAAGTTTAAGGCGCTCATCTTCAAGTCTCGCTTTTAATGTATCGGCTTCCTTGATGAGAGATTCCAGACTTTCTTCAGGAGCTCGACTTACTTCGCCTGCCATTTTGGATTTTCATGAGATAAATTTGTTTTCCCGATGAACAGTCGTCTGCTACAGCGCCCTCTACAAGATCGAGCTGCTACGAGACTGCATCGGTTTTTGCTAGAAGGCAGTGTACCGAGGTGCGCGCGTTTGGCGGGAAGTTTGAAGTTTCACTGCCCATCCGTGCCATCTGATTTTCCTTGCGTGTTTTCAGACGTTTGGACTGACCAGCCCAGCGTTTGGTGTGCCCCCCCCCCCCGCCACCTGATTCTTTTTCCGTCTCCTCATTTCCCCCGGTTTCGATAAATCACACTTCTTGTCTGCAATGCGTTTATTTATCAACTTTTAATTACACACAGTTGTTGGAGCGAATGTAAGCAGGTCCCCCAGCAGTGAAATTTTAAAACAATTCTATCGGTACATAAGTCAGAGTCGCTGCAGATTGGCCATGCACTTCTTCATGTACGCGTGCAGGTGCGAGTGGTCAACGAGCGTGTCCCGGACCAGCTCCTGCAGCACACCCGGCCACTTGGCCTCCAGCATGCGGAGCTTCACCACCGCAGCCACGGCAACGTCCAGCAGTGCGCCCAGCTGCACCCGCCCCTTGTGCCGCCAGACCAGGTCGTCCGGGGTGAGGGCGGTGCGGCGCCACTGCAGCGCCTCCTTGCCGACGACGGTGCGCAACGCGGGGTCCGCCGTCCACAGCCACTGGCGGGCGCTGAGGTGCTGCTGCTGCTGCGACAGGCCCGGGCCGTGGCTGTGGCCGCGGGAGCCGTCCAGGCGCAGCCGGGAGAGCAGCGGCTGCAGCAGGCTATCCGGCAGCGACCACAGCACTAGGTCGCTGAGTCCGCGGAACTCGGCCGCCGCCGCCGCCATCATCTCCTCTGTAACCTTGGAGGAGGAGAGGACAGTTGAAGTATCAATCCGAAACAGAACCGAAAGTTATGAGGGCGCCCTCCCCTCGGTGCAGTACACCAACCTCAACGTCGTTGATGGTCCGCAGGCCCCAGTGGGCGAGGCGGTAGATGGCGTAGCTCTGCCACTGCTTGACCACGATGGGATTGCCCTCTTCCTCGACGCTGAGCGATGTGAGGCCTTGAATGTCGGCCAAGGCGTTCAGCTGACCTAGGCACGCCAGGTTGTTCTCGCGGAAGATGAAGTGCTCCGCGTTGGGGAAGCGCTGCTTGAGCCTCCCCAGCACCGTCGTCAGCCCGTTAAAGTTGATGTAGTTGAAGCGCACGATGGTCACGTCAGCGGCCTTGACCGGGTTCCAGGGCCGGTCGATGAAGCGCAGCGCGCCCTGGCCGTACACGTTGAGGTAGCGGCCGCTGATCTCCACCAGGTAGTCACCACCTGCAGCAGGACCAGGGGCCGTTAGTATGGGTACGGGTGGGCACAGTCTACGGTGGGCGCAACACCCGCGCGTGGCGGGCCTGCGTAGCCCGCGTGCCCCGTACTAGAGCACGGGCTGCCGTGGTCCTCTACTCACCTTGCTCCCTCGTCTTGCCCTGCGCGGTGCCGTTGGCCCCGTGGCCAGCGGGCGATGCCGTGGGGACAGGCCCGGCGGGGACCACTGGTGGGGTCGGCGGCACGCTGACGGGGGCCCCGACCGGGCCGAGCCCGCCGGCGGCGCCCACGGTGAGGGCACGGCCTGCCGTCCCCGCGCTACCCGGCTGCGGCTTTGGCCTGGCCGTCGATGCCCTGGGCGGGGACGGCTTGTACATGGGCAGCGGGCGGCGGTGTGGCGTCGCACTCTTGGTCCGCTGTACCTCGACTGGTGCTGTGGGGGCGGCAGGGGCGGCGGGGGCGGCGGGGGTAGCCAGATCGTCGTCCGAGTCCGAGTCGTCCTCGCCGCCACTGCTGCCGCTTAGCGAGCTTAGCGACGTGTCCACGTTGGGCTCCACGCTGGACAAGCTGTCGCAGCGCCGCGGCCGCCTGCCGGCGCCGTTACTGGGGACGACGGGGGGAGGGGCGCCGGCACCGGGGGGCTGGCCGCTGGGGGGCAGCTCGTGGCCGTCGTCGCCAGCCTGCTTCTCCTCCGGAAATCCGAGCAGCGGGGCGAGGATGGGTGGCAGCCGGAAGAACTCGACACTGTGACTCCCGAAGGTTCAGAACGTGAGCACGTCTCTCCATCGCGTACCCAGAAGGTGCCATTAGTGATGTCTACGCTCACCTGTTGGACGTGTTGGTGGAGGATGTGTCCGTGTCCTGGGAGGCAGTGCGGCGCACGAGGCCACGCCGCTTGCCGTCGGTGTGCTGCCGGTCCAGCATGTTGACGACCCTGGCCGACGGACCCACGACGCCCCCGCCGGTCTGCTTAGGGGCCGCCGCGCCGCCCGCGCTGCCCACTCCGGACCCGCCCAGCCCCCGGCCAGTCTGACATGAGGGCAGGCGTGCAGCGCAGGTGTCAACGTTGTATAAAATGACTACTTAGACGGGGACCGGACGCCCCGAATGCAATGAGTCATTACCTTGTCGTCGGCCCTGTCTTCGGCCTCGGCGTCCGCGGTCGCGCCCGCCGTGGCCATGGCCGAGGTCGTGCCGGCCGTGCCGGCCGTGCCCGGCCGCTGCTGCTGCTGTCCGAGGCCCGACCGGCCCGAGCCGGGCGCCGGCCCGCAGTACGACTGGGACCGCAGCAGCTCCCAGTTGGTGCGCGCGTTGAAGATGACCTCCTCGCGTTTGGAGCCCTCCGGTTCGCCCGCGCCCAGCTGCAGGAACAAGCTGCTGGACGCCTCCTTGTTGGACCTCCACGACATAGCCGCTTTCCGCACCGGGTCCGTGATCTGCGGACAGCCGTGGTGTGGGCTGGGCTCGTACCCCCGCTGCTCCCCGCTCCCCCAAGCAGTCCTCGGTAGTTCCTTCCGACTCACCTGCAGGTTGCTGAGCATCACGAGGCTGGGCAGGTAGGACACGAGGAAGGACACACAGTCACCGCCGTGCGCCACGGGGTTACCGTCGATGGTCACCTCGCGTAGGTGCGACGACTTGGCCACACTGTACATGTCCTCCACGCTGCCAACAACAGTTTGTGATCAATGAGTTTTGACCCAGTGACCCTTATTTTTTTAAGAGTTTCCATCCCAGCCGAGCTGTTTGCTAGGCGGCCGCAAGCACGGTGTTACCAGCTAAGCTCGTTGTTGCTCAGGAACAGCTTGACGAGGTGCGGGGTGTCACCGAAGCCCAGCAGTTTCCTCAGCCGGTTACGACGCAGGTTCAGCTCCTGAAGGTTGCGCAGGCCCTGCAGGTCCGTCGCGCCCACCGTGCGGATCTGGTTGCCTGCCAGGTTCAGAACCTGCAACCCAGACCCAGCAGTCAAGACACACAGACAGACAGAGCAGCAGACAGGCAGACAGGTTGACGGAGCGCCAGACAGGAGGCAGACGGTCGCACCTTGAGCTCGCATAGGAAGGACAGACCCTGTATGGACGAGATCTGGTTACCGTGCAGGTCCAGCACCTCCAGCCGGGTCTGCCGACGGAGACCCTCGATCTTGCGGATGCGGTTCTTGCCCATGAGCAGCACGCGCAGGTTGTCCAGACAGTCCAGCCCCGAGATGCGGTCCACCTGGGAGGAGGAAAGGAGATTAGATGAAATCGAATCCAAACTCTACCAAAGACCTTGCTGCTGACCTGGTTGTCGTAGATGTCGAGGAAGACGAGCCTGCTGAGCGTAAGCCCCGCCGCGGACAGCGAGTCCATCCTGGAGATGAGGTTGTGCTGCAGGGACAGCAGGCGCACCCGGGACTCGCCCGGCATCATCGGCACCGTCGTCAGACCCCGCCTGCGGTGGAGAGCACATTAACGCCTGGTGGGTAGGCAATCTCGTGCACCTGTGCGTAGCGGGCTGGCCTACTCAGTCATTCGCCGGTGCTTACTTCTAATTGCTAGTTTCCGTTGACGAGATTCGGACGAACTTCATGGACGACGCCCTACCTGTCGAGGCTGATCCTGTCCGGGTTCTTCTCCTTCTCCCTGACGGTGCGCGCCACCTGCAGGCGTCCGTCGTGCGTGGCCTGCAGCTCCCCGTCATCCGCCCCCTCCGCGCCGGCTCCTGCAGCGCCTCCGGCAGTGGCGGCCGCCGTCGCGGGCCCCGACACGGACACAGCCCCCACCGAGCTGTGCGAGCGCCTGGCCAGGCGGGGGGCTCGGTGCGCCCCCATGGCCGCGGGGGCCCCGGGGGTGGCCGCGGCAGCGGGGGCCCCGCCAGCGTGGAGCACGGGCAGGGCTGGCGACACGGAGAGGAAGGTACGTCCCCCGCCGTCGCCGTTCACCGCGGGCTTGCCTTGGACGCTGAACGCGCGCTTCTTGTCCTGCTGCGCACAGAATGCAGCACGGCTTGGTTAGCACGCGCCAAGTTTGATCCTTGTCACATCCCGGGGGCTGCAGCGAGGCACGCACGTCCGCTCGGACTTCCCTCTGCGACGGCCCCAGACGCCCTAGACTCTAGACCCTCGTCCTGTCCGGTCCCTCCGGACATCCGACTCCTTTCCCCGTGCTGGGATTACAGATTGCCCGGTTTCAGGTCCGGAAGGTCGTGACGGCGACGGCATCAGCTGCTTTGCGGCGTCGACCGACTCTAGGCGAAGAGCCGCAACCCAACGTGAACGATAAAACACGCACCTGATTCCCTCCATTTGACTTGATGGCTGGCATTGGGCATCGATGGGTCGTTCGGGACGCGAATCAGTGTTCTTCAACCACCCGTGATCATCATATTCGCTCGCCACCTGCTCATCCGCCGATCAGAAGGGAATTCGAGCCGTTTGTTTTGATTGGTGATCGATGTAGCAGACGATGAGGGGGTGGAGCCCCGCGGTTGCCTAGCCACATAATCGCCTTTGATGATCCGTGGTGATGGTAACTGAAGTGATCCGTCATCTGCTCTATCGGTCGATTAACGTGGGTCATTACAATTTCCATCATTCAATCTAAATAAAATTGGTACTGCACTATTATTATTATTTTAATGCATTTTGAACATCACGTGCGGTGGTTGATGCTGCTGAAAATTTTTCATCCATGTTGCTATAGTAACTTCCGTGTATGAGAAATAGTGCAGCCTGGCCGAAAATCTGTCTGCTGTGGCCGGAGGTGGTGTGCTTTGAGTAGATTTATCGAACATAGAAGGCTCCCTCCAAAATGAATATACCATTAAGATTATTACCATGCAGAAATGTCTATTTATATAGTTTTGCTTTTCGTGAATACGCTGTCAAAGCTGCTAACCCAGGTATTGTTTACTGTCAAAGAAGTCGTCCCACTTGAGTGTGTAGGTTATGTTATTCTGTGTAGTATTTGGTCCCGATTCTGGTCTGATCGCTGATACGGTTTCAGAGTGAACATTTCAGTGCTAATGAAATATCACATCAAGCACAGACTGATGAGGGATGAAAAATTGTACTCTGAACGTGTCTTAATCAGTAGTACCCAGTACTGAGTGCATTGAAAGTATATTATCACGCTTTCATCGTTTGTTACAGCAATTGCTGGTCTGGGTAAGAAATCCAAAGACAAAGGTACTGCAGCGGCCAAAGTTAAAATGGAAGTTGAAAAAGATCCTCACAAATTAGTGAACTATGTATGTGGATCCAACATCATGCAAACAGGGGAGGACATTAAACTGAAACCAGATAGTGAATATCCTGATTGGCTGTGGAATGTATACACAGGTAATTTGTTTTCATGCACATTTGTGCACTGTTCCCACCCCTTGCATATCCTACCTAATATTTTAACTCAAACTTATATTTCTTTCCAGGACCTGTTAAGAAATTGCATGAATTGGAGCCTGGCACCAAGGAGTACTTGGAGCTGTTGAAGAGAATTAACATTAGGAGAGCTTTAAAACTTAAAAACCTGTCTAAAATTAAGCAGAATTAGCTCTTTTTTATGTCTCACAGTTGTAAAGTTCTGATCTAAATCATTGTGCATCAATTCTTTTCTTAGCTTTAAGACTGACTCTGCCCATACGTTGTAGTAAGAACCCTCTATATTTCACTAGTATGTGAAGAATAATTCGTGGTTTTGTTTTCTTTCAATAAATATATTTCAAAGGAAAAATAATCCTAATATTTATAAAGAAAATCAGTCTATTCTTATTCACCTGAAAGTTTCCATGTATTCCTTTTCATTCCTTTCTTTCTTCCTCTTCTTTTTAAGCATTTTAGTACTTCCAGATTGGAAAAGTGAGTCCCTTTCACTGGAATCACTTCGATACCTCTTCTTTTTGTGCTTAGATTTTTTGTGTTTTTTATGTGAGGTAGAAATTTTGGAGCTTGATGAATCTGATGAACTACTTCTTTTAGAATGGTCTTTGTACGTTGTTTCATACCTACAAATTTCTGGTTCTGACTGTCTATTAAAATAGGAACTTGTATGAAACAACTTATACTCAGTACTCTTCTCTTCTATGTACCTTCTCGAGTTTCTTCTGCCTTCTTCGGAATAGGATGATTGATCATAGTTATCACCGTTTTCCTTTCTATATTTTCTACCTTGTTGATAACTAACATTATCTCTATCTTTTTCATAATGTGTTCTGGATTCCTCGTATCTTCTTTCTGAACAACTCTTTGTGAACTGTAATTGCTCTGTAGATTGTTCTTCCATGTATCTGCTGGATGATTTCTTTTTGGATTCGTTATAATACTCATCTTTTAAGTATCTTCTGTCTTCTTCATTCTTTTCCAAATACCTTTTGGAATTTCTTCTGTCCTCTTCATAATAAGGTGGGTCACGATATTTGTCATCATAGTTCCTTTTATATTTTTTTTGATACTGATCATCTTCTTCATAGTTTGAACTTCTATCTTCAAAATACCTCTCAGAAATTTGTCTACTCCCTTTGGGGTATGATGAGTCTGTATAATTGTCATGTTCTCTTCTGTATTTTTTTCTTTGCTGGTCATCTTCTTCATACTCGGTACTCTTCTCTTCTATATACCTTCTCGAGTTTCTTCTGCCTTCTTCGGAATAGGATGATTGATCATAGTTATCACCATTTTCCTTCCTATATTTTCTACTTTGTTGATCATCTTCGTCAAAGACTGTACTTCGGTCTCCAACGTACCTCCTAAAATTTTTCCTACCCTCTTCATAATGAGAGGAGTGTCCATGATTGTCCTCATTGCACCTTCTGTTCCCTTTCCTATACTGATCGTCTTCTTCAAAGCTTACACTCTTATCTTCCCAATACCGTCTCGAATTTCTTCTACCCTCTTCATGGTGAGATGAGTCTGCATACATGTCATCTTTGTCCCTTCTGTATTTTTTTCTATGCTGATCATAAGAACCCTGACTTGAATACTTGTCATCTGCGTCTTTCCGATATTTCCTTTTGTCTTCTTCACGGTATGGTTGGTCTGAATACTTTTCTGAATACCTTCCATACTTACTTCTTCCTTCCTCACAGGTATTTTTGATTCTTGATTCTTTCGTGTCTGCTTTCCTCCGATTGGATGATGATTCATACTCCTTCTCCTCCTTGACTTTATTGTTGCTATCAAGCACTTTAGTTGAACAGGAGTTTTCTGGAGTCATGACAAGGTCTTCTTGTTCAGGTGGTAAAATAAATGGCCTTTTAAATGGCCTATCTCTTCCACCAAATCGTAACTGACCAGATTCTTTCTTCCCACCAAGACCACCTCCTAAGAAAACAGAAATTACAAAATCAAAAAAGGAGCTTAGAACAGTTAACAGGGCACGTGCAATAATTTAAGGCGAAACTAACCCAATCGTCGTGGAATCCAGCCAGGCATAGTCCTAGAAAACTCCCACTCAACTAGAATTTGTCTGTCGTGAAATACTGAGCCATGTGCTTGTTTCCATGCCTTCTGTGCATCAGCTTCTCTCTTAAATTCCACAAATCCATAACCACGTGACATTCCTGTCACAATATCTTGTACCAAACGACAGCTCTTTATTTGCCCATAAGTAGAAAATTCCTGAAATAAACAAGCAGCAAAAAATGTAATAACTGTGCAAAATTACTATACAAATTTTTAAAATTGATTTTAAAAATCATGCTTAGTGTCTGATGACATTAAAATTTACCTCAGTGAGCTGTCGTTCACTTGTCCTCAGATTCAGGCGGCCAACAAATAAGGTGTGCGATGAATTCGATGTTACTTTATGTTTGTTAGGATGAGTGTACTTTGCAGACAAGGCCCGAACAACAGCATTGTCATGTGGAATTAAATCAGTTCCATCGATACTTCCTGCTTTTAAAGGATCATATATTTTTACATACGGACTCCAACCCGCCAGGTTTCCTTTCGGGACCACTTTTGAAGACATAATGTAAAATGCTATGAAGAAAATATAACCCTCAAGTATCCTAGGTCAGCTTTGGTTCACTCAAACCGAACGGAAATTGGGACCACTTTGGACGTAATGTGCAAATCATGTGATTTTAAAAGATTCATCGAATTCCCCAAAAAGTTAAAGTAATAACGATCAAAGAAACATTTCTAAATGAACTCTTGAGCACATTGGTAGAAACATAAACAGCATCGTCGTATAGATTTGTCATACAGAACATTGTTTTTGTATGAGAAATTCAGTATCGAAACCACAACCAAGTTGTTTTCAGTTCTCAGCAGTTGTCTGGCAATCATTGCTCTGCGGATTACAAGCATTATTTTAAGGAATATAAGAAACCAATCCTTCAAGTTTACGGTTTGGAATAGCTTGCACAACGCGAACTCTTTACTTCTTGTTCTTAGGTACGTGCATTTTCCATCTGTTGAAGGGATTTTGTCCTTACCTAACCTGTCAAATTTGTTGTTCTTTTTAAAATGTTCTTCAATGGGGATGATGTTAGTAACTCTTCTCAAGAGCATGGTGTTTGTCGCAGGATTTCTCGCCATTTTATTAGGAAGAATGATAACATTAACAAGAAAATTGAAAAAAGAGGCTGCTGTAGTTTCAAATGGGCCACCAGTATCAGATGCATCCAAAAGAGTTTCTATAAGAGATAAGCTACTTGTTAAGGAGGTAAGCCATGTACAATAAACGGTTTTGGTTTAACGGAATTTCGAAAAATTAAATTTTTTTCTGCAATCTGAATGAACTTGTTCTCCCCCATTTGTGCACAGAATAAAATATCTCTTTGCTGGAAAATTTATTCATCTCCCTTAGAAGACGCTGTTAAAGTTTTCATTTTGTTATTAGGTCCAAGAGATGGAACAGACATTACCAGCAACATGCAGTGTTCAATTTGATAATCCTCATGAACTCTTTAACATCTCCCTTACTGTTTCTCCTGATGAGGGCTACTGGGCGGGAGGAACATTTCACTTTCATATATATGTGACAGAAGATTACAACATGGCTGTAAGTTTTGTTCCATTTCCTTCAAACCTTCTACATTGCTGCCTGTGTGCTGTAAAAATTTTATAACCAGTATCCAAACCCTCTATTAATTTTGTTTGCATTCTCTGATGCAGCCTCCCAAAGTGAAATGTCTCACAAAGTTGTGGCATCCTAATATAAGTGAAGATGGTGAGATCTGTCTTAGTTTGTTACGTCAAAATTCTATTGATAGTCTAGGTTGGGCCCCTACAAGAAGAATCAAAGATGTAGTTTGGGGTCT
Organism: Odontothrips loti; assembly: GCA_038380765.1. Lineage (NCBI taxonomy): Eukaryota > Metazoa > Arthropoda > Insecta > Thysanoptera > Thripidae > Odontothrips > Odontothrips loti. The sequence continues at coordinate 16,540,171 of CM076244.1, read as the reverse complement.
CAATTCCCTTTTCACCGTAAGTTTTGTGGTTTTTCTGAATAGTGGAAGGTTATACAAATGTTTCCTAAATTTTAATTTGTTAACCAGATTATTTTATTCTTTTATCTTAGGATCTACTCAACTTTGATGACCCATTAAATCTGCAAGCAACAGAGTTATATTTGAAAGACAAAGAAGCTTTCAGACAGAAAGTGAATGACTATGTCAAACAATATGCAAAAAGATAAGTTATATTGCTATGTCTCTCTTATTAACAACAAAATTTGTAATTTGTATTTACCTCAAGTCTATGAAATGTTTGATTTTTGCCATCTGCATATAGACAAGGAGCTGAATGAACTCAATCTGAAAAATATTAACGCTTACTTCTTAGACAAGACATCCTTACTTGTAATATTCTTTTGCACTGTTCCATTTGCCTTCAGCTGTGATGGATTTTCCTTTTTTGAAAAAAAAATTAATATATATACCTAATATAAACATTTGTGAGAGCTTTTTACAATATGGTGCACTTTGGCATGTTTTTGTTGTTTTGGGGTATATGTGCTGGTTGATGGACTTATACCAGAACTTAAATGAATGTTAATGAGGTTCTTCCTTGGTTATATTCAGTTGGCATTAGAATTAGTGGTCTTGTTATCTTTTAAGGAATAGTCAACTAAAGACACTGAGATTTTTTTTTATTGAACAAAATTTTGTTATATTTTTTTACTTTTTTGTTGGGGAGCTTTACTAAGGGACCGTGAGATTTCTTCATTGTTTTGAGAAGAATGCAAGTCTGAAGCAGACAGGGAGCATTTTATATTCTAAATAAGGTGGTTCAAATTGTATGTGAAGTTTTAATTAAGCATGACAAAGCTGTCAGGTGAGCAGTGTTTTAGTACTTCTTAAATTCTATTAGATGGTGTTGCTGTAGTTAAATTTTTGCCTAGCCTAAATTGTGGTTCTTGAAATTTTAACCTTGGTGGTATAGTAACCAAAGTAAGGGTCTGCCAGTTCTTTATTGAATATTAGTGATGATTTGACTTAACTCCTCTTTATAGTAGTAGATATTTTTATCACATTTTAGGGCAAAACAATAAAAGACAATTGCTTTGTTTCAATTCTGTGATGCTCTATTTGAATGAAGTCTATTTTATGTTTGGGTGAAGACCACTGCAGTGTATCATCTTTTGTGTTGTGTCATAGTAGAAAAGAACTAAAAACACAACTGTTGTGTGCTCAGTGTATCACTGTGCATATCTGTGAAATATGTGATATTACATTAAATGATTTTTGAATTCTCATTCCTTAGTACCCTTTACTGTTTGGCATCATTGTTATGAAAAGTCACACGAAACCTTCCCATACAGTCTTCGAGGAATACCTTCCCGTCCTTCCCACCCGGGCCCTGTGCGCCGAAGTGGCGAGTAGGCAACCTGGTGGGCACGCGTGTCGTGCGAGTCAGTCTAATCTCCTACACAGCACCAGCACTGGCCAGCGGGGGTGGGGGGTATACTTCACACAGCGGTCTATATACTGCGAGCTCCAGGCTCCAACTCGAACGGAATTATTTTTCAAAGGTGCGAAGAAATCGTAGGGAAGATCGTCGGCTTTGTACACAAGGTGGCAGCAGTAAAACGCTTTATTTGTCAGAATTCACGAAAATAGAGCGCGAACGAGTCGGCTTGTCTCTATGCTAGTACATATCAGTAGATTAACGCCTCACGAGGATAAAATGTAGATGAATGATATAGGGATAGTGGGCGAAATACATATAAGGAACGCACGAACACGGAATCAAATGGTGAATGACACAGAATGAATGGCTTAATGTCAGGGAATGAATGGCACCGCCTGCCTCGTCACGATTCCTGAGCGGTCGGCGCCGTATCGGGGTTCTCATCTCCCAGGGCCTCGGTGCCGTCACCCGGGATCGAACTCCGGCCCACGACGCTCAGGGCCATGCCGAGCTGCGCCGCGTAGTACGTAGCCATGATGAGCACCTGCGGCAGGAGAGCACGAGTCAGACCAGCCTCAGCCCAGCGGCTGCACACGACACATGACTGGCGTAGCGCCGTACCTGAGAGTGCGGGATGGGGTTGTGGAACATGTGGAAGCCGATGAGGGCGTCCGAGACGGCGAACAGCAGCGCCCCGAAGCACGGGCACAGGCTGAGCCACCGCGGCGCGCGCCACTTGGCGGCGGCCCGGACCCCACCTCGGGCGGGCCACGCCCACGACGGATGCTGCGGAACAACAAGCCCGTGACCGTGGTCGTCCTCAGCCTCGCCCTCGCAGTCCTGGCCTCGGCACTTACCTGGCGGTGCGCCACGGCCCTCCACAGCATGGTGACCAGGACGACGGTGTACAGGGGGACGCCCAGCGTCATCGGCCCCTTGAGACCCGGCACCAGGAAGGTCATGGCTGCAACAACGCGGATCTTTCTGCACTTGCCCTAGCCCAGTGCTACCCCCGCCCCCTGCCCCGCTCCCTCATCCTCACCCCAAGCGCTGAGCGCGTACAGGCCGAGGCCCAGCACGGGCCGGAGCGGCGTGAAGCCGAACGCGTTGATGTAGAGGAGGTGGGCGGCGCCGAACACGGCCATCCCGGACAGGAAGAGGGACGGCCACACCAGCAGCGCGTCGGCGAGCGCGGACAGCGCCAGTGCCAGCAGCACCCGCCGGGAGAACCAGCACCTGAACAGACGGGACCTCCAGCCTGGTGCGTAGGCAACTTCGACTCCGTAACGCACTTGTGCTGTGCGGGCTGGCCTACCCTCCCATTCGCAGGCGTTTGTGCCCACTTCGCAGTTCCACGCCTCGCCGGGGGGAATAAAACCAGACTTGTCGGACTCGGAACAGTTGTAAGTGCATGTTTGGTGTGATTCGAGAAAACCCAATATTTAGTCTGATTACAGCAGACCGCTGCGGAGTTTATGGCTCTACCCGGCGTGTGAAGCGGTTCAGTTTTGCCACCGTCCGGTTAGTTTCTCACGATAATTGACTTAGTGACGCCGTGCGGCCGTATCAACACAACGTACTCATCGCCGAGGCTGAGGCCGATGATGCCCTCCTGCAGGAGGATGAAGAGGACCAGGCTCAGCACCGGCAGCACCTTGACGAGCACGCCGGTCCAGGACGGACCCTCCGCCTCCGTCGTCGGCAGCACCACGAAGTACACGAGCACGGCCTTGAAGAACGGGACCAGCTTCGGCCCGACCTCCTTCAGCTGCACGTGCAGAGTCCAGACAGATAAAAATACACCGGGGTTATAAAGAGAAAGGCGGAGTCAAAGTTCATATTTGCCGAGGTGAACGACCGCTGTAGTGTGCTTCCTGAGCCCAGATAGGGGATGAAGGGTGAGTGCGCACCGCGTATTGGGGGAGGGGGGGGGGGGGAGACAAAAGGAAGCACAGTTAACACCGCAGGCTGGATTCGAACCCACGACCATCATCTCTGTGATTGCGCCGCTTCCCGCTGCGCCCTCTGGGAAGTAGGCGCCCACAGACAAGAGCCGTAGGCTGTCCTGTGGTGCGCTATCCTGTGTCATTACATCGCTTCTCATCTCATGCATACTCGGCCAAGCCCCTAACTGACCTCCACCTCCCCCCCCCCAGCAAGGCCCCCCCTTCCCCCTCGCAAATCGATGAGGGCCCCCTCCCCTCCCCCAACCACGGTTGCCCACTGCCACTGCCCCTCGGCGGCGAGATGTCAACAAGGGCATTTGGGCTACCCTGCCCTACCCAGGTGCCTGTGCCAAGCGTGCGGCGGCAGCGGCAGAAGCAGACCATGGCCGGCGGCCCGCGGCCCGCGCTCCCTGCCCCGTCGCTGTCCTGTACACTCACCGCTCGGCCGTGCTCGGACTCAGGCTCCGCTCTGGTCATGTTGTCTGCGCGGCCAAACTTCCCTCACGTCAATGTCGCCACTTGTGCTGCTGCTGCTGCTGCTGCTGCTGCTGCTCTGCTGCTGCAGCTGCCATGCCGCTGCACTGGCTGATCTGGCCCGGGCCTGCCTGGGCCTGCGTGACTGACCTGGGCTGGCGGCCACTGGCGGCAAAGGCACGGCACGGTGCGGCCGCGGCCTTGACAAAGACGCCTCAGTGCTTGTTTTGATTCCGCGGTCATGAGAAAGTCTCGGCCCTCCGCAGCCGGAGCGGATCCAGCGAAGCCCTACCGCAGCTGCCGTTGTGCCTGGGCATGGCTGGCATGGCCTAGCGCCCCGGGGCCCCTGGGACTGTATCGCCCTCTGGCGGCGGGGGCCCCCAAGCGCGCATGTAAACAGAGGACTCCTGCTCTTCTTGCGGCCGCTGGTCGGCGGACCGCGGAGCCCCCAGGGGCGCACAGGGGCCCAATGCCGCCCGTATGCCCCGCTGCCCCTCGCTCCGGACCACCGCGCACCTCCCGGCCCCCGACCAGACTGAAACGCAAGCACAGATCGGTGCAAATTTTTAAAGTCGAATTAATCGCCTGTGGCCAACCATGTTTGTCGTTTTCATGTGGGCGAGGTCTTTCGACTGGCACATGAACGTCGACAATTAATCTGTCTAAACCCTGCGACGAAAATATAGCATTGTCACAATGTCGGTGCCTTTTCCGCATTGCCATTCAGGCGATGCGTTTTGAAAATCCGAGCCCATAAATCGATATCTCTCTTGTCAGGTAGTATGGAAAATCGCTGCGGCAGTTCATGTGCTCATGCAGACGCCGGATGGAGGCCATGCAGACGCTAACCATTGTGTTTATTTAGATAGGCGTCGGTGACAGGGCAGTTTTATCGTTTGATGATCCCCAGAAAATCTTAGAAAGCTTGTCACCATGTCCTCGTCTCTACAAGAACTCTATCATTCCTATAAAAAATGGGTTAGCGATAATCCCTTGATGGCAGCCGACTTCGAAACGTCTGCCAAGTGGATATCATATATCTTTGCAGGTTAGTATTTTAATCAGTTTTATGAAGCTATAAACAATCGCAGAAACTTCTGTCATTTAAGGGTGGTTTCCTCAAGGCATTTTTTTTTATTTCTAAAAATTTTACATTGTTTATTTCAGGACGAATTCAAAATTCAAGCGTCATAACAGAATTGGTGTATTCCATGTCCAATTTGCTTGTTCTTTTTAATGATTGTGTTATTAATGAATCACGGAGAACATTACCTCTTACCTCTGGTGCATCAATAAAAACTTGGTTAACCGTGCTTGAATATGCTGAAGTCTTTTTGGAGATTACTGCAAAGAGTGTTTGGGGCAACCAAGGAAGGTGGATCCTAATTGCTATCGTGCAGATTGTCAAGTGAGTTATTTCTTATGTCCTTATCTTGGAAACTACAAAATTCAAGGGATATTTGTATCGCGAATTTTACTTATCTTGATTTCAGGTGTATAGCACGTCTTACCCTTTTATTTACACACAAAGAACATATTGTACAAATGCCACCGATTCCACCTCTAAAACGGCGCCTGCTAGCCAAACAAGACAGTCAGGACTCTCCTGCAACTGTTGGATTTTCCCTCAAGTCTGGCCGCATTATTCGCTGTGTCAATAGTGGTGAGTGCACTTAACTATGGAAGGTCATTCTTATCCAGCCAACTCCTTTTGTCAATCTGCTATTGAGTTGTTTCTCTTTTGTAGCTAATCCTCCCCATTTGAGATCTTGGAAACCCCCTGCCTTCACAACTACCCTCCCTGATGGCAACGTCCCTGATAAACCATTGGATCACAATCTGTTATTTGCAGAGGTAACAATTCCCCTTGATTTGTTCTTAAAAAACAATTTTTTGATTTAGACCTATTTATGTGATCTTAATTTGACTTGTAAAACCTTTCCAGACGATCTACATTGTGAAACCGGTACTTCACTTATGTTCAATGCTGAAGTTTGGCTCAAAAGCCTGGCGCCCGTACATTCTTTCTCTTGTGTTAGATGTTGCAAGGTATTTATGACAATTTATTTGCTTATATGTTTATTTAACAGATGTACCTATTCTTTGATAATGGAAAACTTACTTTTTTCTTTGCAGTCTTCAAATGTTCCGCAAAGCTCGGAATCAAAAAGTGGGATCTACTTTGTCCCCAAGACAAAAGGTAGAGTTATCTCGACGTGAAGTTGCTCTTCTTCTCTATCTCCTGAGGTCACCTTTCTATGAAAAGTATAGTCGGAGACGCATTAATAAAATGTTGGAGGGCTTTTCAAACAATCTTCCTCTTGTAGGGTACATCTTGCGTCCTCTCGCGCAGTACATTCCCCACTGGCAGGAAACTTACTTTTATATGTGGTCTGCATAGATTGCCCCAAGATAATTTATATATCTCTTTTTTTTGAGGGGGATTCCATTGAAATTCGTTCTTACCTTCAAAAGTCCTAACTGGGCAGTTTAATGAATATGACCAAAGTTTCTCAATGTATTTCAAAGTATTTTTAATATCCAAGAATTATGGACTGTGCTCTTTTGACCGTTATAAAGTTTTGTATTAGCTTTTAGCTTTCTTTTATAAGAGGTCTTTTTGTTTTCTCCAAAGTTCTGTGCCGGTTTAATTGAATTGTATACTACCTAGATAAAACTATTACAAGAAAGAAACAATATCTGTGATGAGGGGTGAAAAGTGATGGTTTTGTATGATATTGTGGAAAGGGTGATATGTGTGCTCTCTGGGATTAATTTGTGCTCATTGGATAGTGTGCTTTTTCTTTTTGTTCTGTATACAAGGGGTGATGAGCAACACAAATGGATATAGGTGAAAGGTTTGATTTATGAGGTGAAAGCTAGTTTGTCGACAACCTTAAATAAGCTAAGATTTGTTCATGCAAAAACCAGATACTTAATGAGTTATTTCTTTTATTCAGAGAAGTTCTGTTACCAGCCATCCCTAGCAAATCCCTTTGTTTATATTTCTAAAAGAACTGTGATTTTTTAGATCCACTTACTATTAAGCTGGTTGTAGTATAAGCCTAAGTAATGTAGGTATTTTTGTAAATTTATTTATGTTCATACATTTTGTTTACTTTCTTGAACTACGCAGTCTTTTCCTAAAGTGTTTTGTTCAATTTCTTAGGTAGCTCTGAATAAAATAAACTCTGTTTTTTGTTTTTATATACGTTTTTATTGTTCAATAATCCTGTGCACTCATCAACGAATTTGAACACCACCTATTGGACTCTGAAATACTCTTTCTTAAATCGAGTTGCCGGATTAGTCAAAAATCTTTTAAGTAATAAATATGAAATAAATAAATTTGATTTTTTCTTGATCCAGCAACTCTTTACATAATTTGTGGCTCGAACCTCGAGCTGCAAAATTCCACCTGTGCACTGAGAATAAAGAATAGTGTCTCTTTGTCGCTCTTGCTGGCTACAATGACTCGAGCGAGCGGGTAGGAAGAGGGAGGTGGTTGCGGGACATCCGCACTGCAAAAGTAGCTCTTGAAACCCTCGTTTCCCTCAACCTAGCTTTTACCCGGTTTCTCTCGGCTCGGAAGCGGTTAGGGCATTGCGACATTCACTTTTCCAGCCCACGACCCCACTGGCCGGAAACCAGGGAGCGCCTCATTCGAGCAGCTGTTCTGTCGTTCGGGTCTGGCCTGGAGAGAAAACGGGCAGGGCTACCGCATCCGCAACCTGCATCCTGCGCAGCGCTCGGGTACTAGGTACTAGTGCAGGTGGCCGAGCCTGCCCCCCCCCCCCCCTCTCTCTCTCTCTCTCTCTCTCTCTCTTTCTCCTACGCTGTCTGCTCGCCCGGCCCGCCCGCGGGAGCGAGAGAGTCGCCGAAAGCAACGTTGGTCATTCCCCGACAAGCAGGCCGACCGCGCACCGCGCCGCGGGGCGGGATCGGCTCGATACGGTGCGTTGGCAGCACTGGAACTGGTTGTCCTCCCGAGCGCGAACCGTAGCCCACCAGTGGCGCGGAGCACGGAGCGCGTGTACGTTCAGATGCCTGACCTGGGTGGCCTACGGGTTCCGGACATGGTCCCCGAAGAGATAGAGCGTGGCCACGCGAGTTAGGGATCTGAGCGCATCAGGAGGTGGGATGGGGAACCCTACACCATCTGTAGGGCTGCTGGGCTTATTCGTGATCTCAAAGGTCACCCGAGGGCTGCTTCCTCCGCACGAACCGAGAAAAGTATTCAGGCCGCCAGCACTTGCAGGAGCCGGGTACCAGGAACCAGTCGTAGTACAGCCGGACCTGCGCAAACAAAGCAATCGTCACAGCGGCGCGGAGGCGACGGGCAAGAAGGCAGGGGGCAAAACGGGCGCCGAATCTTCTCATCACATCTGCGGTCACAAAACCAGGGCCGATACAGTATGCACACCGCGCGCGCACGCACACTGACCTGGAAGCAGCCGATCTCATCGACGCCGTCGCAGTGCGTGCTGCCGGAGCCGCCGGAGCCGGGCGAGCTGGCGGCGCGGCCGGAGCCGGAGCTGCCCGAGCTCGTCGTGTTGGCGGTCGCGGAGGTCGGGTAACCCGCGAGGCTCGCGAACGAGTCCCTGGTGTTCCTCGCCGAACGCTTCTGCAGGTACTGGGCCGAGTTCTGTGGGCCGGGAAACAAACATAAGGGGCCGCCGGGGGACTTCCGAAGCTGCAGCGCGGAGTTAGAAAGCCGTGGCGCCTCCACTCACCGGGTGATCCCTGGCGGGGTCCCTGGACAGGTGGTCCCTGGACAGGTGGTCCCGGGTGGACAGGTGGTCCCTGCCGGGGAGGACGGCGTCCGGGTAGTACAGCTCGGCCACCAGCATACTCAGCCAGCGCGGCGAGGACAAGCACGCCCCGTCCATGTAGTGACACTTGTTTTGCCTGCGAATGGAGCAAGTCGGGTCGCCGTGGCATCAACACGAAAGCGTTTCAGACTGGCGACTCGAGCTGCGGGAGCAGAAGCCCGAACAATACTCACAGGCAGCGGGTCACCTCGACGGTCTGCGTGAAGTAGCCCTCGTATGGGATCTGCACCACGTACCGCCAGACGCCCTGGTAGTTCCTGGCAAACACCGGGGTCGAGTACTCCACCCTGGCGGGACAGGGCGTGGGCGGGGGCCCCTCGTACCCCATATGAGGCCCCTGGGGCGGCCCCTGTGGCCCCTGTGGCCCCTGCGGCCCCTGCAGGCCCTGAGGAGGGCCACCGTGCGTCGACCAGGAGCCGAGACCGCCGTCCTCCCTGCGCTCGGGACCCCCAGGTGCTCCTGGTCCACCGGGTCCTCCGGGTCCTCCGGGGCCTGCGCTGGGGGCGGGGCTGGGCCCCGAGTGGCCGCCTCCCTGTCGGAGGCTCCCCGTCAGCCCTAGAGCCCCCAGGGCCCCCAGTGGCTCGCCCTGGATGGCCTTGTAGAGCATGCACATCCTGGAGGCAGACAGGCGGGGCTGAAAACACACCACGGCGCAAAGGCGGAAGAAACGAGGCTCTCCAGAGCGGGTATTTGAACCCGAGGCTCCCCGAACAGGACTCACACTCCGCCGCCGTTGTCGCAGTACTTCCTCCCCTTCCGGCTGGACCGCGAGGGGCTGTTGGCCGGGCTGTTGGCGGAGCTGTCAGCGAGGCTGTCCGCCGCGCTGTCGACCGGCGTTGGCGCCTCGCGGATGGAGCGCCGGGCTGCCAGCCTGAGGGGTGGGGCCCAGGGGGCCGGCCAGACGTTACAGCTAAGGCAGCCACACAACACGCCTCCCCTCCCCCGGAACTTAGCGACAGGCTACTGCATTGCTACCTGTTGTTGTTGGGGTTGCTGTAGTAGCCGCCCCCGGCCGACTTGGCGACCTTCGGCAGGGACTCGTCCGCCTGTAGGATGGGCAGCGCCTTGCTGAAGAACTCGAGAGTCTTGTTCTTGATGAGTTCGCTGGAAAGACGACAATGCTCATCAGTCAGTAAGCCGCATCCGGGGAGGATATGGTGGGATTCGAACCCGCGACTCACAAGGGGTAGGGGGTCCCGTTGGCGGTGGGCTTCATCGGGTTCCTGGGAATGACGCCCTTGTTGAGGTCGCCGCAAAGGTTGTTAAGAGACTTCTTGGAGCCGCTCGGCCCCGCCACTCCTGCAGAAGATTCTGTATTAGGGAGCTGTTAGGCAATAACTGTGTCTACTTCTCCACCCCGATGCTGCCTTACCTGGACAGGGGACGTCCACAAACACGTACGGCGGGGGGCCCACCTTAGGCGGCTCCGCGTTCGGCGCCTCGACGAACGCCATGTACCCCTCGGGGGCTTCGAGCAGGGGGTCAGGGGGTCCGGTCCCCGGAGAGCCCCCCATGGGCCCCCCGTGGGGGCCTGGGCCCCCTGGGCCCGTCCTCAGGCCGAGGGGGGACGACGGCGACACCACAGCCTGGGCGGAGCCCGACAGCGACACCAGCAGGGCCTGGGCAAGGGCAAGGACAGGGCGCACGGCGTGAGCTGAAGGTGAAGGACAAGCGCACGGTCAAGGGCGGCCCTGGTCAGGTCCGTCGGGTCCTGGAGGCCCCCCCCCCCTTTCTCTGGCCGCGCTCCGTTTAAAGTATGCCGGGTTGGGGCGGGCCGGATCTGGGTCAAAATGATGTCGGGTCAGAGCTGAGCGCGGCGCGGAGTGGAGCCGTCGGGGCGGGGTGGGGCGGGGCGGGGCGGGGCGGGGCACGGGGAGGCCTACTGGCGTGGCCGGGTAAACCTGCTTGGACGTCTCCCTTCCCCTCACCACTTCCTGCCATCTGTCTCTCTCCATTGATTTTGAGTTGGAGCGTGAGAGTGGCACGGGGCAGGGCTTGGCAGGGCAGACGCAAAACACGCGCCCCCATGGCGGGGACGGGACGGGCCTTCGGAATGCCTGCCGAGTGCCCGCGCAAAATACCTTCGGAATGCGAGCCAGGAGGAGCCAAGCGGAGCCAAGCGGAGCCAAGCGGAGTCCAGCGGTGTCGTCACGCCACACTCGGTCGGACTCCCTGCTGGCACCCCCGGCTACACTGGACTAGGCTGGGGACTAATGGGTTCCGATTATCCCCCGGAATGCTGAACAGGTAACTGGGTGAGGCTGGGGCGGCTGGGGCTGGCCGCCGGGCCTGGGCCGCGCCAGCGTGGTACTTATGTCCCGCACTACACGATAGCGCCTCGGCCAGCGCCGCCATGGGCGGACCGTTCTCGCGATGCCAACACGGTGTCGAAAAGACCGAGTACTGCCCAGCAGCCCGCTGCCAGCCATGCAGACAGCGGCGGGAGGCCACCCCGACGCCTCCGAGCCCAGCGCCGGCCGGCACGCGTGCAGCGGCCCCGGCCAGTCCCGGCGGCCCCGCCCGGCGACCTACACGGCCGGACCCGGATGCAGGATACGACGCAGGCGCAGGATGCAGGGCAGGCAGGGCAGGGCTTGCCTACGGGCACGAGATAGCAGTTGTACCGGCGGAAGCCGCACCGCATCTGCAAGAGCCTTTGGGCGTGGCAGGACCTTCAGTTCAGCCTGCAGCACCGTGTGCGTCCGTCTGCCTGTGGGTTCGAACACCAGCCTACGGTCCGAAAAGAGAGTCCTGCTACCTCCATGACGGGGGAGTATCTGGCTGGCCGTCCGGCCGGGGGCGCTCTGACGGAGAGGGGGCAGGGGCCAGGCCTGGCCAGGGCCTCGGAGTGCTGGGCCGGCTGTCAGGGCACCGCGCTGCGCTTCATCACCCATGCCGGCATGTCGACTCGATGTCCCGCTTAGATACCCGCTCCACAGGTGGGACCTCTCTCCTCTCCTCGCCGCGCCCGGGGACCGCCTTACCCCGCCTTACCCCGCCTTACCCCGCCCCTGGTGCTGGGTCACCAGACTGCGCCTGACCGTGGGGGCATCACTGGCACCAATCAACCAAACAACACGCCGCCTCGGTTGTTTTCTACTTAAGCCCCTATCACATCTCAACGTACGTGAGATCGTCCGTGCGGCACATGCGATACGCACGGCTCACGGCGGCAGGTTCTGCACCAGTGCACTCAATCGGGCGGGCAAGCTCGGGCAAGAGCATCTTCTATCTCTTTCACACTGATGCCCTCCGTATGAGAAGAGAGAGACAGAAGATTTCCGGGCAAGGGCCTTGTCCGCCCGACTGAGAAGACTGTTTTGCACGGAAGGCTGCGGTAGGCCGAGACACGCCTGCGGGGCGCCAGGGTAGGCCAGCCCGCATTGCACGGATGCGTGGAGGAGCCGAGGTTTGCCTACCCACAAGGCGTTCTCCACGATCGTGGATCCGGGTAACCGAACAAGAAATAAGAGGGGGGTGAGTTTGAAGATGCTGTTTGGTGCGGCGGAACTGGTCGATCAAATACTTGGTGACTTAACGATTTGGTGGGCGCATCACCCTATGCACGCAAAGGTGCTCTCATAGTGGACTCACCAAAGCAAGGTACGTCATATCCATGTTCTCATTGATCTCGCTCTACACCACACACACACACACACTCGCGCGCTCCCGTCACCAACACATCCGGCCCGTACGACACACAGGAGTGTTGTGCTGAATGAGTTCGCGCGGCAATTGCTTCGACGGCGGCCGAGGGAGGAGCAAAGACAGGAAGACAAACGGTAGCGCCAAACCCAGCCGAGACGAGCCGCGACCGAGAAAGCACTGACTGGAGTGGCTGGGCAGGCTGGGCTGGGCTGGCTGCCGGCTGCGGCGCGGCACCGGTAGGGCAGGGGCCGGGGGCCGGGGGGCCGAGGGGCCGAGGGGCCCGGGGGGGGGGGGGGGCAGCGTGGCTATGGCCGTGGCCGCCGCGAGGGTCGGAGAAAGACGGAGACGGAGAGTGCGCCGGCGACGGCGGGGCGAGGGGAAAGGGACAGCCCCCTCCCCTCCCACGCCTTTCTCCGCCCGTCCCCCACTTCCCCTTTCAACGCCCCCATTTCCTATATTACTCTATCGGCGATGCGCCCAGCCGCACGCGCTGCCAGGGCCCAGCGCTGCCCCCACGCCGCCCTCGCCCCCCGGAAGGGTAAGTGCAGATTTTACCTGCACCTACCCTAGGTTTGTTTTCAGACGGTCGTTAGGGGACGTTCATAAACTACGTCCGATTTTAGGCCACTATTTGACCCCCTCACCCCAAAAAATAATTTAAAATAGTCACGTAGTTTATGAGCGTCCCCTCATCCCTGGGCTAGGCTAAAAAATAATAGTGCAGTTCACTTGCACACGAAGTCGAACATTTGTTTTTAGTGTCTCCCGTCTATTGGCGGGCTCCCTCAGCCCGCCCCGGCACGCCCCGGCACGCGGCCCTAGCCTACATCTCCGGGACATCGTCACCGGCAGAGTGGAGATGGCGGTGATTGAGCGGGCAGCTAAGTGGTGTTCATGGCGCTACTTTGCTTTTTGTTTGCCTCGGCGGCAGCAGCCTGGGCATGGGCTGCACCCCCGGCAACGGCACGCAGCCTGCAGACCCAGTTCGGCTTTAGCTCCCCGGCAAAGATGGAGTCACGGCACTAAAAGCGAGGCGTAAAGACGGCTGAACGAGAACAGAAACAGATCACGGTCTAGTCGATGACTGGGAGCCTAGGCGGGGCCGGCGGCCGGCGGCACGGCGGGCCTCCTGGCACTAGCTGGCACCTGCTGGCACCTGCCGGCACCTGCCGGCCAGACAGCTAAATCCGGCGCTCCCCCATTTTTCTATTCTACTTACTCGCGGCGTGTTTTCCGCGGGGGGGGGGGGGGGGGGGGTCCTCTCTTTTCAAACGGAACCTTGGCCGTGGGCCTGTAGCGCCTGCGAGTGCCGGGGTAGGCCAGCCCGCGTGACACGCGTGCACGAATAAGTTGTGGCTGCCTACCCTGCAGGCGCCACAATACAGTGCCTAACTGAAGACCAAGATATCCAGGAGGCGAGAGCGAGGGACTTGAGCGCACGAGAGTGCCGAGAACCCGGCCGCCCTCCCCTCCCCCTCCCTTCCCGTCGACAGGACGCGACGGCGGGGGCATTAGGAATGCGTGTTGGTACCACTGCTACCACCACCACCACGACTGTGTGTGTGATCGAACTGAACTGAACGGTGTGCGTTAAACGGACTGGTCTAACGGGGAATGGGATGGGAATCCAAGTGACCGTGATGATTACGGGTTAACGTCCAGGCCGAGTCCGGGCCGTGCCTGGCCGTGCCCAGACCAGTGGCCGTGTGCTGTAGCTGTGTGGAGAGGGAGAGGTAGAGGGAGGGTTGGGGCGGGGCACTCAGCTCAGCCCGTTCCCGGTGTCGTCGATTCAAAGCCCCGGTGCAAAAAAAAGGAGGGGGGGGGGGGTAAGAATGGGGACGTGGGTGATACGACGTGTTAGCAGGGCTTGCAAAAAAGAAAGTCTAAAAAAACATGCCGGCCTGGGCGATCCTTGGTAGTTCAGTTCCACCCTGCCCTGGTCAAGACGAACAGTACGGAGAACGGTGACGCCGCGCGCCTGCGAGTGCTAGTGTAGGCCAGCCCGCACGCGTGTCGCAAGCCCTGCCCGACAGCCAGCAGCGCCTGGCAGCGCCCTGCTCGTGCGGTTGCTGCCGCGCCCCTCCCGTCCTGCCTCTGGGGGTGGCGCGGGGAAGTCCCATGCGAAGTACGGCGGAGCGGACAGTTGTTGTTCGCGCTGATCGGTTTGGGTATTCGCATGCGATGACGGGTACGGGTACCCGTCGTGGCCAGGGCAGGCCGTCGTCCATCGCAGCGGCGGCGCTCTGCTGAGGTCGCTGACCCCCGTCGTACTCCGCGCCAGTAATACCAGCGGAACGCTATAAGGCTACAACACGCGACAACAGCGTCTGCCCCGATCTGCCCCACGTAACGCGCGACTCGTCCGTGTCCATGACTCGCCTCGCCTCATCACCGCCCCGCCGGGCTGCCGCGGTTGATCCACGACGCCACGTATTACTTACGTGTGACGAGGCGACGTCGAGCCGGCAGCCAGCAAGCCTATAGTGGTCGTACCGGGCGGGATGGGATGGGTACGGGTCGGAACATCGTGCGGAAAAAAAAAATTAAAGCTCCGGACTTTTACAACCACTGGAGACTGGAGCCACAACCACATCAGCGGAAATGTGTTTGTGCCCCCCCCCCCCCCACCCCAAGATTGGGTGTAATGAGGTCAAGGCAAGAGGACAGACATGGATAATGCAGCAATGCCATTTATTACTCTGGGATATTAAGACAACAATAATAGAGCAATGACATTAAGAAAGTGTAGACCAGTGAACTTCACAAACTAACTGAACATCCTACCATGTAGGATTACAACATTTTAACCATTAACAATTTTTTTGTATTTTTAAATCACAGTGATGTCATCAATTATTTACATTAGCAAGGGTGTTTATGGATTTCCAGCCCCACGATCCACAAAACATATGAAAACAAGAGTCATAACCAGACTCTATTAAATTAATTAGAGTTCATAGTCCTTTCTTATGCATGCTAATACATCAGAAGATGTATTCTCTATTTTCTGGGCATGTTTGAATAGAATTTCCAAATCTGAAAAGATTACCAAATATTAATTTCTTTCATTGAAGTCTTGATTCTTTAAAATGACTATGATTCATCAAATGATACTCACTGTCTTTATCTGATTGAGACAAAAATAAGGTGAGGGTGCGAAACCGTCGAACTTTAGTAAGCCCTTGAATATAGGTCAATACTGGATCATTGGCAGCTACAAACTCCTTTGCCAGAATCTTTAGAATTTGACTCAATATGTTTCCATCTAAAGAATCTTGGAAGATTTTCGGGAAGTCCTCTCCATTTATTTGCTGAAACATGCAATGAAACATATGGTCACAATACTTACAATGATGTGAGAAAAACGTAAAAACAATAAACTGAACGAACCTTTAAATATTGCCAGCAAATGTTGCTGTTCTTATAAATTTGTCTCCAACCAGCAAGAAATTGGACTGAATTTTTTGGAACAGGAGGAACCACCTGAGGCTCTGAGAGGGGTAGAACCTCTAATTTGGGAGAGGAGGTGCTCTCTGGTTTTGACACTGAAATCTTGGGGTTGACTGTCTCTTTAGCACTGTCTTTAGAAGATGATGTATCTTCTTTGCTCTTTGCTTCCAGGTTTTTGAACGCCTCATGTCCTACATTTATACAGGTAACACTTGCAGATTGGACTGGAAGATTAGCTTCCCTAACTGTACTGGTAACTGCAATGTCATTATCTTCCTGAATTTTAATTCTCTGCAGTGGTTTCTGTTGAAACATAAAAACTCACAAATAAGACTTTCATCAAAATATAGAAACCACATAAAGAGGACAAACAATACTCACTTTAGACTGCTTATGAGGAGGTATTTTCACTGGCTCAATCAGAACAGTGTCTTCAACTTTCGGCCAGGCTGTTGCAGTTGTGCTTTTGGCCTCTTTAAGGGTGCTACTAGAAGGTCGATGTTTCTTGGCTGGAAGAATAGGATCCAATTTCCTCTCAACATTGATATCTATGTCGATTTCCGCTTCCCCTTCTGCTTCCAAATCAGTTGAAATATTCTGCAGAACGTCAAAACAAAGTTTGAAAAGCCTCCATATTACAATATTACATATTTAAGTATGCAGTGTCACATGAAATAGAGCCAGCATGTAATGTGGTCACCAGAAGGGTGTTCAGACTGTGATCACCTACCTCTGCGAAGACAATATTGAAATCAGATCTGACAGCTGTATTATTAGGCTCAAGCTCACAAGCACGAAATAAGTCTCCTGCTGCTTCATCTAACTGGTTGAGCTCTTTCCTTGCCAAACCTCGTCGATGAAGAGCCTTAACGTATGTGCTATCCAGTGATAGAGCTGAAGTACAATCTGTTTCGGCTGCTCGATAGCTAAGGAGAGACCAAATAGTCGACAAGGAAACAATTGAAATACAAAGAATACAATACTGTCAAAATCATGTTATGAGATATGAAACATACTCTTTTTTCTTCAGGTAACAAAGAGCTCTGTTACAATAGAAAATAGCATCACGTGAGTAGCATTTTATAGCTTTGCTGTAGCATTCAATGGCTTTGTCCCATTGTTGCTTTTTCACAAACTGATTGCCCTGAAAATAGAAAATTCAACTATTAGTGTAAATTAGGTTAAATAAATGAGAACTGGTGATAGCAATTCAAGCGATCTTCACAAAGTAAAATTATACCTTCTCTTTTTCTACATTGGCCTCATCTCGGAGTCTTTTTTCCCTTATAAGCCTTTCTTCCTCACTTTCAGCTTTGGGTATATTAACCGAGTTTTCCAACTCTTCACACGCTTTCTCCTAGGAAAAAGAAATTGTTTAATATCAAAACAGTGAGAACATGAATATGCCTTAGGTGGACACAAAAATGACAGATTCTTACCACATCAAATTTCTCCCAAGCTGCATAGTCATTAGAAGAAATCCTTTTTTTCACGCCTTGTGATTCTTCTGAGGTGGGAACTCCATTGGAACCACCATTATCACGTTTCTTAGTTGTATTTCTGATCGGTGGCCCTACCTATGATTAAAACCATGATCATGTCAGCTTTGTGATGATTCTCAAAGCAATTAAGGAATAAGAGAATGTACTACAGCTATAGAATGATTTACATTGTCTTTTGATGATGCTGCACGAGCATCTGAGTCCTTTCGTTTCATTTCTTCTTCCCAGCTGGATAGGTCTGAAACAAATCTCCTCAAGTCCTCAGCGTTTTCTTTAATTTGTCTCTGCAGCTCAATAGAAGAGCTCATACCTTGGAAGCAAAAAAGAAAAACAGACATAAATTTCCAAATCTATTTTCATTTTTATTGTCAGATGATATGAACAGTGAATACAATAGATGACTTCCAAATTTGAGGAAAAGGTGCCCATAGAGATCATAGCGATTAGATAATAATTGGCCAGATAATTTAGAACGGAAAATGTGAGATCCATGTCGTACCGTGTCCAATAAACAATAACAAGAAAAACTAAAGAAAGTCCTCGCTTCCACCTTCCACCTTCCACTACAAGGAACCACACTCTAACCTGCAAAGTTGTTTGTTATGGTAACAAACAAAACACTAACGCGACATTGTTGGTCGGTCTGGTCTGGCTTTTTCTCGTGGACTTGTCCGTACGAATTTGCGTTGGAGTTTTGTCTACATTTGCCTTACTGATTGAGAAGTTCCCTCTGATACGTCGAAAGAACCTGTATTAGCATCTGCATAAAATTACCAAATACGAGTTAAAATGGTGGGTTGATGAAATATCTTTTAAAATTCGTGCCATAGTTTCTAATACTCGTACGTAACCTTAAAATATTTACCATTTTGGCAACATAGACACGCTTGTATTAAATTTGTGCTGGTTCTGGTTTAAATATTTATTGGATACATACCTATAGTTTATTGCAATACTATCTACAAGCCTATTTGTTACGTTAATACCTGATTCCGTGATCAGGTTTAAGTTAACACTAGTTTGCACCTGTGGCAACACCCAGGAGACAGATCTTGGAGTAATCATTTAATTCGGTCATGAAACCATACCCTGGTCATGCACAAAATTGGCTGCAAAGTTCGTGGCTTCCTGCTTTCTCACACATACTTTCTTTTCATGGGAACATGAGGGACCACACATTTTATCTTCACAGCAGGGGCTGAAAGAAACTTGTTCATAATACTAAAATATCAATCTTTGTTTTTTTCTCTCTCTTTAGAATGTCGTATTGCTCTAATTGATGCGTATTTTTCAGTCTGTGGCAGAGTTTTTGAATGGCTTACCCTCATACAATGAGAGCAATTTCACACGCTTCCACTCAGACAATGGAAGTCGCACAAGTGTGAAGCGACCATCAGTTTATTTGCCTACTAAGGAATATCCTTCAGAACAGAGTGAGTTTGGCATATTCTGCAAAGTATAATATGATATTATCTTAAAACAATATTGTCATTCTTTCTTTTCCCCCCTAGTAATTGTAACAGAGAAAACTAACATCCTTTTAAGATACTTGCATCAACAGTGGGACAAGAAGGTAACTAATAATGAAATATTCAAGGAATTTGTGTACTCAATAGAATTAAGAAGAGTTGCAATTAACCCTCACTGTTATTTCAGAGTGTACTAAACAAGAAACGAGATGTTGTTGATCCCAATGAAGACTTCACCTGCCCATCCCGCAAGCGGCCCCGTATGGATGGTAGCTCAGCAACAACTGCACCCTAAATGGCAATGTAATTGTGCTCTGACCTGATGTGCTTGCCTTTGTTTTTGAGCATTTGTACTCTGTCTTTCAAATATTGTTGAATGAATTTTCCTCCAGGCCTAGTTCATTAACATTACCCCTTTACAAATATCAGTCACCTGACTACTCTTTACAGGTTTTAGAGTTACTTCTCTGTACAACTTAAAATAGATGTCCTGATTTGTATTGTCTTCCCCAAAATCTGCCAATCCATGTCACCTCTAAATTTTCCTTATTGGTTATTCATTATCAATCAACCTCAAATTGTTCTTACCCGATTTTGAGAGGACCTATTGTAAATTATTTTGTATGATACTGTACATATTGAGCTCTAGTAAGACTTGGTAGATCCTTCACATTATGGTGGTTTCATGCATTTGCAAGTGCTGCTGTGTTATGAGAGCCTCAAGGAGAATTTGGTGCAAGACCTTACTTTAATTATGTCACTTAATGAGTGCCATTGCATTGTTATAGTGTGTTAGGAAGGTAAGCTATATTCCACACTGTGGTGCTTCATTCCATTTGGAATCGAACAGAGTGTTATTTAAGGTAATTTGAAACATTGTCTCAAAACAGATTTACCTTATTTCTCTATTTTCTGTGATTTATGTCTGGATTGACTGTTCTTATGTAGACTTTATTTCTTTTCTTTTCTTTTGATGTAATTTTTCGTGATTTCAGCCAGTTCTGTGGCTCAACATCAAGTGCTAGATGAAAGTTGATGTTGTCTGGTCCAGACTTTCCTAGTTGTGTTGTAAGCCCATTCATATTTTCCTCTCATTAAGCATCAGTAGCTGGTGCTACGGAAGATGCCACTATATCTTGTTCACTCACTTTATTTATGTCATCTTTCAACCAAAATTAAGCGGTTAGATGTAGGCTCTGTCTGGATCCATAATACACCTGTGCCATTTAATTTCTGATTTAACCTGCTTTCTCACTCATAATTTCTATTAAATATTTCCCAATCCACTCTTTGGTATAGAATCTTGATTTTTGAACATTCTTGGAGTCTTTGGTTGTGTCTCATACCTGCAGAGTAACAGAAGCAGTAGCAGGATTAATTTAATATCGCATGTGTTCTACAATTTTTATGAGGAACTATTTTTCTGTGCATTTAGTATTTGTTGTTGTGTACAAGGCTAGTTGCCAATCAGACCATTGTGTTCTTATGAACCGTCTGGCAAATATTTTTGTACACTTTTTCTATTGGGTGAGTTTTGTTGTCTCTTTTAACTATGTTTAGCTGCTCTTTATGTGTCAATTGAGAGTTACTTTTTGTGTTGTTCGACTTTGCTTGTGTTGGACTTTATGCATGGAAATCTCTCTTTCTATGCTCATAAATGTCTTTCACTAGCTATGAAATTAAAGGTGATTCCTTTCTCAGTAAGGGCCAGTGTCTTGTTGATTGCTCATGTTTGAATTTAAGCATAGCTGGTATTGATTGCTGGTTTAATATGATGTGTTGACAAAGTCTTGTACCTTTCCAAATCCTAAGTAGCTCCTTTGGTAATCCCCCCCCCCCCCCCCTGCGTTTCTCATATAGCTGTCCTATGTGTTAAGCAGATGGCTAAATTATGTTTGTTTTCTCCTTTCGTTTGGATAAGCAAGCGCAATAACTCAGGGAATTGATAACCCTTTGATATGAAGTAAAAGCTGAGTCCAAATAATACTACACTGTGTTTTTGTATATATTTCTACTCTTTACCTCCTTTCCAATGCACAGAAAGTGGAAAATAAGAACACAAATTATGTAGGTGGAAACAATGAATTTAATTATTTGTTCATTAATAGGTGGCAGTCACATGTAAACATCAGTAAAAAAAAGAACATGTGTAGGCTGCACACTACAAGACATAAAATACTGCATATTATGGAAACAACAACAGGTCACTTCTCTAGAATAAAACTGAATTTGATGTATCTGTCAAATAACATCCATTAGACAGACAGCAGAAGTCACATACAGGGCAAACTCCTTTCAAAAACATTAATAATTACATTTCAGTATTTAAAATACAGCTCTATACTTCTTGAAATTTAAAATGGCCCACGTTTAAGTAAAATAAAATGTCTGCTTCAGTTATAATAAATTCCAAAACAGAGATATTGATTAATGAGATTAGAAGCTACATGCTATAAGCCCAGAGGAATAAACTTCCTAAGACAAGGGCAAGTAGTTTAAGAGAGCGTAAGTCACTTCTCAAACGCCAAATTATGGCAATTCAATAAGTGTGAGCTTTATCATTTGTGCTGTCAAGGTGTTGATGTACACATTGGCACTACAATACAATTACATAACACTTTATATCTACAAAATAAATAAATATTTGTACAGTGGGCAAACAGGTTAGTTAAACCTTCCAATAATTGTAGTTCAAGATCAACCATAAAACAGAGAATGTAGGAGATTTTTTTTTTTTTTTAGATATGACCAATAAGAATAGAATACTGAAACTAATTTGAACAAAGAATAATTATCACACAAACACACAAACACAAACAGAGTGTGGACAGGTTTTAAATACTTGGCAAATCACACTCAAGTTGAAACTATACACTGGGTGAAAACTGTTACTTTAAGCCTTTTTGTTTTTTATCACTATAAACAAGAGTTGTTGAGCCGTGACCCAATTACACCTGTAACCAGAATTGTTCCACAATGTTTAGCACAACCACTAAACAATACAGAGCACTTCTAGAACCATTCACTTTGGTTTCACATGAAATTTCAAAAACATGTAGGGTCATATATAAATAATCGTCTTTGGAATTCTTCCCTTTGATTTTGAAACACAGAGAATATACTTTTAAATTTACAATTTTAAGCTTAATATTGCATTTACCATACTGGGATATGACCCAAAAGTCTTTTTGTTTCAAACTACTTATGCTACATTTACTTTGGTTTCACAAGACTGTGAGACTATCATTACAACACTAAATTACATGATAAGCAAATCCCAATGGTAATTACAAGCAAAGGCAAACATGCAATTGTTGATACATATACATCAAGTGCTTTCAAATATCACTCAGCATATATAGTCCATACAAAATAGATGGGAATATAAATATCAAGGTTACTATAGTCTTCACCATAAACTCCACATTTTAAAATTACATGTTAAGCCTTACTTTTCATTTCAAAGAACAAAAAAATACTGAGAAGTGAGAAATGTCTGGGAGTGAAGACAGAAATGATAGAAAACTATACTACAATACATTTTTGAAGAAAGAAAACATAAACATTGAAATGAATTAGTAGTTTAGGAGGTACAATAAACTTTACAACATGCTAGAAACTTAACAAGAAATACACTAACAAGAATACTAGTCTCTCACTTCCCTGGCTCCAATTCACAAAGCACTTCAGAATGAATTTCATTGTAATGCAAGTGAAATATTTTAAAAGGTGGTACAGGCATATACTGTTACAGAGATCTAAATTCATTGGTATGATATTGAGGGGGTGTGATGTATGAAAGGATGGTGATGCAAACCAAAAGTGCATTATTTAAGTGTGTTCGGAAAGAGACACACAGCACATTACAAGAGAGAAGATGAATCACTTCAGTACCAACCCAAAGACTAGTGTTGTGAGATTGCTTAAGAGAGCACATTCTTTATAAAATACTGACTCTTTAAAATGAGTCCCTCAAATACTACGAGGTAAAAAGTTCATGTCAAAGATTAAGTGACCGTGGTTTCAACGCTGTTTGGCTCAAGTACTTATGAGCTTGTTCTGTTAACTCCAACTGGTCTGATGTTTTACCACAGGCAACCATCTCCCATCGAACATCCAACTGCAACAAAAAACAAAACAGCGAATTTCAGAATTTGATTTTTTTTGTCTTTTGAATCTTTGATGTAAAATAAAAATGTTAATCCTCTTCAAAAGTCAGTGAAATTAGATTAAGCGAGTACAGTTTTCAAAACCTTTCACACAACAGCTTCACAGCTATGATAATGACTAGCCTACGTGCAACATTAAAAAAAAAAGTGATTAATACTACAGCAGAAGTGAACTGTTAATTTATGCCTGCCTAAAAACATTAGAAACCTTGGCAGTGATATTTTTTTTTTATTTCTCCCTGAAAACTTTTGCAAGGTATTAAAACTAGATTACAAAAACACTCAGAACAGATGTGATGAAGATGAATATATTTTAACAAATATCATGCAAGCATTAACGAAAACCAACAACACAGGTGCACAGAATGCTAGCCACTTCCACCACAAATGTCCATACCAATGCCAAGCTTAAGTTAACCATGCAACTAGACAATGAATAATGTTCAAAAAGGTGAGGAAAAGAACTCCCAGCAAATGAGAAAGTTTTAGATATTTCTGTAGTATTCTCTCTAGAATCTCACCTTTGGCACCTTAAGATCTCTGGGTGTATCTCCAAAGTGGATCCGTTTGACCACGGATTGTTTGGTTGGTGGTGTAGGCAGAGATGGAATTTGATTCCCACTCTGAGGAGCAACAACAAAAGCTATACAACAAGTACTACTTCAACCACCACCTCAATATCTCAACAACTCATCTAGCTCTTAACAGTCTTACCAGGAGCCATACATCCCTCAAAGGAGAGGTGTCTCTCTCTTTAGGACACATTTTAACTATGGCTCTTGTGATTCAATTAAAAACCTTTTCCCTTAGATTTCAACAACTATGGCAACCATAGACATGAGGCAACAATAGTCTTCTCCAACAAGGCCACCTCAGAAACAGGTGTTTGTACAAAAATAAAAATCCCCCACCTCAAATAAATGCAACAACAGTTGCATTTAAGATATCCAAAGTTCAGAAACCATGATTGGAAAAAAAAGAAAAAAAAAAGATGCACATTGTGCAAAAATAGTAGGGGGGGAAAAAAAGAGGTTGTGGGGGCTGCATTCAACATTCCATTCAAGTCATTGAGGGAAGTAGTGTGTTTCAAATGAAATAACTTACCTTAGTACCAGGAGATGGTGGATCGACGTCACTGGTGACAGGTACTGCAAGAACTTCATCCAGGTCAGTCATGATGGATGGCGGTGAAAACAACACAGATCGGTCCCCGACTAATGATTTACTCTAAAGAAAGGAAGGGAAAATAATTATGGACATGCAGGTACAATGAGAATTAAAGCAAACAGTTAAAAAATGCATAACAGTGAGTACTCACTGGAGTTTCCACAACAAATGAGCATGATGGAGAAAATGATACGGAGTGGTCTACATTTAATGACTTGCTCTGGAAATGAGAACAAATTAGTTTGTAACACACTTTGCTAAATCAGTGTAGTACTTGAGGTAGTAAGAATGATAAACTAACCGGTGAATCCACCACAAATGAAGGGTCAGTAACACCTGGCACACTAATATTTCCAGGAGTGCTCCAAGATGGAGCCAGTGCCTTCCTAACTTTTTTGTTGGGAACATTTTCCTTCCCAAGGGCTGTGATGCCACGTCGTTTTACAGTTCCTGCATAGCCACTGTCCTGCAGCGAATCCTGTTACAAAATTTAAGGTCAAATGTTACAATTTCATTTTAATGAAAAGGCATTAGAAAAGGAAAGGAAAAAAATTCACCTGATAGGTTGTGTAGTTGATCATGCTAGTAGTATCTGTTTCATATTGGGAATCTGATAAATCTGGCTGCTCCTTTTTCATAATTTCATCAATATCCTCTAATCTTGTGGGAGTTTGAGGCTGCAAATTATGAAGAAACAATATGGTAAAAACAAAGGCCAGCCCCTTGCTTACCAAATATTTTTGAAAAACAAAACAAAAAACCCACCAAGTTTTTGACAGCACCGTTTTTCTTCTCCAATTTAGCTAAAGCATCCTTAAATGGAGTAGGTGTTCTTGGGAACATCAATTTGGTTTTTCTACTTGGTGTGGAATCATTGCTTCTTGGTTCAGAATCCTGCTCAATATTTTCTGTTGAAACAACTGGTGCAGTTCGTGCCATGCGTTGTCTAGCAGCTTGGTGGTGAACCAAAGAGTCCGGTGTGCACAGAGGTCCTGGGCTGTTTGCTCTATCACCTTCACAATTCAGAGGTGTTGACTGAGCAGCAACAAGATTCCGTCGCACAGGAGTTCCAGTAAGTGATATTTCCATTAAGTTTGGAGAATTTAAGAACTGAAACCACGATAAACACATTGATTTTCTTGTAGAGTGGATACATTTTACATGAAGTCGTAGAGATTTAAAACAAACCTGGGATGGGCTGAAAGGCACTTGTTTTATAGGAGTTGCCTGCTTGTCTGGTGTTCCAATGGAGATTCCAAGGCCACTACTCTGCATCTGGGAGAGATTTCATTAAAAATAAGTCCAAAGAAAAATTGTCGGTTACTTTAATTTCAAGGCAAATAATTTACTTACAGTCTGAGTTGCAGGAGATGTGAGGGGGTAATCTGATTCAGAATCTTGATGGTGAGCGAAGGTGACAATATCATGTTTGAAATTGGCTCCAAATGGCCCAGGTAATAAATGCATCTGCCCATATGCTGAAAAAGAGATGAAGGAATGTGTGAGTTAGAGTGGGGGCTTCATAAATCTCAGGAAAGCCAGGAAAAACAACTTACTGCTCATAGATTCCTTCTTAGGTGACGATTTCTTCTCCAGATCGGTGAAACCTTCATCGGATGGGCTTGACTGCATACTCAAATACCTGAGACGAGAGAAAATTGATTAGAATCTTAGCAGATTTATCCAGCAGAAATTTCGTTATAGAAAATTAAATTCAACCACTCACTTGAACGGAGAGAATGGATCTGGCGACTCTAACTTTAACTCGAACGTCTGTGCTCCGCGCTGCTGTGGTTGAGGTGTGAGCATTTGTTGCTGCAGACCTTGTGAGGGGAGCGGGAGCGGGCTAGGGGCAGAGGCGGGGCTGGCCGCCGAAACCCGACTCGACTGGTCATACACTTCAGGAGAGGACCATTCCGAGCTCTGGAAGGAGACAACCCGATGGTAAGTGAAAAGAAGAAGAGCCCCGAAGCGGGCAAGCGTAACTGTTCCACTTTGAGGGTGGGGCGGAGCGCAGGGGCGCACTCATGGCGCTCTCGCACTCACTCACCTCGTACATGAGCCCGAACTCGGCCATCGTGAACCTGTCGGCCGCCTGAGCCGGGGAAGGCCTGGTGTTGACTGGAGGCTGTGAGGTGGCCGTGGTGCTCGTCGTGCTGGTGGCCGCGGCTGTAGCGGGGGCATACACCTTAGGCGCCATCCTGGACACGATGCTGGCGGCAATACCCTGGTTCTGGTGCGCAGCCTGTGGCTGAATGGCCACCAGGCTGGGGACGGCCGCCACCGAGGACGCCGTCAACAGGGTACCCGTCGGCGGGCAGCGACGCGCCGCCGACGCTGCCCCACGCCCGCGCCCGCGGCCCGACGGTTCCCCGTTGCGCGACAGATCCGGGTCGAACTTGCGCCGCATGGTTGAGTTCCAGTGGTTCTTTATGGCGTTGTCCGTGCGGCCGGGGAGCAGCTTGGCGATGCGCGCCCACTGGTTGCCGTACTGGCGGTGCGCCTGGTAGATGATGCGGTCCTCCTCCTCCGTCCAGGCCGTCTTCTTGATCTTAGGGTTGAGGTGGTTGTGCCAGCGCTCGCGGCACTGCTTGCCGATGCGGCCCTTGAGGTGGCGCGCGATCAGCGTCCACTTCTTGGGCCCGTACCGCACCACCAGCTCCAGCACCTTCTCGTCCTCCTCCTTGGTCCAGGGCCCCTTGACCAGCGCCGGGTTCACCACTTTGAGCCATCGCTGCTGGCACTGCACGTCCGACCGGTCCGGGAAGTGCTTGGCGATCGTCTCCCAGTTCTCCTTGAACTCCTCGACCAGCGACTTCAGGAGGCTGTCCTGCAAATCGGAGAAAAGGTGGTCAGGTCAGTCCAATGCTCCGGCCTGACTCGTCGCGCTTAAGGACCACCCCGGCCACTTCCTTGCGCTCGCAGCCTCGGGCCTCGGGGGCCGAGGGGAGAGCCGTAGCCAAGCATATAAGGGGGAGAGGTCCCTACCCTCCCATGCCGTCTTGGAGTCTTGGGTCACCATGTATCTGGCAATAAGGTGAGGAAAGGGGGGAGGGGGAGGGGGAGGTGGGAGAAGAAAAGGTGAATCGAGCAACTCGCCAGCAAAGGGGAGGAAAGGAGGCGGAGGGGGGGGGGGAAGGGGGGTAAGTTTAGGCACTGCACAGCACAGGGGTGCGCGGCGCGGCGCACGCAGGGTACAGGGCACGGCTTCCCCTCGCTGGCGTCGCTCTGCCTCGCGACTCCCCAGGACTCCCCTCCCCTTTGTTCTTCCCCGCGCCATTGTTATGCAACCTGAAGAGGGAGGGAGAGAGAGAAGGGGGATGGACATTGCTCAACACAGGGGATGAAAGAGGACAGAGAGGCAAAGGAAGGAAGGAAGCAGCAATGCCATGCGATCCGGGATGGGATGGGATAGGAGACGGGGCGAACCTCAACCCCACCCGTCGCCAATGCTTTGCTTTTTCTATGCATAGCGTCGTGCATGTTCGGGAAGGGGGAGATAATCTAATGAAGGGAAAGGGAAGGGAAGGGTGCCCGAGCCAAGCCAGCGGCCGGGCAAAACAGGAGGCGCTACACAGACACACGTTGAAGGGCAGTTAAATCGTCGACGAGCCTCGAAGGGAATCATCGGGACAGAAATAGTGCCGCGGGATGCACGCGCACGTACGCACCTCCTCCTTGGTCCAGCGGCCCTTGTTGACGGCCTTCCTGTTGGCGGCCACGGCCAGGCACGCCAGCTCGTCCGCTCCATCCGCCGCCCCGGACTCGTCCGACTGGTCATCGCTGGACGAACTCTCGTAGCCGGAACGAGAGCTGCAACACAGACAGTAACGGCGTTAGAGGCGTTAGAACACAACAACAGCAGGGACGACACCGGCACACGCCACACGCGTCGTGGACAGGTACCGATAGAGCATGACAAGGAAGGGGAATCACGGTCCGCCACGCCACGCGCCACGACGAGGAGTCGTGGAATCAGGCATGGAGTGTAGGCATCCTCAGGAGAGAGAAAGAGAGAGGCGAGGAAATGGGAACGGCCGACAGAACGGCCCTCCCCTCCGCACTAGCCACGGCCAGCCGTAGCCCACGGCCCTCCTGACGCGCGTTCTGCTCCGCCGGCTGCCAGCTCCACTTCCAGCACTTCCCCCGTCCTGCCCAGCCCAGCCCCTTCCCTTGGCCGCGGCGTCCTCTTCTCTCCTCTCCAGACTGGAACCGCCCCAGCGGCCGGCAGCGGCAGCGTCCGTGCCCCGTGGTATAGGTACCCCCGGGTACCCCACCCGCCCGGCAGAGGGGAGAGAGCATGGCCCCCGCCCCCGGCCCCCGCCCCCGGCCCCCGCCCCCGTACCGTCCGTTCCAGTGACTGCGTTCGCTACTCCACTCCCCCGCCGTGCCGCGCCGCGCCCCCACGACATCCGGTTGCACCAGACTCATAATGCCGAGCCGACGCCAAGCCACCCGTCTCCGTCAGTCACACTCGCACCACCCGTGCCCGTGCCCTGCTGGGCGCTGCTGCCCAGGGGAGGGGGGAGGCTTGGGGCAGAAGTGCGGCGGGGTGGCGAGGCGCAACAGGCCGCATGCAACACCACAGGCCCTGCGCCAGCCCCCGGGCAGTTTCACTTTCTTCTCAAAAGGAACACAATACGCGACCGACTTTCCAGGAATTTCCATTCTACAATTTCGCTGCATGACACGGTACCTATAAAATTGAATACAGAAAAGAGACTACGCGCCGGTATGAAAAATAAAGACATCCGATCCTAAACTCAGTGTGCAGTGCAAGGTGTGGCAGTGCCCGGTGGCGTCCAGAGCCCTGCCCAGTAGGGCGGCAAGTAGCAAGTCGAGTGCAGCTCCTCGGGGTCGTCTCCAGCATGGATAAGTAACAGGACAATCCACATGGGTTCCCTCAACGGTGGTGAGTCTCTCTGTGTCTCCCCTAGCAGCAAACGCCGGTCAGCGCAGGTCCGAGCGCAGTCTCACCGAGGGAAGGCCTCTTCTCAACGCAGCGGGAACGCTCTCCGCATACCCCCCCCCCCCCCCCCAACCAGCAGCCGCTGCCCCAGCCTACGCCACTACACCAAACTGTCGCCGACACGGTCGGTCGCCGCCGCCGCCGCCTGCTCGGCAATCAAACGCTGACCCCTTCACCTCCCATCGGCGGGCTTTGAGCCTACAATCGGTCCTTCTCTCGCCGCTACCTCCCCCCCCCCCCCTCTTCCCTCGCATGTCGCATGCTGCATGACCAACCCAGCTCAAATCCGCTCAAATCTCCCAGGTCCAGTCGCAAATGAGGCATCATGAGAAAAGGAGGCATCCCGATCGCCTGGACGCCCAGCGCATTCCACGCACCTCTTCTGGGAAGTCTGCACTCCAGCTACGAGCACCCGCCCCCCCCTCCCCTCACCCGGCCGCCCGGCGGAAGGGGCGCACGGGGTGTGGGGCCCGCCGTCGCACCAGCCCAGCCGAAACCTGACCCCGGGAACCACATGGCCCCGGCTAGGACCAAGCGGCCGTCAGGCACGCTCATAAAACCTTCTGATCTACGACAAGTGCCTCCCAAGAACTGCAGCCGGGTGGCCGCTGGCGCGGGCCGACGTCCTGAGAAATGCAGAGCAGCGCCCAGGACAACTTGAAGGCGATCGGCACGGACTCCGCGACCCGGAGGGAGGAGGTCGCAGTCCGGTCACCGCTCGGGGCGCCACGAAGAGGGGCGACATGCTGCCGGACCTCCACGGAGAGCGCGAGCCCGGCCACCAAGCCGAGGAGGGCGATGAGGGAGCAGCAGCGCCAGCAGCAGGATGGTGAAGATCTACCCGCCGAGGACCTACCTGGCGGGACCCCCCCTCCCCTGCATGCCCCCCCCCCCCCCGCATGACGCACGCCGCACGCTGCACCCCGCATGACTCTCCCAGCAGACCATCGTCGCAGCCGCCGCGGTCCGAGCCAGCCCGAGGACACCAAAAACTAAACTGTCGCCCCCACTGAGGGTCTGGCGGGCCTAGCAGCTGGCCGCAGCAACTCTGTGGTAAGGCGGCGACCGCGGAAAGTGGCGCAGTCCGTGGTATACAAACCGTCGCCCGCTGTACAGCCCACGGGATACCATGCCCGCATCAGCAGCCCCCTCGCCCCCGGGCCCCGCCACCACCGCCGGAGAGGGCCTAGCGGGCCCTGGCGAGGTACAGGTCCACCTAGGGGAGGTTAAGAAAAGACGGTTTAACCACCCTTGGGGGGACAGGCCCTCCACGCGGGACCACCCGCCTTCGCGCCTCCACCGGTGCTGGATCCTAAACTCGGTTTTAGGGGGTCGGGAGTAGTACCACGATGTCACCGCCACGCGCACTATACCCGGGGCGACCGGAAGCTCCAGATTCCGGCCCCTTTCCTTCATCTCCTTCCGGCCCCCGGTTCCGTCCGCACGCGGAGTACATCCGGTTGGGTGCCCCTCTGCCGCTGCCACTGCCGTTCCACTTCTTGGCGCCCGCCTGCCTCGTGGAGAGGGAAGTCGGAGACCGTCCGAGACGCAGACGGCACTCAAGGCATATGGCATCCGAGCGACGCGACAAACCCCTCGGACCCCGCCCCGCCCCGCCCCTGTGGTCCCGCCTCCGCCCCCCGCTCCCGCCCGGCCCGCGCGCCGACAGCGAAAGTGACGTCAAGTGAGCCAGCAGGGCAGGATGACCACCATGACAAAACCACCACCGACTGATTCTTCAACCGACGTCCCACCCTCGTAGGCTAAACGTCTCAACCCGCCGGCATTTAAACAACCTAGAAATGAACTTGAGGTTTCTGCGCAGCGTGCGTACGTGCGAGAGAGAGAGAGAGAGAGAGAGAGAGAGAGAGAGAGAGAGAGAGAGAGAGAGAGAGAGAGAGAGAGAGAGAGAGAGAGAGAGAGAGAGAGAGAGAGAGAGAGAGAGAGAGAGAGAGAGAGAGAGAGAGAGAGAGAGAGAGAGAGAGAGAGAGAGAGAGAGAGAGAGAGAGAGAAGGACCCCGAAGGCGTAGAGTGGGCGAAGGCGACAGCTGCCACGAGTTTTCCAGCGCAACCCCTCCGCCCAGGCCCAGGTGCACACAGCCAGAGGCGCAGAATGCAAAACGGAGGGGGCTGCAAGACAAGCCAGCAGCAGCCAGCGGGCTAGACGCCGACCAACTGCTTGGCCCGGTGAGGGGCCGGCCCGGTCCGGGCCCGCAGTGCACTTCCGACAGAGCATATGTGGGCAAAGGTGAGGAGACTCACGTCCCACGGGGACGGGACGGACAGGCGGGCCCATATGGCACCAGTGCGGCCGAGGTAGCCGGGGCCATCAACAACATCCAACATCCTATCCCCCTGGACTACGACTTGGCCCGCATCGATGACCACCGTGGGCCAACGCGCCGCGCCAGCGTGGGAAGAAGTGGTGGCGGTGGCGGTGTAAGGTGTGCGCTATGCTGTGCGAAGCTACGAGGGAGGGAGGACCAGTCCTACGACTCCCCTCCCCTCCCCGCCTCACCTGTAAATACTACACATTAACCTCCCCCCTTTCCATCAGGCTGCGCGGGAGGCGAGGCGGCCGCGTCCTGCAGCAGAGGTCAGAGTCACAGGGAGCTCAGCGAGCAGAGGGGTCGTGGGGGAGGGGAGGGGACAAAAAGTACGACACGATTAAATGTAGCATTTCTTGGCCAAATAGTAAAGAGAAAAAGATGTGATCGTCCGAAGCAACCCCGGACATCTCCTCGGGTGGATGCAGAGTCGACCTGCCATTTTATGCGAATTAAAAAAAAAAGACAAAAAAGGGTCAACGAACCCTGCTGCAAATCTTTTTTTGGAAGAGGTATTTTAGGGAAAATGGCAAAAACCCCGCCTGCACCGCGCAACTCCATGTGTGCACCGCTCCGCATGCGTGCGACCGAGCCGAACCCCTCATCTGATGGTGAGAAACAGGTTTAACAAGCTCTGGAAAAGCAGCTTCACCCCTTCCAATTCTCGATACACTTCTTCCCTTCTTTTTTCTACAAAACTTTTCGATTCCGATGAAAAGACGCGAAATAAAACTAGTGTACAGACAAGAAAGAAAAGGGGGATAAAACAGCATTGCATGAATGAGTCAAGACGCGATGGGAATTTGGCGCGGTGCACGATTACGAAGCAACTTGCGCTGGAGGGAGGGAAGGGTGAGGGATGGATTTAATGACGATGAATAGGAGGGGGTTTAGGAGGGGGTGGGGGTTTGGGGTGCAGTGACATCGCACCTTGTTGGAGGAGAGCGATGGCTTCAGCCACTGTAAGAAATTTCGGACTCCGGAAACAACGAATGGCGATTCGGAAAATTCCAATAAATTTTACCATGGAAATCAAGCACTCAAAAAAGGAAAAATAAAAAATGTGTTCTTGCAGCCTGTGAGGACCTCATTGCGATGCCCGGCATGGCATTGCGGGGTTGCCACATTCCAGGTGAGAGGCAGGAGGAGGCGGGGAGAGGAATTGAAGCCCTCCCCCCTCCCCTCCACCACGGCCAGCCAAGCGACCGCGAACATGCCGCAACGCGTTGGACTTGCTGCAAAGCGCGTGTGTACAGCATGTGGGTGGTGGGGGCCGCCAGTATCGAACGGTCAACCTAAGAAGGTGCAAATTTGTTTGTATACTCGCTCCGCACGAGTTTTGTCCGGCCGCCGCAGTAACGGTCGGCAAAGAAGAAAAAAAAATGAAAAGTTTTTCGCGCGAGAGGATCAAAGACGTCGCGATTTCGATCGTCATTCCCCAGTGTTTCATATAATGGAGTTATAAAGAAGCGGCCAGCAGCACCTTTGTCACCGTGTGTCACTCACGCGCGTCAGATGACACTTGACGTGTTATTTCACAAGTCGCACACTCGAATCCAGCGGAAACAATGCCATCTCGCACCGCACCACACCGCGCCCGCTCTGCCCAGCCCCCAGAGCCCAGACCAGAGCCAGCCCGGACACACGCGCTTCGCGCCCGAAGTGTCACCGGGCGCTCCGCTCCGTTCGTCCCACCGAGTTCCCAGGTTCCCACAGGTTCCCACAACCCGCTACACACGGGCGCTATCTCCTCAAGGGGGCAACGCACTCTACGCATTCTCACTATATTTTCCGTGTTTGATTGATTGGGCGTGGCAAGTATACACATACTGCCCAGGCCTGTATACAAAGAAGAAAAAGTGCCCCCCCCCCCCCAAACACACACGACGGTGATAAGACCACACGACAAATATTAGAGGGAGAGAGGGAAAAGGCGAGGGAGGGAGAGGGGGACAGAGTGAGAGACAGACAGACAGGCAGACAGAGAGAGCGAGAGAGAGAGAGAGAGAGAGAGAGAGAGAGAGAGAGAGAGAGAGAGAGAGAGAGAGAGAGAGAGAGAGAGAGAGAGAGAGAGAGAGAGAGAGAGAGAGAGAGAGAGAGAGAGAGAGAGAGAGAGAGAGAGAGAGAGAGAGAGAGAGTGAGAGAGAGAGAGAGAGAGACAGACAGACAGAGAAGCGTCGATTCCAGATAAAATAAAAACAGCGAGCGCATGAGCAAAAACACGACATGAAAGTCGCCTCTCGCCCCTTGTGCGTCCAATTCAATCACGTGCACGGCCATGTATTATATGCGGGGCCAGCTGCCGTGCGGAGGGGGAGGGAGGGTTGGGGGACGGCGGGACACTCCACTCTAGGAGCACCCCGAGCACTAGGGGTGCCCTCCGGGTGCCCAGCCAACAGGAGAGAGAGAGAGGGGGGGGGGGGGGTTGTCCTGTAAATTACTACCCCCTCCCCAGTCCCCCTATCACTTCCAGGGCGGCCACCCATCCCCAGCCTGGACGCTGCTGTCCGCCGGCCCGCATGGAGCGCGGAGCGCGCGCGCACACACACGCACACATCGGGGAAATGCTATGATAATTGGCCGGAGTGACCGGGAAGGGTAGGGTTATCGGCCGGGGGCAGCGGCCAGTGGCGGCCAGCAGTCGGCCCGGCCCGGGTCAGCTGCCACCCTGATTGTGATGGAGTGTAATAAAGGCAGTAAGCCTCGCGGACCAGCGCGCCGCACAGCCAAGAGCAGAAAATAATGCCGAGCTGATAAGCGCCGCGACTTGAAAAAAGAGAGGAAAAAAATTCGTATACATAATTAGCGCGATACACCAAACGCTTTCATAAGTGTAGACCACACTGCCGTGCCGATAGTCGATCGCTCGGAAAATACTAATAATACGAATTTCTGAGATTGTGACGCCGTGGGGCCGCGGCTGCCCCGGCCACGCCCCCCGCCAGCCCCTGGCCGAGCCCGCGCGTGAGAACAGAACCCACGGCGGCGCTTTCAATACCGTCCGTCGGCGCGGCGCGGCCCGACCCCTCCGCTCTGCCGGGCCGGGGCTGCAGGCCGCTCCCCTGCGTGTCATGTGTCACTTCGCTCCCGAACACGTATTGTGCCTCAGAGCGCCTTCGCACCGCACCGCGCCGGGCTGGGCTGGGCAGGGCCTCCATTGATTCCTGCGGAGCCCAACCTCTGACCTGCGTGGGTATACGTCCCTGGCACACGGCATCCTCTCCTCCCTTTCCCTGAAGCGGTGCGCTAATTGGAAGAGGGCGGGAGGGGGAGGGGGGAGGGAGGGCAGCTCCCCCTCCTCATATTCTTGTTGTGCAGCGCACGCACAATATGACTCCACAATTTTAAATTCTAAAAAAAAAAAAATAGAAAGGGAAAGACGAATACTGAGCGACCGAATAAGGGAGGGAGGGGGCGGCGGCGGGGCGTGACTGCAAGCGGCGGCCCGGACAAAGATGACTAATCATCCGGTGTTCTCACGCCAGTCATCATGACCGTCATCGTGACCGTCATCGTGATCGTCACCAAGACCGTCACCATCGAGCTCGCAGATACGCGGCTACGAGGAAAAAGGGAAATACGGGAAAGACAGAGAAAGTGGCGGAAAAATCCGAGCCGGCGGCTTGCGGAGGAAAGGCAACGCGTCGGAGACCTGGGCTGGGCTCCCGCGTGCCGGGTGTGTGCCCGCGTGCGTGCGTGCGTGTCGGCCACCCCATCGGCACGCCGGCACTCCGACTGCGTGCCTTCGCTGACAGATGCGGACCGGTGCCACCCCTTCGCACCCCCGCGACAGATGCGTACCGACCAGGGGTCTCCGGCCCCGCCCCGCCCACGTGCGCGATCCTAATGGGGCGGGGGTGATAAGGGGAGGGGGGGGGGAGGGGGAGGAAGTAAGGGGAGAGGAAGCGAGGGGGGAGGCGAAACAAGGGCGGGGGCGAGGCGCACTCCCCCACTGATTCCTAGCGTGGCAATTTTAAAACGCATACGGAGTACAGTCGCGAAAATGGTATACATGAAGGTACTACGCGAGTAACAGTGGCCAAACAAGCTGTGCTAGTTACATCAGCCGCCATGTGGGCGCGGCTCGGCGCGATCTCCCGCTGCCACCCGCGTGTAGGTCTCCGGGCGGGCAGCCGGCAGGACCAGCAGGGACAGCAGCCCGCCCTCGGCGCCCTCACATCGTACCGCACCGCCGCCGACGGTCCCGCTACTCCGCTCCGCGAGCCCAACGGTCTTTTTCGCGGCCCCTCCCTTCCCGCCGCCCACTCGGTCGGCACATGGCGTCATGGCGTCGTTGGCGCCGGCGGCATAGCGGCAGCAGGGGGTTGGAAAACACTACCCCCGTCCGCCGACCCCTCACCCTCCCCCATCCCACCGGCTTGTGTGCGGGTATTGCTGCACACGGGGAGGGGAGGGGAGGCGAGGCTCCATGCATCTATTTGTGCACGTGTTACGGCATCTGGCGCGCTTCAGCCCGCATCTCGCGAGGCCGCGTCGCATTAGGGGTGGTACTAGTGGGGTGGTGCACGATGCCGTGCCGGTGGTGGTGGTGGTGGTGGTGGTGGTGGTAGCCGTGGTGCAATAATGCTGTGCTGCCGGAGGGGAGGGAAAATATTAGCGCGACCGGCCGCTGGCGTCCGAACCCCGCCGCATGCGGGCGGGCCGATACAGCCAGCCGGGAGTTCAAGTTCAAGGGCTCAAGGGGTTATCGACCGGTGTTCGCCACAGAGAGGACGACGTGCGTCACTCGCAAACGGCCTAGGGGATGGAAACTGTGTTGGTGAGTGAGCGAGGGCGAGTGCACTGCCGGCAGCATGGCAGGGCGGGGCGGGCAGGTGCTGGGGGTGGTTCGCGATGCCCATGAACAGCACCATTATGCACTCTGCCAAATCGCGGCCACCTTGCAGGGGGGAAAGGGGGTGAAAGAGAGAGAGGGTGGGAGCGAGTGCACGTGCGTTAGAGAGGGAGCAGAGGCTATCAGGGGAGGGAGGGAGAGAGACAGACAGACAGGATTGATGACTCACGATTCCACTCCCCTCCCCACGCGGGACGCCGTTTCCCGCCAAAAGCGTCGGCCCGGCCAGCGCCGCTGCCAACTGCACGCCGACGCATACATATGCAGCACTGTTCGCGTGCCAAATACAGTGACTAACTTCATTTTCGGACTTTTTTCTTCTTCAAATTTTACGATTATGTATTTCAATGACGGGGCTGCGCCGCGAGCGAAAAGTGGAAAGAGACTCGCGGGGCCGCCAGGGACGGGCCAGGGCACGTGGTCCCGGGGGGGTCCCGGGGCCAGTGGCCCCAGCGGCCGGCTGGGCCTCTCCCGTCCCGGGCCATCGCAGGGGGTGGCAGCTGCTTCCGGGGCAGACTGTACGCGCGCTCACCGCAGAGGTACACTGCCCGTAAAGGGATCGGCTCAAGGTCGACGGCTGCGGGAGGGGCCTCCGTGCCTCCGTCTCCCGGCCATTCATTCGTAGAGACGCGAACTTTATGATGTTTTGAAACCTCCTAATATGCGCCTTAAAATTGTCCAAATATGCACTTTTTATGCACATATTTTGGGGGAAATATGCGGTCAAAATGGAGTCTTAATTCGTAAATTATGCACGGAAAATGCATGAGTCTAAATACATGTCTTAATATGCAAAGTTAATGCACTGATTTTTTAAAAAATATGCAGTGAAAATGCAGACTTAAATTTTTCACAATTTATATATGTCTAGCTGCATACACCACACATTTTTGACAAGGACACAATAATAGAAATAGAAATCCAAGAAAAAGTTCAGAAAATAAAATTGTTAAATTTCCATAAACACTTTTTTCTACTCGTTTTCCTAAAACAATCAGAAAATCCTGATCGGATTTACACTAGTGCCGCCAGCACCTGCTCGAACTCGCGCAAACGACGCGCGGCAGAGCGCAGCGCGGCAAAATATGAAATGCGAGCGAACCAAGTTATCACTTTTAACTCAAAAATGGGTTGAATTCGTACGTCCAGCGACCTCTGGGGTTGAAATATGCTTGAAATATGCGAAAAATGCAATATGCAGCGAACAATGACAGAATATGCGAATTTATGCGGACAGAAAATGGGTACTAGCGGGTAAAAGTGACCTACTAATATTGAAGTTACATCATTCTGAGCATATCTCAGAAATATGCGAATATGCGCGTTGCATAAAGTTCGTGTCTCTATTCATTCGCCACATCGTCGGGTACAGTCCCGACAGTAAACGCGCCCCTGCGCCCTTCCAGTGGCGTCGGCGGGGATCCCGTTCTGTCTCTGGTCTGGGGCAGGGTAGGTATACACGCACCAGCACGAAAAATAAAAACAACGAACATAAAATGACCAGAACGCTTGAAATGATACGAATCGAAGCGCTTTGGACACATTTGAATTCAAGCACCCCCGTCTCAAGTACACCTCGCTTGAGAGTGTAGGTCTGTCCCTTCGATCGAACGAATCGCGAGGAAGAGTAGGAGGAGCGGATCGGCGCGACGGACTGGGACTGTACTGCGCCGCCTATTTCTGCGGACGAAGCGATGCGGACATAATGTTGTGCCGGGCCGGGCTGGGCCTGCCGCAGCCCGGCGGCAGTGGCCGGCAGTGGCCGGCAGTGCCCGGCAGCGCCCCGGCCCCACACACCTCAGCACACCTGCCGCCCGGCTGTTTGCAGTGTACCTCGCCACGCACGAGCCGCCGGCCGCCAGCTGCCGCCCTGCAGACACCTGCCCGCCCCGGCCCGGCCCCTACCACCCGGCCACGCACGCGCCACCGGGCCTCCACAGAGTGTTGTACACGTACTCACTCCTTATCGCACCACGTACTGCTTGTTGCAAACCCTCTGGCTGGAAGTGAGAAAAAGACGACGGGAGGCGCGGTGGAGTCACCGAGTCCGCGTGTCGGCTGCACGGCCAGAAGTGACCCCTTCCCCTCACCCCGCCAAACACGGGACAGAAATTGCGTTGCGTTCATTGCGAAACCTGTTCGGCCAAACTGGACCGGAGAGGACGGGCACAGAGGACACCCGACCCGGGAAGGGGGGCGGGCAGGCAGGGCAGGCGGGCAGCGCGGGCAGCGCCGGCGGCCCGTTAGGTGCGCAAAACCAGCACCACACCAAGGAGCCGCAGGGCACCGCAGGGTAGCCAAGGCAGTGTTCTCAATCGGGCGGGGAAGGGCCTCTCTCTCTCTCTCTCTCTACTCATAAGGCCGGCATGAGTGTGGCAGAGATAGAAGATGCACTTGCCCGAGCTTGCCCACCCGACTGAGAACACTGAGCCAAGGGATCCTCGCCTCGGAGAGGCATATGGGGCGGCGGCGCCTCACTGCCGCGGAGCACAGCCAGAGCAGCGCCAGCAGCGCCAGCCCAGACAGCGGAGCGGAGGGCGCCGGGAGGTGTAGGCAACGAGCCCGCACCGGTGCCGGGCCCCGAGTCTACGTCTAGGCGCTCCCCGCGTGCGCGAGAGAGAGAGAAAGAGAGAGAGAGAGAGAGAGAGAGAGAGAGAGAGAGAGAGAGAGAGAGAGAGAGAGAGAGAGAGAGAGAGAGAGAGAGAGAGAGAGAGAGAGAGAGAGAGAGAGAGAGAGAGAGAGAGAGAGAGAGAGAGAGAGAGAGAGAGAGAGAGAGAGAGAGAGAGAGAGAGAGAGAGAGAGAGAGAGAGAGAGAGAGAGAGAGAGAGAGAGAGAGAGAGAGAGAGAGAGAGAGAGAGAGAGAGAGAGAGAGAGAGAGAGAGAGAGAGAGAGAGAGAGAGAGAGAGAGAGAGAGAGAGAGAGAGAGAGAGAGAGAGAGAGAGAGAGAGAGAGAGAGAGAGAGAGAGAGAGAGAGAGAGAGAGAGAGAGAGAGAGAGAGAGAGAGAGAGAGAAAGAGAGAGCGAGAGAGTGAGAGAGAGAGAGAGAGAGAGAGAGAGAGAGAGAGAGAGAGAGAGAGGGGAGAGAGAGAGAGGGAGAGTTTATAGAGTTTATAGAGCGAGTGAGATAGATGGATGGATGGCGAAATCAGCTGAGGAGGCAGCCGCGAGGAATTCCTGCTGGCCTGTCTTCGCACTGATTCGGCCCTCCTTCCCAGAATCGTGGTCCAGTCCTGCTCGGCACACACCCGTCCCCCCGCACGGCTCGAACCTCACCGCCCGGCCCGGACGCGCTGACAATGAAGGAGCATTGCGTAGAGCGTCAGCTGTTGTCCCCCCCCTCCCCCTTCTCCCTGAGCGCGTGCCCTGAGGATGAATCGATAGCGCCGTGTGCGACAATGCCATCGGACAAAAAGAGGCACGTATTTCAACGCCTCCGCCGCACAGCTCAGAGTCCTTTCTTCCCTGCCTCCTCCCTGTAACCTACGCAGAACTGCCCAACTACATCGTGGCATGCTGAAAAGCTGAAATCGCAGAAAAGTTGCTAAAGTCAGTGAAACGAGCGCTGGCTGGCTGCTGCTGCTGCACGAGGAAGATCCCCGGCTGCTGGCGATCCACACGGGACGCACACAGCAAAAGTTTTACTGGCAGAGAATAGAAGTTACGGTCGATCTCGGAGCTTTCTATACTTTTCTTTTCGGTTTCCGCTTGACTTTGAACGCCGGCGGCCCCCGAGCGACTCGGCTCGGCTCCTCCCCCGGGCCGCGCCTGCAACCCCGACCGCTCCGCCTCGCCCCATTCTTCGCGGCCCATCCACGTGCCGAGATGGGGATCTGAACGGGCCGCGACCCAATGAGCCGCCACTGGCGCGTTGTGTGAAACGTAAAGTTACGACCGGGGGCTGGGCCGGCGGGGGCTGGGGGCCGGCGGGGGCTGGGGGCCGGCGGGTGTACTCCGTGCCGGGGACCGCCGGCCGCATCCCTGGGGGCACCCAGCAGCATTCCGCGCAGAGGCTGCAACGCGACGCTGGGAGGGATGAGATAACCCGGCGAGGCCAGGCGACACCGCAGACCGCGTCCGCCTCCGTCAGCATCCCCGCCGGGGAGCGCGGCGCGCGGCGAAGGGCATCCCGCCGCGGTCCTCATATGCCTGCCTCCTCTCCGTGGCTATCCGTGGCCATCCGCAGGCACAGGCACCACAATGGGTGGCTTACCTGGGGAGGGGAGGAGGGAGGGGAGGAGGGAGGGGAGGAGGGTTCCCCGGGGCGCTCGGGCAGGAGTCCTCGGAGGGAAGGTAATGACGGGATGTGGGTGCGGGCCACGGCATGCTCGGCAATGCGGGCCGTGCGCAGGCAGAGCACCACCCACACGGCGGAGAGGGCGGGGCGGGGCAAAGATTATACACAAGGAGGAGAGCTGGTCGTCGGCATGGTCATCCAGCCATGATCCCGTGTCGCGTCGCCGGCCGAGCTGATACCCCACACCAGGCCGAGTCTCGAGTGGCGAAGAGAGAGAGAGAGAGAGAGAGATAGAGAGAGAGAGAGAGAGAGAGAGAGAGAGAGAGAGAGAGAGAGAGAGAGAGAGAGAGAGAGAGAGAGAGAGAGAGAGAGAGAGAGAGAGAGAGAGAGAGAGAGAGAGAGAGAGAGAGAGAGAGAGAGAGAGAGAGAGAGAGAGAGAGAGAGAGAGAGAGAGAGAGAGAGAGAGAGAGAGAGAGAGAGAGAGAGAGAGAGAGAGAGAGAGAGAGAGAGAGAGAGAGAGAGAGAGAGAGAGAGAGAGAGAGAGAGAGAGAGAGAGAGAGAGAGAGAGAGAGAGAGAGAGAGAGAGAGAGAGGAGAGAGAGGGAGAGAGAGAGAGAGAGAGAGAGAGAGAGAGAGAGAGGAGAGAGAGAAAGGCGCAGCGGCTGGGGGCACCGTAGGGCACCGTAGGGCACGGCCGCGCCTCGCCACGCCCCCGCCGCAGCCTCTTCATTCAAATGAGCCCGACCCCCCAACTGCCTCAAGGGCGAGACGCTCGCATTTCCTTTCCCAGGGGTTTCCGTCGTGTTCCACGCGGGTTCGAGTCCCATCAGCCCCGCGACGAGGCGAGGCGACCGACCTCCGGACCGGGAAGGGAAGAGGGCGAGTCCTCTCCTCTCGCGGCGTGTAGCGGCGAACACATCCGAGGCCTGGCTCGGTGTGGGCCAGCCTGCCAGGCCTCAGGCATGGGCAGCCACGGGCAGCCACGGGCAGCCACACGGAGGATGGAACGGGTTCCGATTCACATCAGTCAGACTCGGCGGCCGGGGCGGGGCCCAGGTCACCTTGGCGCGGTGTGGTACCCCCCACCCACCCAGAGGGCCGCCCCGTTTAAACTGCACAAGCACCTTCTTGCCGACAGGTAAATTTGAAGGAATCCAAGGTTGCTCATTAATTCCCATTTGATACGCATAAACAGCCAACGCCATCATGATCCTCCCACCAAATCTTATGTGGGAGCCAATCGGAGCTGCAGGCTTTATGAAAGGGGGAGGGGGTCAGCGACCCGATTGGGCGAACAAACCCGAACGTAATGAAAATCGTCCCTTCCATCTTTTCCGTGCTTTCTCCCAGAGAGTACATGTGACTTCGGTGAAGGCGCGGAGAGCTGTATTAGTCAGTGAAGGAGCGGGTCCGGCAGTCCAGCCCGCACACCTGACTACACAGCCTACACCACCTCCACCCCTCCAGACCATCTGAAGCCCGGCCCCATCCAGCGCCTCAAGGCCAGCGGCACAAAGTGCCGGCGGTTCCAGCGATGTGTGTGTGTGTGTGTGTGTGTGTGTGTGTGTGTGTGTGTGTGTGTGTGTGTGTTTGCGGCTTCTCTTAGCACCGGCCGGTGCCATCTCACGTCTCTGCCGGCTCCAGCCCGGCCCGGGCCGACCGCACACCACACCGCGAAGACCTGAACGCGGGGCTCCGTACTCCGCCCGGCCGACCTCCACACTGTACCCTGCCAGGAGCAGGACGGCGGCGAAACGCTTTTGTGGAGGGCAGTGGCCGGTGTTGCGCCCCGCTAGTGTCACCTAGTGTAACCCGGGTCGCGTCGGGGCCCCGCGGGGAAGTGTCACCTTGTGTAACCCGGGTCGTGTCGGGGCCCCGCGGGGAAGTGTCACCTTGTGTAACCCGGGTCGTGTCGGGGCCCTGCGGGTAAGTGCCACCTAGTGTAACTCGGGTCCTGTCGGGGCCCCGCGGTATCACCTAGTGTAACCCGGGTCGTGTCGGGGCCCCGCGGGTACTTCCCGCGCGCGCGCCCACGCAGCCACGATAATGTAGTATGCAGAGCGGGGTCGCTCTGTACTCCACCACCCGACTTTGACACCCGCTTAGATAAGCAGCACAGCGCCAGAGGCGGGGGAGGGGCAGGGGGCTGCGGTTAACCTAACCAAAACACACACACGCGCACACACACACAGAACACTTCCAATCAGACAGCCGTAGGCGGACGCCCGAGTGCAAACAGAGCCGCAACATTGTAGAGCAGCGTAACACATGGAAGTGCGAGGGGACAAGTGGGGCCTGGATAACGAGAACCAGACCCGGCCTGACACCTCGCCCCCCTTCCCTTCCTTTCTCCCTTCCTTCCGCCTTCTCAATGCTCCTTCCTCCTCTTCCTTCCCTTCTACTCCCTCGTCATTATCCTGGACACCCCAGTGCGGGCTGGTCACATATTACGTCACACTTTCAGAAGTGAAAAGAGGGGGTGGGGGTGACCGCATTATCTTTTAATGCTAGGGAAGGTTAGGTTAGCTCCGCGACAGACAGATGAAAGAGGGAGGGGGGGGAGGGAATTATTGACGTTATTTACGACTGTGCAACGCACTCGCTTTCTTATCGGTTCGTCTGCAAGGCGCAAGTAGTGAACCAGTCGGACTCCAGTTCAACAGATCAAGAGTTCTGCCAAAAAGAGGAATCATCAGTCAACGGGACGACCCAGAGACCGCTGCTGCCAGCTCTGCCAACTCAGGGATGAGCCGAGAAACACCTTCTGGCCTTTCTCTTCCCCGAAGAGCCCCTCCCCCCTCCCCCAACCCCCGGCAGCCCTAGGCAGCCTCACAGCTGCTGCGCTATCTTTGCAGGCGCGACGAGGCGGGGGTGGCGGGGGCCTGCGAGGAGGTGGGGGAGGAGGCACAGCTGACACTCGCTGGCCCGATCACCTGATGGCAGAGCCCTGGTCATGCGTACCTGCCTTCCCTGGAAGCCCCAGGGAAGGTAACAGGATGGCAATTTGCAAAAAAAAAAAAAAAAAAAAAAAGGAAAAGGGAGCAATTTCAGGAGGTGCACAACCAGGGATTTGCCACGCGACTGGCGCGTTCGGCGGTGTTCGAACCCACGACTGCTACCAAACGCGCACGCGTCCCGTTTGGGGGTTCCGAGTGAGCAGAACAAGAGCGCAGGGACACTTACGCCTCGTTGCTGAAGTCCTCGATCTTGACCAGGTTGTTGTTGTAACCATGGTGATGGGTCGTGTCGGCCGCCGCCCGCTGCTGGGGGCCGCCGGGCCCG
This sequence comes from Odontothrips loti, assembly GCA_038380765.1. Lineage (NCBI taxonomy): Eukaryota > Metazoa > Arthropoda > Insecta > Thysanoptera > Thripidae > Odontothrips > Odontothrips loti. The sequence continues at coordinate 16,496,408 of CM076244.1, read as the reverse complement.
CTGGGGTAGTAGAACCCGTCCATAATCCTATCCATGGCGATTGCGATTTAATGTGACAAAATGATTCCCACGACGAAGTCACAGCGGCACTGAGTACATCACAGCACACACACACACACACACAGACACTGCAGAATATCCAAAACTTCTGAGTATCCTTTGTCTCTGTCCCTCGCGCCCGCGATACCCGTGTTCCCTCCCCCCTCTCTCTCTCTCTCTGTCACACACACACACTCCGGTGAACGCGGTCGCGACGCGGACACACCCTCTGCCGACGGCGGCTCCCTCCAGACTGGTGTGGTGGCAGCTAAAGAAGCATGGCATCCTCTCCTCACCACATCCAGGCAGCCGGCCCGGCCGTGCCGGCGGCGCCCCCCCTCTCCTCCCCACCCCCCGCCGCCACGGCAACAGCCGGCGGCCGCAGCTACGGCGCACTCGTCGCTCTCGCTCCCTCTCCCAGGATGACGCACCCTCTTCCCCTGCCTCTCCCAGTCTCTCTCTCACTCTCCCAGTCTCCCTCCGGGATACGAGCACGGGAGGGGCGCTCCGTAAAATTCGAGCAGCGCTGCAGGAGGAGATAGCGGGGCCCAGCGCGAGTGACCAGGACCCGCCCCTTCACAATTTCTTCCGAAGCTGTTTCCCACTACTTCCTAGGCAACAACTATAAAATTTCTTCCATGACCAAATTCCAACCCCTCCCCTTCTCCCTGACTTTGCAGGTTTTGCAGACTTGTGGGAACCCTGCATCACGTCAGCGGGACACGGGGGACGAGTCCTGGGTCCAACCAACCCGCGACAACCGCAGGCCCGCAGGCCCGGCCCGGCTCCGGTGGCTCCGGGACTCTGCCTCTAGCAGCGGGGCGGGGACCAGCCGGCTGGGCACGGCAGGACGGAGGACGCGTTCCGGGGCTCTTTGTCCGGGCTGCGCGCCGCGTTTGGCGCCAAAACCTCACCCGGCCTTGGAGGGGGGCGGAGGGGTTTTAAAGGGCAACACTCGGGGAGAGCAATATAGCGTTGCAGGCATGGCAAGGTCCGGCCGAGTGGTCGGATCCGCCGATCGGAGAGGAAAGCCAACGAGACTGAATCACAGGGTAGGGCCATGGCACAGCACACAGCTGCAGTGAGCGGCCTTCAAGGACACTTCTCTCTCTTTCCCGGAGCGCCCGGCCCGTCCCCGACCCGTGGGGACTAGTCGGGACACCACCCCTGAGGCCCGGGCCGGGACCCGGGAGCAGTAGACCATCTCGGGGAGAAGTGCCCTCGCGCTGGCTTTGAGACACGGACGGTGGGATACGTGGACCAGCGGTGCTGCAGTACGGCAGAGGTAGAGCTGGTGGGTGAGGCTCCGGGCGGAAAACATTTTCGATTACAGTACCATGCCATTGAAAAGGGCCAATAAAAAATGGTTGCCCCAGTCAGGGCGGCGTCGTGGAGGCGTCCTGAAGGGGGTAGGTCGACCCCGACGTCGCTTACGGTCGGCCCCCTTCCCGGCTCCCACGGCCTGTCTGGCTGCCCGCGTGCCGCCAGCCCCGTCTGTCCCGTCCGTCCCTTTGCCGCCACACCACCTAGACACTCCCCCTCCACTCCGCACGGACCAACTGGGCTCTGGGACCAACGGGGGGATGCATAAGCCAGGTGTCTGTCGTGACCCCCCCCCCTCTCCCCTCCCTCCCCGTCCGCATCGGGCACATGCCCGGCCCGGCCCGGCCCCGCCTCGTTTTATACAATTCCAGAATTTACCTCGATGGATTTAAAAGGACGGAGGCAAGTCAAGTCGGCGGTAGCAGCAGGTCGCGGGCCGGGCCGGGGGGGTGGGGCACGGCACCCGGCACCCACACAGCAAAAAGTTAGGACAGTATACTCTTATAGAGACACAAAAAAGGGGGGGGGTGACATTCTGTCATTAATTCTGTTGACTTTAGCCACAAAAACATATTTGGGGCATGTCATAACTGACAATTCACCATCAGCCAATCCTTTTTGGTTCTCCGATCTTAATTACTCTGGTCTTTACAATTTTAACTCTTGTAAAGAACATGGTTGGAGGAATACCTCTCACCCTGTATGGGCTTGTCTCGACATTTACGGAGGAGAGAGGGTGAGGTAGCATTTCAACCTACTTGAACTCCAGACCAATCATCTTGGAAGGGAACACCATAGAGTCCTTCCCACACAAAAAGAGACTCCCTGTGGTTTCAAGCACATATGCAAATGTAACAGAAATGCAATTCCGGAACACAAATACCTGCAAGAGCTGGTATCACATTATCCATCGTTCCAACATTATCCATCGTCTCCGAAATCGCCCCCCCCCCCCCCCCAATAATAATTAAAAATCCAGCAACAAAGAAAGGTGGGGGAGACATCACTCAGAAGAACACCAATGATAAATTGAAGCAAAACTGCACCCATTCATTGAACAAGCAGCTTCAATGAATGGGCAACAGATGGAATTTGCTGAGATAAGGTACTTTAGATTTCTTCCTCACACTTCAAGGCATCAGAAAATATGTTTGAACTCATTTATCAGGATTGCGATTGTGTCATGACAGTCACAGATTTACAGATTGCACTACACTAACACACCTTGAAGTCTACTGAACAAGATTGTAGCAAAGCAAAATAGTCATGCACTCAGATATGGCAGATATTAAGAAAAAGACAAAAGAAGTAGAAATAGCAGTAACAATTAGCAAAGATCTCAAGTGCAGGTTATAGCTCATTTTCCAGTACAAATGAGGTTAAGAGGATAACTCAAAGCCGAACATTCACACAGTAGCGGTAGGAGAGCAGGAAAATTTCATACAACAGAATTAACTTAAGGTTTCAATGGTTTGTGAAGCAGCTATGGTTCTCTTTTGACAGCTACCATGATCCACAACAGGACAGTCAACAAACTGGTTGTCAACACAATATGTAACACAAAAAGACCCAGCCTCCACTCAATCGTCAGAAAATTATATCGGAGTAGATGAATACTTACTACATCTTAAAAGGTTTACTGCAAGCAATTTACATCCCAAGAATGTGAAAGATGCCTTTGTCCACCGACCACAACCCACAAACAGAAACAACACAGATTTTCAATATGGCCGTCTGTTTTGGCGCCTAAGCCGGGTTCTGCCTTGTAGTATATACCCAAAACTGACTACTGTAGCTCCAGCCAACCTTCAAATGTTTTGTTTTTGTTATTGTGTGAGCAAGGTGTTTCTTTTTTCAATGAGTTCTGCGTTTTGATGTGGTTCGCTAGGGTTGCCGATATTTTGCCAAAGATTTTCCTACCCATGTATTAACTTTAAGGTATTTACCCCTTTTGACTTATTTCTTTATCCCCCATCCTCTCTCTATGCGATCAAAACAATGGCTGAGTAGAGGTTGAGGTTAGGATCACAGGGACGCTTATTCGGCAATTTGAAGTTCAATCAAATCTGTTTTACGTTGTGTTTTATTTATTCGTATTTATTTTTATCTGAATTTTTAGAATGCAAGTGTGGTTCTTTCGGTATTGGGACCAGTATGAACATACTCTTGTTGGGAGTGCTCATGTTAATTTCCGTAGCCCAAACACTTGTCCTTGAAAGATTTTTTTTTTTTCGATTGTTTCAGACAAATGGACCACAGTCAAGCTTCAGGATCTGGGGTGTATGGTGGTGATTCAATTGGTGGTTTACTGAACAACGGAAATATAGGAAGTCCAGGTTTTCAAGGTTCTCAGAGTCAAGCAGGAGATAGTCTGAAACGCAGAAGGTAAGATGGCAATATCAAATATAACTGCTTTAAAATATGTTTCAAATTTTTAAAATTCATATTTTTACCATTAAATTTGTTTCCTGAGCAGCAGTTCAAGGTCTATCAAACGAAGAAAATTTGACGATGAACTGGTGGAATCAAGTCTTGGTGCTTATGGTAGTCCTGTAGCATCTAAAGTGGTTCGGACAAGAACTCAATCGGTAACACTCCCCCCTGCTCAAACAATAGAACGCAGTTATGGTACATACTATACTTTAAAAGAATTTTAAAATGTTTAAAATGTCTCTTTTTAGCATTTTTACAATTTTTTTGTTTTTGGATACATGATTGCAGAACATTCAGTTCCCAGCACAAGTGCAAGCACTATTGTAGCTCCACCAGCACCTGTACCTACTCCTGCTCCACCTCCCCCTGAAAATCGACAGAAACGAACCTCTTCTAAATCCAGCAGCATGCCTGGCAGTCGCCGTAATCGGAAGCAAAAGCATGCCCATAATGTTTCTGCCAAGGACCTGGGTCGTTGGAAGCCAACAGATGATCTTGCACTGATTATAGGAGTGCAACAGGTATTTGGCTGTAAAATAGTATAGTGCATCCACTCTTAATTTTTGTGTTTGCTGATGTTTAACTCTAAATCTTTTACTTTTGCAGACAAATGATATCCGTATGGTTCACCGAGGAGTGAAATTCTCTTGTAGATTTACTGTCCAAGAACTTCAACAACGATGGTATGCTTTGCTCTATGACCCAATTGTATCTCGTGTTGCTGTTGCTGCCATGCGAAATCTCCACCCGGAAGTTACTCAAGCTGTGCAAGCAAAAGCTTTGTTTAGTAAGGCAGAGGAGGAGCTTTTGGGAACTGTTAAATCTGTAAGCATTTGTTCTTAACTGATATAATTAGAAATTTCAAACTGCTGACACTACCATTTATGTCTTACTTTCATTTTTACAGACATCGTCTCCTTCTGTCACTACTATGGCTGAACTACTTGAAAAGAATCCTCAGGTGTTTTTCCCTGCTCGGACTGCTAAATCTCTTTTGACTCATTGGACTTTGATGAAACAATACCACCTTTTACCGGATCAAACAGGTCTGTAGGAATTTAGTGAAGTCCAGTTTGGAATTTGCTAAGGCGATCTGGTGGTTCAAAGTGGTATCTTGATGTTGAGATTTAATTTATGTCTTATCTCTGCACAGTGCAAAGTTTGCCTCAAGCAGAACATGTTTTGAACTTTTCTGATGCTGAGGAACTCATAAATGATGCTGAATTAGCTGACTTGCGTGATGAAGCTTTAGAACAGGAATTGGCAATTGCAGACAGGTGTGTTTTTCTTCTGATCTGTCATTCTCAAATTTCTGGTCCATTTGTGTTGAATTCCTATCTAAATATGTTTACCCAGACGAGCCAAGAAAGAAATTCGAACCCTTGAGAATGAACTTGGGCGCTGGCAAGTTTTGGTGGATTCTGTGACTGGCATCAATCCCCCAGAATTTGATAATCAGACCCTTGCTGTCCTGAGAGGTCGCCTGGTTCGATATCTTATGCGCTCCAGGGAGGTGGGTCTTATCTATCCATTACTACCAATGGTTAAAATGATGAGCCATCTTCATCCACCTATTATTTTATTTTCTAGATTACACTTGGCAGATCTACAAGGGACCACAGTGTGGATGTTGATTTGTCCCTGGAGGGGCCTGCATGGAAGGTCTCAAGGAGACAAGGGACTATTCGACTGCGGAACAATGGAGATTTTTTCATTTCCAGTGAAGGCAAGCGTCCGATTCATGTTGATGGTCGACCAATATTGCAAGGAAACAAGTACAGGCTTAATAACAACTCTGTTGTAGAGGTATAATAATTTTGCTTTGCTGTCTTAATTATTAGAAATGTGCACTCTCTTAATGGCTGTATTTCTATTTTGCAGATTGCTGGTTTGAGATTCATATTTCTTGTAAATCAGGAACTTATTAATGTAATCAGAGTGGAAGCAGCTAAACTTCCTACTGTTACTCCTTGACGGAAACCCAAGTATGGTATTTTTAAGGTCGTCTTAACTATTAGTGTAATTGTGGTTGAAGGAGAGTTATTCTTTCAAAAATACTTAGATAGAAAATAAATAATTTACCTGAAAGTACAACAGCTGGTTTTGGTATTAAGTAAATAACATTTATTCAGTCAGTGGAATGTTTCTTCAAACATTTTCCTTTCATTAAAATTATAATTAGATGACAGAAAATGAAAAAATGATTTGAAAGATCTTTGTCACAAAAAGAAATACAAAAAAATTATAAATGATCAAGACGATGAATTCATTCCATTTATATATTGTCTACATGTATCACAGACAAGCCACTTAACTGTTAATGACCCAGAGGACATTAACCCCAGAAGGTCCCAGATTCACACGGCCCAGCATACCATGCTCTTGGGTTTTTACAACATGAAGGAATAATAGAACTGTGTGAAATAAATTGTTGCGCCCCTGAAACAAAAATGAAATAATATATAATCCTACTGTTATCATCGATTGCTTCATCCACTGTTACAATTTGCTTACCTTTGTGACATCCAGAGTCTCCTCCCCAAGGACAAGAACATAGTGGGGTGGGTGGAGGTTCGTCTGATGAATAGCAATTGTATTTTTAGCCTTGGGAGGTTTGTCAGGTGATTTGAAGAAGTGCTGTGTGCTGAATGGACGCCCGTCAGGATTCTGAGGTAATGGCAGTAGCTGGGAATCCAAGTATGTTGCTAGCAAGTGCATTACCAGCTACAAGACCAAAGATTTAAAAAATATGAAATATAATTCAAAAGCTCTAAGGTTCCAAAGGCCACAACACATTTGAAGAATTAAACAACATTACCATAGCATCAGTAGGCAAGTTTTCATCCCATGCTTTGCCATTAAAACTCCCACCACTATTCCAGCGAAATTCACTCATACAACCACCCTTAGCAAGCTCTGATAAAATTTAAAAGAATTAATATTTACAACAAAATCAACTAGATTGTACCACATACTGCAAATACTGGGTACTTCCACACTCACCCCTGATACGAGACACAACATACTCTTGGTGAGGAGAGAGTTCAAGAAAAGGAACCAGATTGTGAAGAGTTGGTATGTTTTGGACAACAGTAAGTGTACGAGCAGTTTTTCTTAGCCTCTCTAAACCAACTTGTCCTACTCTGACATCAGAAATACTTTGTCTAGCTAACGCAGCATCCACTGCGTCGATTTCTTTTTCCAACCTTTCAAGGATTGTTTGAGAAATCCACTGTAAATTCGCAATTTCAATTTTAGAAAACAACTTGTTTAAAATGTCCATTCTACAAATGCCTCAGTTACAAGATTGTACATACCATTCTCAAGTTGGCATTCCACTGAGTGAGCAAGGATGGATTTATTTTGAAACGACGCCAGACCTCTTGACTATGATAGAGAGCAGAAGGGGAACTGGTGTCATCATTTGTGGCTCCTGGACTGCTTGGACTCTGTGCTATAGAATACAACCCAACAGCATTCAAAAATATTGCAAAGCAGGAAAAACAACAGCCAATCCCCAAGAGCCACAAACTTACTGGATGAATGTGAAGCTAACTGGTAGGTGCACCTTCTGAGTAAGGGAGAAACTTCTCCAGCAGTACGACTTGCTGGATGACTCCAAAATGAACTGAGTAAGTTTGTTGGTTGCTCAATGTTGGCAGCTGAAATTTTTCAAAACCACAGGGTAAGAAGATTTTTTGCTAGCACTATAACCTAAAGTGACGCCTCAATGTCTATGTTTAGAGGTATTTAAGAGACAAGAAAAAAAAAGCATTTGGTACATTTTGAATGTGCTTTTATTAGTCTCCATAGCCTGCGTACTCAAAAGCACTACAGTATTGAAAGCATCTTATCAAAGTTATGCAGGCCCAACACAATGTGTGCAGTGCACATTACGTCAGCTATCTTAGAATTTTCACCTTAAAACTAATGCAAAGGTTCAGTCAAATCACTATGCAAAGTTGCTTTGCAAAGGATTAAGTTGTCACTACAAAGCGAAAATGATTACTGCTTCCGAAACGCGTAGTGTGATACAAAATCAATTAAAACACAAACATGCTTCTTTGTGTAGGAACGTTTCAAAATATAAAATAATACTAGTTATATAAGGCCCGCTAATGTTATGAATATAATGTCATGGAGAACCCGGGATGATAATTGATACAGAGACTAATCTCTCATGAGCAAACAATAAAGGAAGGAAACTTTTCATCCATACCATGAACTGTACTCTTCTCATGGGACTCAAAGTCCCTTAAGTACTGCGAGAGGGAATCTTCATCTCCAATAAACTCAGAAGATGGGGTGGATGGGAGCTGTGATGAATGCGATCTGTTTGGAGTTGTCTTAGTTTGACGATTACGAAGACCATCACGGGAAGCATCAGGAGAAAGCGACATGCTGGCTGGAGACCCAGCCTGATACATCCAGGAAGATGAGGACACAGAGTAGTTTTGGCTACTCATAGTTGCTGCAAAATAAGATGGTACATCAGTAAATCAATTGTACAATTCATCAGAATTTTTTAGTCAAGGTAGGTAACGTACTGTCATTTAAAGCAGATCCTGGTGAAAGCATGGAATTAGACATCCAGCTGAGAGCAGTCATATTCATTGGAGTGATTGGTTCTTGAGGAGCAGTAACACCTTTCTTTGGTGTTGGAGAAAGAGCTGACTTGAACTTGATAAAGGGATCTGAAAAAATAGAAAAGTGACGTAACTCAACAACACTAAAAGGGTACATTGCAGACTACAGATAGAATCTACTCCAAAAACTTCTTTTGCTAATCTTCTCAAAGAAAAATATAAAACATACCATTTTCTTTCACTCCAAGAAGTTTCTGCTGGCGCGGGGATAGTGTCAAGGGCTCAATACTGAATACTGTCCATATGTAGCGACTGAAGTGGTAAATTGCATTTAACAAAAGAATGCCAGCTACAACATACTCTCCCAATTGTGTGTATTGACTGTAGCGTGGACATGTGTACACTCTGACAAAAAAAAGAAAAAAGATTGAGGTAAAAGCCAGTCGATACCAGGCAAACTGAAGACAACCATTATCGCTTACATGTCCAGTAAAAGAATACTGAAGATCACTGAGTTTAGAAAACCCCAGAGAAGACTGGATTTTGCCTTCTTCGCATCACTGGTTACTTGAATAGTACGCTCCAGTACCGGTGTTGTCGGTTCCGGTGCCATAGTCCTTCAATGAGAAGTGGAGCAAAACCTTCAAGAGAAAAACTTCCAAATATTATGAAAAAATGCATTGACACTCCCTCGAATGTAAACACAGCTGCGAACAATTCATTAGTAAACAATAAGCCTGGCACCAAATCGGAGTTAACCTCTTATGTGAGTGTGGTTCGTTCGAAAACTTAACCAAACATCGACTGTGAGCCAAAAATATTTCAAACGAAGAAGAAAATAAAGTGCACGAACCTGCAAAACCAACACGTAGAATAAAGGACAACGTACCGACCCCTATCCTGTCCTGACCTTTCTTTGACGCCCACGTTCTTTTGAGATTTCAGTTTCTAGTGCGGCTGGGGGCTGGTTGCTGTCGCGGTTTCGCGCCATGGAGGATCGAACCATCGGTCTCTCGAAATCGAACTTTGGTTGGGTCGCCTCACGGCGCAAAGATTTGAAAACACGATGTTCTCCGCACCAAACATAGTCATAGCTGTGCTCGTAGTGATCAGGCATAAACAGGAAAATACATAACCCATCAAAAGTCACATTACAATTTTTATTGGGTCTTCTTAAAAATTTGATCCATTAGGTGATAAATATAATATCAGACATTACATGCCTGTGGTCAGTTAATATCTAGAAGATTGTGAATGGAGTAAGTGTAAGCAGTTCAGCAAGTCATGTTACAATGTATAACTTTACCACTGAAAGTAGAACTGTAATATGGTAAAATGGGACTATGGATTGAACGACCAGTATTAACTGAATCAGCATTGACGGTTTGAAAGAGTTTAAGGCGATAAGCAGTTAAAAATAATGACAAGTTCAAAAATGTTTATGACATTGCCTACAACATGGGATTCTGACAGAATCTTTGGTCAGTTGGATTTAGAGAACCTCAGAATCTTGTTCTTTGTAGTGCATCATGAAGTACTCAACTACACAAGCTGCTTTGCAGATCGTTGCAGAGGAATCATGAGGTATCAAGATTGTAAGAAATTTCACTCTTAATGAAAAGCAAATCTATATTCTAAAAGCATTATCATGCCTCAGCACTTAAACAATAATTTTCTCATGGTCCATGCAAGTGAAAGCCTCTAATCTTATAGAAAGACTTACAGCCTGACTGTAGTAGAGCTCGAAAGTTCTCCACTTGTTCAATGCTATTTGGGCGTTTGATTAATGAAAAAGTGAAGTGTGAAATCAAAACACAAAGAAGATGCCAAATAATGCCACAACATTTGACTGAAACAAAATTAGCATGCATTTCCATTTGAGCATGCGAGTCAAACATCTCACAAATAGGAACATTTTATCCAAGCAGATGGTTCTGTTAAGCAAGTTTTCTCCAATTTTCTGGGGCGAAGTAGAGACACATGGAAGCTTAAACAACAGAGTAATCCTGAGCATCTGGACGAGCTATCACATTGAAGGAAAATAGTAACTTACAATAAATACAGTAACAGGAATGCCTCATTTACGATTATCATCAAGGAACATCACCACAGTGGATGCAACAAAAACAGGTAACTAATTCATAAATATTTTGAATGCCATTATATAAAATACAAACACGTATGTATTGGCTAACATTAAAAGAAAAAGAGCCACAGCATAAAAACAAAGCATGGAAGAGTTGGTGCCATAACTCTCTAAGGGCATCTCTCAGGTGAAACTTAAGAGGATTAAATTATGTGTAAAAAGAACATAAAGTCAACATAAACTCTCAAAAGTAGAAAAATCCTAATTTGAATCAGGACTAGGCTTTGGAAAAACTATGGAAGTTAATAGAACACATGGCTAGAACAAGTAACATACAGAATTTTCAAGCACAGTTAATAATACCCACGCCTGATCCGCACATAGAGGAAACAGCCAAGCAGTTCAACAGTCTTTCCCATTCCTCTACTTCTCCAAAGCAATTTTGAAACAATGTAACCATCTCACATGTAAATAGAAACTAAGACAGAACACTGCATTTATGCAAGTGAGAGATGAGCGCACAAATATATCACATACACTCACAATCACAATACTGATTCATAATTCACTTGAAAATACTTATCGCAAATTTGTTCATTACCTGAGCTTACATTGAATGAATAAATGAAGAAGAGGGGGTGGGGGTATGAAAAATGAAGAGGGTGGAGATGAAATGTTCATAGAAAGACACAATATATTAATTGATGAAACAATATTCACAAGCAAAGACATCACTTGCTGGATGATGGTAAAAGCAAACTGTTTTGAAACAAAGTTAAATTTCATTCAAAAAATACTAAACTCATCTCTCCAACATAACCAGCAAGGTACAATTTCCAACCCAACCAACAATGCATTACATCCCAAACCCTTCACACACCAGGCTTTGGCAGGTTTACAATTGCCTTAAAGCAAAGCTTGTCAATGTTGTAAAGTACATGGAACTTTATTTGTAAGAAGAAATTGGGAAGTGGTACATTATCTGTTTAAATGTCATTCAAGGTGAGATGAAAAATAATTGAGATCCATTAAAAAGTAAAATTATAACATCTAACAAATGGGTAAAACCTCTGAACATACTTTTCTGCACAAAATCTGATAACGGGAGACTAAAAGGAGAATGTCATAATTGACTGCACTGATACAGAATGAGGAAAGCACCACATTGTAATAAATCAATTTTCTGATTTTGTTGTTCTCACTCCTGCTTAATTTCTTACCCTGACCAAAATTAGCATAACACACACTATGATGTAAATAGTAAAACAACTGGCCCACCAAGAGATAAGATTGACTCAAATAAATACTTTTCATTGGAGCACAGATAAGAAAAACCCAGAAACAATGCTATCATGAGCTACATAGATAAGCTACATGTTACCTTCCCCAGCCACAACCTACACAATGGTAACAAAAACACACAACATTAAACATGAACACAAATTTTTGTTCACTATCTCCTGAAATACAATAAATGATGTTCTTTTCTCTGCCCTACAGCAACATTTAGAGAAGCCAAGAACATAATACACTAAACAGAAATGGATTAAATAGCAATAAATAGCTTCCAGGTACGTTGTATCATTACAAATCAACAGTATTTTGTAACAAAATGACTACCAAACACATTACTTGAGAAGCTGACAGGTATACAGGCTTTATGGAAGACAATGTTGGATGTCTATTCAACATTTTGCATTACTTTATCGCTCTAAAATCATGTAAAAACAGGATTAGGGATCCTAAAGATAATAGTTAAGGAAGATTAGCACCAGAACACCAGCATTAGAAAGGTAACTTCTTCATCTCATAATAATGATTATATCATGATGTGTTTGATTAGGACTTTCAACCTTCTTTAAATTACACGTTATATGTAACTTCTGTCAAACAAAACTTACATGATGATGGTAACATTCTGAAATATAGGAGTCAAAGGAAGAGGCATAGAAACTTTGTCCATCACTCAATAAAGTGAGGAGCACAGCGCAACTCACAGTGCTGAATAGCAAGCAAGTGTTAAAAACTCAGCCACTAACAAAAGTAACAGATAAATGTGATATCCATGGTCTAAGAGAAAATAGTAAAGAGAAATTTTAACATGGAAGCTCAAGTGACCAACATGCACAGGTTGCATCTTTCATAAGGCACCATAAATGCAAATTCATCTTTTGAAAAAAATCTTCGAAAAAGGAACTTACTTTTAACAATATTTCATTTTTAAAAATATCAATTTGTCAAGAGAAAACCAAAAATTAGTGGAATGTGCACGTCAAGCCTACCAATATGACTACTTTGAGAATAAAATACAGTTTAAAACTTGGTCTCTTAACACAAGATTCTGTTAAAATTTAAAATTTTAAAAAATTGGTCATATGCATAATATTAATAAAAATATTTCTTTTACATCTGAAAATAGGCATGTAAAAATATTAAAAATACATAAAATATCTCCAAATAGCCACTTGGATAGAGTCAACAATATGAGTACGCAAAGCATTTGCTTACAGAACATGTATTAACCAAGTTTAACATAGAATATATGTCTTGCTTAATGATGTACTGACACAAATTGATAAAAATAATTCTCGACTACCGATCATTCCCTAAATAATCATTTATGATTTTTGCATAAATGTGAAAAAATTTACACGAAACAAGCAGACAAGAAAAACAATCAAACAATCACAGCTGGCAACCTGCTGCTTACAATCAAACATTCAAATAGCCTCCAGCACAAAACAATGTAAACATATGGAAGCAAAAACTTACTTGGATGTAATAATATTGACTGTCAACTATCAGACACTTCCATACTGATATCTCTTTTCCCAGTTAGAAGATATACATTCATGTTGTCTTTGCCTTTTACATAGACAACACCTCGTCTTTCAAAATCATAGCGTTTATTTAAAATTTCCAAGCAATCTTCTCCAACTTGAATACGACCAGGTACACCAGTAGAGTCCATTCTGCTGGCAATATTAACAGCATCTCCCCAAATGTCATAATATAGCTTCCTTGTTCCAATTACCTGAGAACAGTAAAAGGTATCGTATGTTTACAACATGACAAAGGAAAAGTGCTCAGGTTTTCATATAGAAAGAACATACCCCTGCAGTAATGTCACCATGGTTGTATCCCACCCTCAGAATGAAGTTAAAGCCAAGAAGATCTCTGTTGAAGTTATTAATAACACCTTGAAGAGCTCCAGCAAAATCAATAAGTTGAAAGAGATGTTCTCTGCTTCCAATTGTTGACTCAGGCCTGAAAAGAAATAAATTTTGACATAAGACATGGTTGTATCCCACCCTCAGAATGAAGTTAAAGCCAAGAAGATCTCTGTTGAAGTTATTAATAACACCTTGAAGAGCTCCAGCAAAATCAATAAGTTGAAAGAGATGTTCGTGTTCAAATTTGTTTTGGCTGCGAAAATGAGGATTAAGACCTGATGCTGCCATGTATGTGCTTCCAATTGTCTTAATTTTGGTAACATTACAAAACTCAGGCCTGAAAAGAAATAAATTTTGACATAAGACAGTGGAACCAGTAATTTAGAAATACACGAACTTTTCCAGTACTAAAGTACTTAAATACCGCGCTAAATTATAGCTCAAACACACCTGCTAAGCAGCTCATCAAAGTCAGCAATCAGTTCATTCAAAACACGCAAGTACTCCTTGCCACCTAGGTAGGATTCGTCATACATCTCATTAAAATTAACTATGGAGGCAAAAATAATGCCAACTAAATGATGGTTTTCTGAATATTTTGCAGTGTTTTTCAGTTGATCAGCAACATGACGTGGTATGATATTATGAAGCAACCAATCCGCTTGATCCTTAATAAGCACAAAAATACTGTACTGAGGCACATTTTTAAAGAAAATACTTGCACCTAATTTTTATAATGGTGTCTTACTTAAAACTTACCTTCATGCTTTGTACTTTAGCTTTATCCCTAACCGCCACAGCATTACCATGAAAACTGAGACGATATGAGATCTCAAACTCTCTGTTGAGGAACCATACTAACAGAAGCAAGAGGATAACATCAAGATAGATTTCAGCTTGGTGAAAATTAGCCTTGGGCAGATAATTTGGTGAGCATTCTGTAACAACAGCTCTTGGTTCCCTCCTGTGACCTTCCTTAAATTCTCCAATAGGAATCCTAAAGTCTGTCTCCTCTGGAGTGGATCTTTCATTGAGTGACAACTTAGCCTTCGCAGTGATGAAAGGAATCGCAACACTACCAAAAAGTTCATTTGTATCCAAATTGGCACCAGCTGAGAAAGAAATGGCACGTAAAGGTTGAGGCATAGTGGGATCACTCACGGCAACACTGCTGCAAACCTGCAAAGAGTTACAGAAAAGAATATTTTAGAAAAATTTAATAAATGCAACATTTTTTGACTACAGAAACGGGCTAATGCTATAAAATTGATATTTCTGTACCTGCCTTACAATAATTATTTTGAAAACCATAAAAACAATAGCACTGCTTGAAGGCACACATACCTGACTAGCGAGTAGAGAAATAAAAATGACTCCAGTGAGCGTGGCCAAAAAGCTCTTCATCCAGCAATTCAACTGAGTGAAATTACAAAAATGAACAATACTTAAGAACAGCACATAGCTGAAATAATAATCATGGCTAAGTTCCAAAATGGCTGAAACTCGAGCTGTTTCTGCATTTCCAAGGGTTCCATTCCCAAGAGCCAGAGATGGACATGAAAAGTTTGCAAGTACTGAAGTTGCTGGTAAGCTCACCTAAGAACCACAGTGACATGATTATGAGAATTAAAAATCACATCTTAACAGCAACCACATTGAACATCATTAAAATTCTTACCAGAATTGCCCCACATACATGCCATGGGTACCACCCTGAAAACTTTTCAACAAGTGATTTACACAAAAACAGTAAGTGTGACCCAGTTGAGAAATGTTCCCCACTATGACTGCTGCAGGCATCGTCAGAGCCTAGAGGTGTCCACAACAGAAGTCCACACAGGAAGACAGCAAAAATTTGAATAAGTGTGGCTGTTACAAAAACTGCTATCCACATGGGGGATGCAGCATAGAGGAAAAATAGAGACATTGCTATTGCTGAGTAAACCTGCAAAATTTAATAACTTTAGCATGTACAATACAACAGCAAGTAACTTAACACACATAAATAATCGAATCATGTAACTACAAACCAAAGCAGAAATGAAGATGTCAAAGTATGTATTGAATCTTGAAGTGGCTAGGGTCGGAGGAGAGTCTCCATGTCTTTCAGATATTCGGTGAGCTGTGTCTCGATATTCACGCTCCATTTCCAACTGACGAAAGAAAAGTGTGATACTGGAAAGTGGAGGTTTTACAAAGTAACTTCGATTTGACTTCACATTATCTTGGACACAACGAATGAGCTGCAGATCAGACTGCTTTCGTAGTTGGTGGAAACAGTGTCCCAAATGATCTCCAGAAGGTAGATGTGCAAGATTGCCATTCAGGGACTCTATGGAATAAAAAAGAAATACAAACATGTGCCCAAAAAAAATAAAAAAAATTGCACAAGACTGCAGTACACACAGTGCAAAAAGGACTCACCATTGTCAAGTGATGACTGGCTGGATGTATAATAACCACTCACTCTGTGAGTGAGCAGATCTCCTTGTGTTATGCCATTCATGACAAATAGCTGAGAGAACCAAGGAAGTCAAATGTTACCAACAACAAGAACCCGAGTATTCAACCATGTGTCATACATAAAGAAAAATGAAATCTTACCTGTTGCTGAATGCTACTGCGTCGGCTATTACTTCTTATTCCTGAATCTTTTCGGGAGCTGACTGAATAACATCTTGTGAGTTGTTCCTCATTCGGTACATCGAGATGGGCACCCCCAATGAGAGAAGATCCTTCTCCACCCCCAACTGGAATTTGATTCTAAAAAGGGAGAATAGTATTAGGAATTTCTGAAAGTACAACTTCAATAGAATTAGGTAAACGAAACAATACCTTGGGGGAATGTTCAAGACTGACTTTTGGAGGAGTGCGAATAGGAGACTTTTTTAAAGATCTTCTAGGTCGATGCATAGAGAAGCGAGTGGATGCTTTCCGGGGCTCCAAACTCTGTGCCTCACAGTCAACATCTAGAATATATGAAAATTATTACAAACTAATCGCTGTGGGAACTTTTTTTAAATCTATTAATTTTAATTTTTTTAAATAGTAAACAAAGAGACAAACCGGAATCCAGAATGCTTGGAAGAGAACTAGCTTTTGTCTCCAAGGGAGCTAAGGCAAGATAAGGAGAGAGTTTGGTTGGTCTAGTGACATGGCAAGAATAAACTCTGTCCCTCCTCTGGTAGTAACTATGAACAGATTCTGCTGTATGAATGGGTGGGGGTGGTGATGATGGAACAGGAGAGACAGGCGATGACTGATGAGCTTGTGGTGGAGGCGAAGGCAGTGAAACAGCTTTGGTCGAGGTAGAGGAATTTGATGCAGGGCTTGCTCTGGGTTTCTCCTCAGGGCTCAGCAGGATTTCTTCTCCATGGCGTCCCAGGATAAAAAAAGTCTTCATGTCTGAGAAAACAAAGAAAATTTAATCTTTAACTGCAAGTCAGTGTGAAACAATAAATTTAAATCACAGCTGGGAGACACACCATGAACACTTTCACCCTCCTCCAAGATATACATATCACCCAGGAAGTTGCGTGTTTTCTCAGAGATATGAACTCTTCCAGGTTTACCAGTTGACTCCATTCTATTAGCCAGTGTGACATCATTGGACCACACATCAAATTTGAAACGCTTTGTTCCCACTATGCCACAAAGCACAGTGCCAGTATGAATTCCAACTCGCATATTGACTCCCTCATGAGTTTCTGCATCGAATTGTCTAATGGCCTCTATCATACCTACAGAATCAGAAACAGATTTATTAAGACAAAGCCAATAAACTATGCCAAAGCACAGAAGGCTAAATACACTTACCTAATCCCATTTCAACACAACATTTAGCATGGTCTGGCCTGGGTTCTGGACAACCTGATACACAATAGTAGCAGTCTCCAAGAGTGGAAATCTTCTCACAGCCATTGATTTCACAAAGCTCATCAAACCTAAACATTTTTTAAGAAGTCAAAAATAAAAAAATTATATATACATCATATATAGTACTTCTATGAGACACTACCTTTCAAAAAGATCATTTAATATTTGGACAAGTTCTTCAGCACTCTTGTTGGAGCTCATTCTGGTAAACCCTACAATGTCTGCAAACAGGACAGACACATTGTGCATTGCATCCATATTGAAAGGTCTGAACAGTGAGCGGATATCTCCACTTGAACCACGTCGATGAGCATCACCACATGCAGCCTCATCATCTCCTAGACAACCCTCTTGTAAGAGCCAAGCCGCTACTTTTGGTGGCATCACCTTTAAGAGATAAATGATGTAACTGATATGGCCACCATATAAGTGGTTTTTGATAATTAATTGAAGTTACTTACAGACTGAATCATTTTTTCTTTCAACTGCTTCTCCATTTCAAGTTGCTTCCGAACCAAGAGAGATTGACCAACTTTCATGAAAGTGCCGCGCATCCGGACATGAGTCATGATGAGAATATGAAGGCCAATTGCGTGCACACACAGCTGAAGAACAATGCGGATAGGAAGACCAAATCTATCATAACGAGACAGTTCTGCAGCTGCCTCTTCTGGCACAACAAACTTCTGTAATTCAAGGAAACTTGGTTATTGACATAGAATATCATTTCATAACAGTTCCAAATGTTCCAAACCATTTATGAAGTAGACTGACTCAACGAATAACATGGCAAACGAAACTAGCAATGCTTCAAAAGTTACTGTTAATTTTCATTGTTCATTTGCATTGTTCATTTACAATTGTTCATCAGTTTTCTTTTTCTTTTGTAGTTTAATAGTAAGGAGTTGTCATGCAGGAAACTGACAACAATAACAATTACCACACTAAGAAGCAGTTGGAAAGAGGAAAACAAGGAGGTGATTTGTGGAAGAATAAAAATGAATGTCACAAATAGACTGTTTGAGCCTGTCTTTGTCCCTCATTAGCATAACAATATGTCACAACCAGGTGGTGAATAGTACCTACCAAACAAGGCCCAGAATCAAGATGAGCAGTTAAGCACTCAAAAATAATTGAGTATGCTCCTCCAATAGCAACAGTCACATACAGTGGAAGGGGAATCACAGTATAAATCAGCAACAAAACTTCTATACACAGAGCAAACTGACCAACAGGGGTCATGTCTAGAGCTGTTGTGCCCCACACAAAAAATAATGAGAAGAAACAAATAATAATGGAAATGATAACTGACACAGGGAGATAAACTTTTTTGTAATACTCTGAGTAGGTCAAACATAAGATTGAAGCTGTTGTTGCAGCCAAAGCTGCAAATGTTCCACAGATTATAGGCCAGTCTGATGAGGTTATTCCCTGAATTCCAGTCACAAGGAAATATAAGAGCCAGGAGAGTGACACAAGGAGAATATAGAGAAGTGCATATCTGCAACACACAGTTAAAAATAAATCATTAATACATTGATGAGCAAAATAGCAGATCGATTCAAAACAAACACCTGTTGCACAATGCTATGATCAGGCTCACATGGTCCAATGTGACAGCAAAATAGAACTATTTGTATTGAATAGAATAGATAAAGAATCAACAGCTTACTTACTCATAATAAAGAAAGTGCATAACTTACCGGAATCGTAAGCGTATCTGTGGAAAGGAACTGCGCTTGTACTGTCCTTCCAGGATGTCAGAATCAAATCGTGGGTCCCACCAGGATCGGTGGGCAGCTCTTTCAAAAGGAACGGGCAAACACAAGCCACAGCATCCAACACGACTTCCACTGTGAGCCAGATATGACTGAATGTAGGGTGCCAAAGTAATTTGGATGTCATCTTCTTCACTATCTTCAGGAACTTGAGACCGAGTAAAACTGACAGTGGTTTCAGGGGCTGGATTATCTGCAGTTATTCCACAGGACATTTTAGAGTGACACCCAGATATGATGATGTCAATGTGGAAATTTCTTCATATGTCTTCTCCTCCAACCTCCAACAAGTTCCAAGGCCTCCAGTGGAAAATTAAACATTTAGGCCTTGGGTAAAATAGCCGATGTCAGGAGCATTTCTTAGTCTCACTGGTTATTGTTTGTCAATCACTGTAAACATAGTAGACTCCGGCACTTACAAATTACAATGAGAAAAATTAATCATGGTGTTTCCGTGGTTTGTTTTTTTCTCTCTTTCTGACACTGCCAAGAAACGAAAAGGGCTTGAAATCCCATCCCACTCACTAAACCAGAAAGAGACAGCGGGTGGCAGCCATTTCTGGCCCTGGCCACATCAGGTGGTGCACCAAAGGCCACACCAGAACACTAATCAAAGAGGAGAGTGTGGCACGGGGCAGGACTTAGGACGCTCGCCGGGCTCGCCGGTCGCCGGGCAAAGGGGTAGTTATAGTCCGTCCAGGCAAAGAGTGGCACAGGTAACCAGCGTTCAGTGCAAATCTTTTGACGAAATCGAGTGTATAAAAAACACGGCTGCACTAGCTGCCCTGCCCTGTGTACGCTCCACCGGCCTTTTGTGTTGTCACACATGTACTATTGTACGTCATCTGCTTCTGTCAGAAAAGAGGTTAACTTGTCAATGGGTTGTGAAAGGAACATTTACAATTGAATGAATTGACTATTCCTGCCAGACTCTCATGTTGACAGAATTCGTGACACTTCATTTTAGCACTAGCTAGTGCTGCTTGAGTCCTTAATTTAGTATTGAAGTGATTCTCAGCAACCAGCAAGTATAGATATATTTAATTTCAAGCGGGCTGTACTGCAGAAGGTACCATCATATGGGTGGTTGTTGTTTAGAACTTCAAACCATCTGTATGAGATAAAGTTCTGGCCGTTTCAAAACTATTGAAGCTGGCTGTACTCTCTCACGTCTGCAATGGATAGCAGTTCAAACACACAATGGATACATGGACAGCTGTCTAAAGTTCTTGGCTTCGAAGTACCCCAGGAAATGGTTGGGTAAGTATTGTGCATCCACACCAACACGAAATGTTGGCTTCAAATAATTAATTGAATGATGAGATTCATTAGTTTAACAAGAATAATTTTTGAAACTCAATTTTCATTATGCAGTTACCTTGTTTCTATGGAAACAGCCCAAGACTTAGAAGAATACTGCGGTACTCTTTTGAACTTCGAGAATCATCAGCATAAACAATTCTATGTGGAACTTCTTCGTAGACTAAAAGGTATTTATTACATTTGGTTTTCAGCAAATTGTGTCGCATGGTGGCATATCTCAACATAGGTTCTTATCTTTATGGTTGGATCAGTCTTAGAAATCACCTGCATTGTTGTGTTTCCAGTGAGCAATACTAATGAACCCCTTGGGTACAAAAAGCCACAAAATGAAGAAATTTATTTTGTTGGCAGTTCTGAAAAGAAGAATAAAGGCAAGAAATTTGTAAGTAAACCTCATATTCAGGTAGCATCCGAAAAGTCAACTCCTGCTGCACCTGTAATGGTAATCCGACAATTTTTTATGTTCTTCAGGATGAGTTCCTGATCTTACTATTTATATTTTGTAAACTTTCATACCTGTGCTGTCATCAACCCTAATCTTTTAGCAGGAACCAGAACCTCACTATGATGCTAGCCAAGGTGCTATCAAAAAGCGACCTAAATTTGTTAATTTGTATTCACAAGAAGGACAGAACAAGGATACAATTCTTCTCAAAGGTAATTTTCTTGCGTTACTCAGACATTGAGAACCATCCCAGTTTTAAACTAAGTGGCTACTTCTGTTTTAGGTCGACATACATGCCAGTGTCAAGCTAGTAAACACAATTTGGTAAACAACTGTGTGAAATGTGGGCGAATTGTTTGTGAGCAAGAAGGGGCTGGGCCTTGTTTCTTTTGTGGAAATTTGGTATGTTTTCACCTGGCAGTTTTATAATTTTAAGAAGTGCTGCTGTTAATTAATACTCACTATTCAAGGTCTGCACACCAGAAGAAATGAAAGTTCTTCAAAGGAATTCTAGACAGTCTGAAAGTCTTCTTAGGAAATTAATGAATCAAGACAAACCATCTGGTCTAGATGCTGCCATGGCTCAGCGAAATCGCTTATTAGAGTATGACAAAACAAGGTGTGCCATGATGAATTTTTTTCTCAGGGAAGGAATATTAGTTTTGAAATTCTGTCTAATTCAGTTTTTCTTGCTTCCAAGTGAGCGCCGTACCAAAGTCATAGATGATGAGAGTGATTATTACTCTTCAAATTCAGTCTGGCTGTCGGATGGAGAACGTCAGAAGTTGAAGAGTCAGGAAGATGCTGAAAGAGCCCGGAAACATGCCTCCAGAAAGGATGCTCGCTTTACTCTTGATTTTGCTGGTGTGTGGGATGTGGAATAATGGATTACACTCTTTAATTAACGTTGTTGAACGGTGTTGAAAACCTTTCATCTTGTGGCAAGGGCTCTGTAATTGTAGTATCATATTTCCAGGTCGGCAAGTTGTTGAAGATAGGACTCATTTGGATATGATAAATGATGAGGATGATAGAAGAGATTTGAAAGAACTTCAAGCAAGTGGTCAGGGTAGTCTTAACATGGATCCAGGCATTGATTTCCCTGATCTAACAGTAGGTTTAATTATTTGTTGTACTTTGCTCTTTGTAAATACCTAGGAGTTTAACTAGGTGAGAGTACTATAAAAACGTTTTACCAGTTCCAAGGATCTGTCATGAGTGAAATACCATGGAGGCAATCCCCATCTCCAGAAGGAGATAGAAATTTCCCACAGTCTAACCGTGTTCAAGATAAAGAATTCCTAGAAATGACTGATTCTGGACGATGTTTAAGTATGCACCAACCTTGGGCTTCCCTTCTCATTGTTGGAATCAAATTGTAAGTCATTTTCTCGATCTTTCAACTGATTGTGTTGAAATGACAGCAACTTTACCTGATGACCTGACATTTTTGTGTATTAGGCATGAAGGCCGCAATTGGTACTCGGCACATCGCGGACGGTTGTGGATTGCTGCAGCTGCAAAAGAACCTGATCTTCAGGATATTAAAACTTGTGAGAACGCTATACGGCTGCTCAGGGGAGGTGAGCATGGAGCATATGTTTGTTGTTTCTTCATGATGTATATCGATCAAGCAATGTTGAAAACATGTTTTTCATTTGCCCCTTAGATGAAAATTTACGTTTCCCAAAAAATTACCCTGTAGGATGCTTGCTTGGATGTGTCACAGTTACTGACTGTTTAGCTCAAGAAGAGTATCGCCAGAAATATCCAAATGGAGAAAGTGAGTCTCCATTTGTATTCATATGTGAAGACCCGGTAGCGCTACCAGTCCGTTTTCCTATGCAAGGTCATCATAAAATATGTAAGTTTGGCTGGAACACATGCTTCTTTAGTCGGAAATGAATTCTGTGACCAGAGCAAGTAATAATCAATATTAGACAAGCAATACTCAGTATTTAATAACCTCTTTCATGTGACTTGCTACAGATTCTCTTGACTCCAAAATCCACAGTGCAGCACAGAAATCAATCCAGAGAATGGCAAAAATTAAGGCAGAAAGAAATAGCGAAATGAAGAATTGACATGGCGAATGTGCTACATACTTGTAATATTTGTTTAGTTGTAATGTATCATATATTGTTACTCAATGGGTCTGTAATTTTTCTTAAGATTATTAAATAAACTCGTATTGAAAGTAGAATTTACAAATTAATTATGTTTAAGTCACCTCTGTTTATCAAGTTTTCCATCACTGAATACTATACTGACTACCTTATTCATATATGTATTTAAATCCATTAATAACAAACTTAAGACAAAAATTTTATCACATCTTATGTCTTTTGTGTTAAAGCGAAATGGCTCTCGGTAGAAAAAAAAAGAAAAGTCCGCGGCACTTCATAGGGTCGTTCTAGGCATTTTTAAACACCCGCCTTTTTAGACCACGAAAAAAGTTTACATTTTCGCCACCAATCAGAGAGCGAGTACGTGAAATCAATCGTTGAGCTCCTAAGGTCTAGGTTGGTTCACACACGAAAAGAGACCAATACTAATAAATTTACGTTTCAAATTTATTGTAAGTTCTTAACAGGATTAAATCGCTTAGAACGCCCTCTAAAGTAGCTGAGCAATGCAATCAGCCTTGAACAACAGATTTTGTCATGACTCATCAGGTTAACTTCCGGCTGGTATGTAGTGGTAGCAGGCAGAGGACTTCCTGTGTAGTTTTACAGTCAATAATGAAAATGGCGTGGCAGCCGAAAGAAGAAGGTCTCCAACAAATTCTCCAGCTTCTCAAGGAGTCACAATCTCCCGATACAGCAACTCAAAGAGCAGTCCAGAAAGTATCCTTTTAGTCTTGATGGAAATTGTATGAATTTGTGCCCGATATCGGCTGAAGTAGTCGCTCACCTAGGCTTACCTACTTGCCCTTAGCGTAGCAACCGAGAAAATTTTCTTTCCATGAACATTTGTTGCGGGTTTCGCAACATATTCTATTTGCCAATGTTATTTTGTACTTTTGTTTGGAGACTAAGGATAGAAGGATGCTGTCAACATTTGTTTCGTGTGACGTAGTGACCGAGACCGAAACACCGGGAACTGCGATCTGTATGGAAAATGTTTGTCGGAACATGTTTCGTAATGAAGTTAGCTCACGTTTTCTCTGGACTTTATTATTAGTTCAATAATTTGTAACTGAGTGGTATATCGCCTGCAGATTCGAACTTGACAGGAAAATTTCCCGCTCTCTTTGTCGAAGCGACTAACCTGTCTGGGGGGGGGGGGGGGTAATTTTCTTAGGATTTGTGAGTGCAGTTTACTCATTCGTTTGAGAGTGCTGCGATGATGCCAGTGTTATTTACATTAATGTTACATTTGGTTGCTTCGCCTGCCCGTTGTGGTACTTATTGTAGACAGCAGAATTTGGACACAATTTGCTCCACTTGAAAAGGGTTGTTTTCCTTAACACAGTGACAGAAATTGGAGGAACTGAATGAATTCCCAGATTTTAACAACTATCTCATATTTGTTTTGACAAAATTAAAAACTGAAGGTGAGAATTCTAATAATCATACCACAAGATGTTATTGTTTTTAGAAAGAAACACATCACATGCATGCCTTCTTCTGTTTCAGATGAACCAACACGATCTCTCAGCGGGCTTATCCTCAAAAACAATGTCAAAGCTCACTTCCACAAGTTTTTACCAGAAGTCAGTGAATTCATAAAGCAAGAATGTCTGAATGCAGTTGGAGACCCTTCTCCATTGATTCGTGCAACAGTTGGTATTCTTATAACAACTATTGCTTCCAAAGGTGAACTCACATCATGGCCAGAACTTCTACCAGCTCTAGTTATATTGCTGGATTCCGTGGACTACAATGCTTGCGAGGTAATTGGGTTACATGTAAAATACTTTTAGGTTGTTTTCAATCAGCTTGTAGACTCAAACCTGTATGTTCTTACCTTGTTCACATTTTTTAGTTTGTTTGTACTCTTTTTGCAGGGCTCATTTGGAGCACTGCAAAAAATATGTGAAGACTCTGCTGAGCTGCTGGACAGTGATGCCTTAAACAGACCTCTCAACATACTCATCCCTAAGTTCTTGGAGTTTTTCCGTCATTCCAGCCCCAAGATTCGGTGAGAGATAGTCTTGAACAAATATGCCTTAGCTTATAGTGAGCTGCATTTATTATTATGCTCTAGTTTCTTTGAAGTTCTGACTGGACCCAAGCAGCGAAAGTTACGAGAGAATTATTAATCACAAGGGCTTTTCATCAGTGGAGTTTGATATTAGAACCCCATACACACTAGTTTCAAAGATTAGATCTAAGCTTCTGTCAACTGTATTCTCTCTAAAGCACCACCTCTTCTATTACTGCCTCGCTATAAGTAGTGATGTTAAATGGGGTGCAAGATGAATTGGAGATTTCGCTAACACCACAAGAGCTGTGTCTCAATGAGTGGAGTTTGATAGTAGACCTCCATACACCTGTTTTTCAAGGTTGAGATCCTTACTCCTTTCATTTATGTGCTTTCAAAGGCACCACCTCTTCTATTTCTGCCTCAATATAAGTAGTGATAATTGAGGGGGTGCAAGATCAACTGGAGATTTCGCTAACACCACAAGAGCTTGGTCTCAATGAGTGGAGTTTGATAGTAGACCTCCATACACCCCCTTATTTCATAGTTCAAATCCTTACCCACATCTGGATTCTTTCAAAGGCACCACCTCTTCTTTAACTGCCTCACCATAAGTAGTGATAATTGAGGGGGTGCAAGATCAAACGGAGATTTCGCTAACACCACAAGAGCTTGGTCTCAATGAGTGGAGTTTGATAGTAGACCTCCATACACACCCTTTTTTTCATAGTTCAAATACTTACATCTAGATTCTTTCAAAGGCACCACCTCTTCTATTACTGCCTCACTATAAGTAGTGATAATTGAGGCGGTGCAAGATCAACTGGAGATTTCGCTAACACCACAAGAGCTTGGTCTCAATGAGTGGAGTTTGATAGTAGACCTCCTTACATACCAATTTTTTCATAGTTGAAATCCTTACTCATATCTGGGTTCTTTCTAAGGCACCACCTCTTATATAACTGCCTCACTACAAGTAGTGATAATTGAGGGGGTGCGAGATCAATTGGAGATTTCGCTAACACCACAAGAGCTTGGTCTCAATGAGTGGAGTTTGATAGTAGACCTCCATACACCTGTTTTTCAAGGTTGAGATCCTTACTCCTTTCATTTATGTTCTTTCCAAGGCACTACCTCTTCTATTACTGCCTCACTACTGGTAGTAATAATTGAGGGGGTGCGAGATCAATTGGAGATTTCGCTAACACCACAAGAGCTTGGTCTCAATGAGTGGAGTTTGATAGTAGACCTCCCTACAAGTTCAGTAGAGCCTCTGATTGCTGTCTATTAACATGAGGGTAATTGGTTATCAAATATTTCTGTCTGTAACACAATCTGACTGAGCTGTTTGGCCATGTGTGCAGGAAATGTGGCCTTTCTACTTTCATTACCGCATTTTTATATTGGTTTATGGACCAATGTGGGTGCCAGGTTATAAGAAAGTTTTGCTAACACCATAAGAGCTTTATCTTAATGCCCCTTGAGGAGGCCGCCGGGCTGCTCGAACAGCTCCGCGGCCTGATGGGCTGCCTACCTGTTGGGCGGTTCGCACTTACCACCACTGTCGACGTGCAGCCTCACTTTTTCCCCAAGTGATTTTTGGGGCAGCTCCATCATATGTCTAATTAAGCTTTATTTAAGCATTAGTTTACATATTTTCATTAGTCATAAGAGTTGAAATATGCATATCCAATTTGTCTTCTTCCCTGTTTTTTTAATGTTTTATTTTTAACTCTGGAAGAAGCTATTTTAAAACAAACGAGCTTTATTTCGATTAGTGGAGGTTGATAGGAGACTTGTCTAAATTTATCTGGGTGCAATGTGTAAATCATCAGTATTTTTGTTTTAGCATAATCTTCTCGCCCCCATTAACAAATTACAGACATTATAGTACACAACTAACTTTGTATTATTTTCAGGTCCCATGCCATAGCTTGTGTAAATCAATTCATCATCAGTCGTACCCAGGCACTTATGACACACATAGACCCCTTCCTGGAAGTAAGATACATTTTTTTCTGACTGAAGTGCTTGTGCTTATTTTAGTTAGAATACTGTCATAGTTTGAAATTAAAATTATTTTTCAGAACCTATTTCACTTGGCTTCTGATGACGACCCAGATGTGCGAAAAAATGTTTGTAGAGCATTGGTCATGTTGTTAGAAGTTCGCATGGATCGGCTGATTCCTCACATGCACAACATCATTGAAGTAAGAGTGAAAATCTCGCAACTTCATTGTCCCCATTTGTTTCATTCAGTTCATCAGGATAACTATGTTTAACAACTACTTATGTTTCAGTACATGCTGATGCGCACTCAAGACCAAGATGAAGCTGTGGCCCTGGAGGCTTGTGAATTTTGGTTATCACTAGCTGAACAGCATATATGTAAAGAAGCTCTTAGTCAATACCTCACCAGACTTGTCCCTGTACTTGTGAGAGGCATGAAGTATTCAGAAATTGACATAATTCTGCTTAAGGTAATTTAAAAAAAAGATCTGTTTAAGTTTAGTCTGGTAAGAATTTTATAGTTAATGCTGCGTATTCTACAATTTAGGGTGATGTTGAAGAAGATGAAATGATACCGGATCGTGAAGAAGACATCCGTCCTCGGTTCCACAAATCTCGAACTCACACACACAAGCATACAGAGAATGGTGAAGAGGGTGATGATGATGACGATGATGGACTTGACGATGACAGCTCTTTGTCAGATTGGAACTTAAGTGAGTGGTAACGCACTGCTTTGAAATTTTTAGCTGAAATTTCAAGCTTTTGGTTTACACTGTGGTACTTTTGTGTTAAGGGAAGTGCAGTGCTGCAGCTCTTGACTGCCTTGCCAATGTGTTCAGAGAAGAACTACTCCCCGTCCTTGTTCCAATTTTGAAAGAAACACTCTTTCACAATGAATGGGATGTCAAGGAAAGTGGCATATTGGCTCTTGGGGCTATTGCAGAAGGTGAGAGATGGTTTCGGAATAAGAATCAGTAGTACTATTTTGAATCCTGTGTAGGTGCAGTTCACTTTCGGTTAGGTGTAAAAATTCAGTATACAATTCCTCTTTTATGTTGCTGTTTATAAAGTACAAATCAAATCTCTGACTTGCAGGCTGTATGCAGGGGATGATACCTCATTTAGGGGAACTCATTCCTTATTTGATAAACTGTCTGGCTGATAAGAAAGCACTTGTGCGAGCAATCACATGTTGGACTCTGAGTAGATATTCTCACTGGGTTGTTACCCAAAATCATGATATGTACTTTAAGCCATTAATGAATGAGGTAAAACTCGCCTTTCTACTTTACCTTACTTTGTGCATTTGGCAGGAGTCTAATGTAATGGTCCTGTATTTTTAGCTTCTTAAACGGATATTGGATGCCAACAAAAGAGTCCAAGAAGCAGCTTGTTCTGCATTTGCCACATTAGAAGAGGAGGCTTGTACAGAACTTGTGCCATACCTTGGCTTTATTCTTGAAACTTTGGTCTTTGCCTTCAGCAAATATCAGCATAAAAATTTACTGATTTTGTATGATGCTATTGGTACTCTCGCTGACTCTGTTGGACATCACTTGAACAAGGAAGAATATATTAATCTATTAATGCCCCCATTGATTGAAAAGTGGAATGTTCTCAAGGATGAGGACAAAGATCTTTTCCCACTTCTTGAGGTACTATCTTATAGTCATGTTGAAGTACAAATTGCATGTTTGTTTCTCTTTGATTTCTAACTTGTATGATCTTGAATTTAAATCTGGCGTTTCTGTTTTGTTTTAGTGCTTATCTAGCGTTGCAACTGCATTGCAATCAGGTTTTCTACCTTACTGTGAACCAGTATACCGTCGGTGTGTGTGTCTTGTGGAGCAAACTCTGAATCAACACATTGTGAGTTCTGTTCAAACCGTCTTAAAAGGGTACCAAGTAATGATAATCTCATTGAGTGTTTTTTCTGAATTCCCTTGTAGGCTAATACACAGAGCCCTGAGCAGTTTGAAGCACCCGACAAAGATTTTATGATTGTTGCTCTTGATCTTTTGTCGGGGCTTGCAGAAGGTCTGAATGGACAGATTGAGAAGCTGGTTGTGGATTCAAACATCATGCATTTGTTATACCAGTGTATGCAAGATCCTATGCCTGAAGTAAGACAGTCTTCATTTGCCCTTCTTGGAGATCTGACAAAGGCCTGTTTCCAGCATGTTCATCCTTGCATTCGTGAGTTCTCCTTTCTGACCTAGTCCCGTATTATTTCGTTCCAGTTTCTATGTTGTAATATGATTTTTATGAGGTTCTATTGCACTTTCTTGCAGCTGAGTTCCTGCCTATCCTCGGTCAAAATCTCAATCCTGAATTCATTTCTGTCTGTAATAATGCCACGTGGGCCATTGGTGAAATATCTGTTAAATTAGGTGAGTCCATCAAACCTATGATACAGTCTCTTGCATCTCCAAAGGGAATAGTTTTTATTACCAGTTATTTTGATTTCAGGCCAGGACATGAGACCTTATGTACCATTAGTTGTGAATCAGCTCATAGTGATCATCAATAGGGTGAATACTCCTAAGACGCTTCTGGAAAACACAGGTGAGTCACAAGATTCAGTGAACATCTGAATTTTTTTAGTTCTATTTACTAAACCATTTACTTGTACAGTAATCCCTGAGTTATGATGCTATGTTTTTTCGTTGTTTGACTTCAATGAGGAATTGGATCCAGTGCTTTTCCCTCTTATTTTTATTTCAAATGGTCAGGGTTGGTTGAGACAGAGATTCTACTACTGTACATTGGTTTCAAAATTGTTACTGGGACTGAAATTCAACTCAAAATTGGAATTTGCCCCCACACCAGTATTTTGCACTTACAGAATTATTTGTAAGCTTTGTAGGTGGAAAGACATTTTATTATATTTATCCAAACATAGTTCCCCCTGAAATGAATGGGGAAAAGGCTTCTGATGGGGGCTAATATGAGGGTGCTAAATGAGATGGTTTAAAACAGGATTTTTTTTCTTTGGGGAGGGGGCTTATATTTGGATGAATATGGTAACATCTAGCTTGCAAGCCTGTATTTTTCATGTTCTTGTTGCAGCATTGTATTAGGTGTGTTTCTCTAGTGTTGCACTAATGTGCCTTTGAAGCACTCAGGTTTTTATTTTTTAAATCATCCATTTGAAGTTTTCTCCTAAAATTGATGTTCTGAATTTCTTTGCATTTCATTTGGAATGTTACAAGCATGATCGGGCTACGGAGGCTGTCTTGAGTGTGGACATGTCATTTAGTGTCAGATCTATACATTTTCAAGCATTGTTCACACTATTCCACATCCCTTGTGACTTTCCTGAGCTCTTGCAACTTTGCTGAGCAGCATCTAGAATTTGCTTCAGCTAACAAAAGTGTTTTTGTGTTGGTATGGAATGGTGCTCTATGAGATGCCTGTAGTGCTGCAGATTGTGTCCCGATATACTCCTTTGTTTTTTTGTGCTGCGGATGTTGCGAACTTCCAAAAGCCTTATGAAAACTGTTGCACTTCTATTTAAGCTACTTTGAGATTTACAAATTTATTTTTACAGTACATATTATGGGAGAGAATAGAAATCAACCAACATCTCTCTGTATGTAGGTTATATTGTGTTTATTTTGATTCCACTGTACTGGTTTAAAAGAAATTGAACTGTTAATTAACTCTGTTGATTACACTCTTACCCTCTATCATTGATAAAGGTGCAGCACTTCTTTAAAGGCACATTTCAGTTTGCGCCAGTAGAGCTTGTTCCATTCTGTCTTAATTTCTTTTTAATTTTTAAACAGGGTTAAGTTTTGTTTGCTGAAGAGTGTGGTTGGCTGGAATGTGGCACAGATTGTTTGGTAGCTTCATAAATCCAAAATGACAGTATGCCAGAGTTATATTTTCCGAAGATATGTTTTGCAATAGAACCCACTGAAATCAAACTTTTGGCAGCCAACACAAAAGTTCTATGTAACTGGGAAATTAGTGTAGGTGGTTTGCATAAAGAGGTTCAAGGGGCAGTCAAATATTTGATGCTAGTGGGGATTCACCATATGACGCATTGATTTACGGGGGTTTAAAGTCCTGCTTTCCCGTAACATTTTCGGTTTTGTTACTGGGTTTTTACCTTTATTTGGTCTCTTAAGAATAAATGTGCTCTATCCAGCCTTGCTACACCTTAGCATATGTTCTCAACTTCACATTGTATTATACTTTATATGTGCAAATGACGATTTTATTTGTTCTTTTAATTATTTACTTACACATTTTGTTTTTCTTTTCTTTTGTGGTTGTTAGCGATTACAATTGGCCGGCTAGGTTATGTGTGCCCTCATGACGTCGCCCCCATGTTGCAACACTTTGTTCGTCAGTGGTGTGTAACTTTTCTTTTTCCTACTATTATTAAAGTTATCAATATATTTTAACATCTAATTAGTTAGTGGAGTTCATGTTCTGCTGGTTCTTTGAACACTACACACCATTTTTTATTAAATTTTTTGTGATGAATATACTTCAAACTTATTGTTGGACATTTGTTTGTTTCTTGTGTGTTTCCAAATTGCGTTGTGCTTGGTTCACTTTTCTTAGAAACAGAAAAAAAGCTTTGTTTCTAGCAATGTTGCAATTGAACCAGTGAAACAAGAACACTTTCTTGCAAATGCTTGCTGCTCACCTTATGGTGTGAAGTTGCCATAAATCAATGTCAAGATAGGGTGTCGCTAAAATCTGTTACATTTTGTTTGCCTTGCTTTTGATAATACCTCTGGTGTGATCCGTTCTACTTCTTGCACAATATCACTTCCAATATCTATTGTCAGCATTGGTACAGATAACTATCAATCATAGTAATTTCATTTACATCATTTATAAGGTAAGTGGTTTGAATAGTGATTCCCAGTAAGAGGAAATTACTATTTTTGTGGTGTTCACTACCTTGAATCATTAGGTAGGTGCTTTTAAGAGCATACTGCAATATGTGGAGGTAGAGTCATTGTGCAGAAGTTCAATGGTACATTCCCTTGAAGTAGGTTTGGGTTTAGATGCATTTCATTTCTGAATAGCTCTCCTACAAAATGTCAACACTATATTAATTTCTGAAGTACCTTCACTGATAGTACACTTTGTTTGGAGGTAAATTTGAGCTAATTTTCCCATTCTAAATTATTTTACTTTTCCCAACATACATCTACGTGCTGAATGTGACTTCTGGCTTGACACTCATGAAAAACTGGGCAAAATGCAATGCACCAACCATCAGATGGTCAGCTTTTGTCTCCTATTGGTGCTTTGTAGTTAAATCATAGTAGAAAATTCTTAATGCTACTTATCTATATCCAATCATTCATATTATTTATGCCTCTTAGTGTGCTGCAGCTTGATAATTAGTGGACATGTTACTCTGACTGCCTTTGGTGCATCTGGAATTTAATTATTGATAGCAAATTCTATCATTCTTGTGATCTGACACATGGTATTAAATACTATTGTCAGTTAAACATGATGCTATATTTATTTCAATTCCCTATTATGCCAATTATCTTAGCTATCAGATTGTGAGAGCTTTAAATAAATAAGACACTTGTTTTGGAACTGGCATTCCCTGTTAGTGTGAAACAAAGGTGCAACACTTGTGTCTTTCCTGTCTTCACCTGATTTGATGACTGTCACTTCAACATTTTTCTTTAGGTGCTCTTCCCTTCGAAACATCAGGGATAATGAAGAAAAGGATAGTGCTTTCCGAGGCATGTGTCAAATGATAACCGTAAACCCAGCTGGTGTTGTGCAGGACTTCATTTTCTTCTGTGATGCGGTTGCATCTTGGGTCAATCCTAAAGAAGACCTGAGGGATATGTTTCACAAGGTATTAAAAGTTCTAAGTGGTGGTGCTCTAATATAATTTTTCATTTTACTGGCTCATTTATTTTGTATAAATATTTGTTTTAGATACTTCATGGATTTAAAAATCAGGTTGGAGAGGAAAACTGGAAGCGCTTTGCTGATCAGTTTCCCCCACAGCTAAATGAGAGGTTATCAAGTGCATATGGTGTTTGAAAACTCCAATGTGAGTTGACTTAATTCGATTCCATACTTTGTCATCTCATTGTACAACATTGTTAACTATATTATTTGATGGTTTCCAGGTTGCTGTGGGGTTATAATTTTTGGGGTGGGTGGGTGAAACCACAAGCCGCCGCAATGCCTATCATTGCTTCTTCGTCTGACACTCGGAAGTCCGCAGCTGATGGGAGGGGAGGGGGAGGGAGTGTCCACAAGCATAGCCTATACGGGATACTAACATCATCATGCAGGGTTACATCCCAGTAAATATTTGTTTCCATATTAATAACCTTTTGCAGATTACATTTTGAACTGTAAAACTTTGTTTTGTGGGTGTTCTGTTAAAATTTGCATTGTGAACCAGATCAAAGTAGATAATTTATTTGCATTGAAGAAATTATGAGTTTCGTTTGTATCTAGTGTTGGAAGCTTTGTTTTGCCAAACTCTCGAATCACAATTCGAGCTGTTGCACCATTCATGCTGTAATACATGGTTTTAAGGCGATGCTAATTCTTACCTTTTTGTTCTGTGGATATTTGTATCCCTGAAGAGAATGTCCATGCACATTGTGAACATGAGCATTAGGATAATGTTAGCAAGTTTTAGTAAGTCACTTGCTCTCTGTAAAAAGGAACATAAAACTGATGCTGTGAATGTATCTTTGCTTGTCAAGTACTGAAAGGGTCTAATGCAGCATTTATTCTTCATTGTAGTCGTAGCACTAAGACAAAAACAGATGGATTCAGGAATATTGTTTTATGCTAATTTCACTTAATGGTGACGAGACTCTCCAAAATCATTGCTTGATTTGTTTTGAAGTGAAGTTATCTTTTTCCTCTTTATTTTTTTTTTTTTTTTGTTTTGTTTTGTTGTGTATATCTGTATTTGGTGCATGTTTGGGACAAATTTGAGGCTAACTTGTAGCATCTAAGTTATAGCTAGTGTACTGTAGTTTTATTTTCCATCAAGCTCACAGTCTTGCCTTCTCAACTATATTCTTAAAATGTTCTTTGGAAACTGCAATATTTGTTTGCAAAAGTTTGATTTCATTTTGTCTCACAATGCTTTGTCTTTTGGCATAGAACATGTCCGTTGATCTAAACATTGCTGTTATACTTATAATTGTGGGCAATCAATATGCATACTTATTTCTTTCCTGTTTGGTACATAGAAGGCAGGATCTGTTAACTTTTTTTATGCTCTTAGGAAATCTTGACCTGTAAATGGTTTATCCTTTTGTCCTATAATCCCTCCTCCCTACTGCCAGCGAACCGGCAGCCGAGACCGATTATTTAATTTTAAAGTTCTGCCCTTTTCTTTTGTTACTCTCCTCTTGAAAGTGGAGTTTTCATGTAGCTTTGTGGCTGTTCCATGCTACAGGAGTAAAATTATTTGAATTTAAGAAATTATTTTAAGTCTGACAATGTACTGAGTGAGATTGTTAGTGACAACATTCTAAAAATATTTATTGGAACTTGGCAAGGACCTTTCTCTCTGGCAACTTAAATGTGTGGGTTATTCAATCGTATTTTTCCTACAGCATCTAGTCTTGTGTGTCTGAGTTTGAATATTATGGTGCTATATGTCAATTGTTAGGGTTATAGGGCTTCGCTCAACAAATAGCAGTAATAGTGTAAGAGTCCCATTATTGGGAATTTAACTTGAAAGCCTGTTGTAAATCGTTAGTTGTTTCAGTTATCAATGGGGAAGTAAAATGTTTATTTATTAATTTGTGATTTTTCCTAAAGTCTCAGTGTTAAGTGTGTGTTCAATTGAGTTCACTGTAAAGTCCTATAAAAACTTGTTTAAATTTCATTTTCCTTTAGACTGCAGCTAAAATTAAAGAAGGGTTATGAAATTAGTATTACTGGTATAGTCGATGCAGAGCTAGTTCATGGATGCATTGATTTTTTCCCCTCCATCAGGCACTCTTCTTTTACATATACAGCAAACTCTTTCCATGTAATGCTGATGCTATTCGAGCTGTAACTGTAATAGTACACTACCTGAGCACATCAGTGATAGAAGTACACACTAGATTTTTTTTTTTTATCTCCAGTTATGGGGTCTTATTGTTTCTCCTATTTTAAATTTGTTGAAGGAAATTTCATTGGAAGTTTCTAATTATTTTTATTTGCTCAGAATAATAGTTATCAAATCTGCTTCATTGTAGTATATTTTCTGTGTGGGAGCTATTGTGTAGATTATTAATTTATTACTTGTTGAAAGTATTATGTTAAAGAAATTCATGAGTTCATCTAATTTTTATCATGACTCATATTGTTTTAAATATATCAGTGACTTTCTAGTATTGAAATATTTGCTGCTTGCAAAAGTTGTTTCTACCTCATGAGTCTAAAGGATTATTACGCTTGTACTTATTTAATGATTTTTCCAGAGGGTCTTGTTATTTTTCTTAAATTGAAGTGTTTTCTTTGTGTAGGGTGTAAAAGATATATGTTCAGATAGGCAATGTTTTCCTTGTGGGTTACCAGTCTCTTTTATATGTATTAGGGTCTCTTTTATGGATTACTAGTGAGATTTAATCAGTGTGTGTGAAAACAATGTCCAGTATAGTCAATGAAGGGTTCCTTGCCAAGTATCTACAAATCAAGCTTAGTCACCTTGCTCATTTCATTTGCTTATGATTGAAAAGGAAAAGAAAAAAAATGGTTATAAAAGCTACGTCAGAACTGAATGAATGTCACCCTTGAGCTGTGATTTTACTACATTCTCTATTTTACTAAAAGACTTGAAATTGACAATTTTAGTTTGTTTTGTATGGTTCATAATATACAATTAATAAACTTAATTCAAGTTGTTGTTGTTGTTGTTTTTAGTTTGTTTTCTTTTTTTTAGGTGGAACAAATGACAGTAGTGTCTGCTGAGTCTCGGCAAGGTTCTGACAATGTGCAGTTCCTATCCTATCCTCAAATCAATCCTTTCCCATCACCTTAATGTTTCATTTGGTGCAGTGGTCCTAGATCCTGCAGGGCTGGAGCAGAAGTCTGCACTCATTTGAAATCAGGGTAGTGTTGCCAAATTATCCTTGTTCCTAAGCCAAATGTTCTAATTATCCTATCACTGTTTTCAATTCTCTACATATTTGCTCCACCAGCAGGGCATTTTGTGAATTTGTTGTGTAGGACAGATGCACACTTCTGCAACGGCCCTTAGTTAGCTAATTGATTTACTTAACTAGAATATTTCAATTTAAGATATTTATTAGTACTTTTGTTGAATGTAACAAATTTGTGATAGCTATTAATTCAATTTGAAAACTGTCCAAAGTTCTTCTTATTTGATTATCACGCTTTGAATGGAATTTGGTACAAACAGGGATTTAATATTCTTAATTGAGCTTTATTATTACTTCCTAGTGTACATTTCCTGTGTGTAACATCATTGGACTACTACTCGCCTCTGCTCATCATGCTTTTTTGTTTCATCTTCATTTTTAACTGGATTCCTAATTTCCATCACCTGCTCATTTTATTTTTGTATTATCTTTGTCTTTGTAGTCAAAATAAACAGATGTGCAGAATGGACAAGATTAAAGTTAAGTTGCCTTGTTCTTTGTGTTTGGTCAGGCTGTTGTCTTAAATTCTTCTCATGCATTCCTCATTACTTGTTGGAAGCCAATGGGACTTTCAATGCTTATGAGATGTTTCTTACCACCAACCTCTTTTTGTGTTGATATGCAATGTACCGTGAAGAAATGCAAAGAGAGTGAGTGACCTATTCGTGTCTGTTCTGCACCAAACATTTTAAAGTGCATTCATTTGTCAATAGGTTGCACAACTTCATATAAAATACGTTGTTTGGAAAGGAGATGAGGTATTGATCCCACTTACACGAAACTAGTATATCTGGGCCCTGAAGTTCCAAGAGATTGAAAAGAATTTCCTCTCTGTTGACTGTTCTCATCTATGTGCTTCTTATGTATTATGCAACTAAATTCAGAGTACTAGCAGTGTGGAGGCTCACACCATGCAACCGCTGGCCATAATACACGGAGTCTAGTCTCTCTCACACTACGCGTGGGGCCTCATGTCCAGGAAGTCAAACAAGGAGATTTATCTCCTGAAGAACTGCTGTCAACCTGTACTACGTTTAGATTCTTATGGTTTTACTTTAATTTATGTTCTTTTCGATTTCTTGGAAATGTCTAAACCACTTACCGGTATCAGAGTTAAAACAGAAACTCAATCTTCATACAACTGAAACGTTTCTGTGTAAGTTAGGTTTATGAATGAAGTATAGGAAGTATCTTATCTTTATTGTTCTTGATAAGCATCTGTATGAGACGTTTGTAGTTATTATTGCTTTCTCTAAAATGATAGCAATATGACTTGGGAATCAGTATTTTCTGCTGTACTGGACAGATTGTGTTCAGTCTCACAAGATCATTTTGAACTTATTTTCATCAAATCTTTCAACTCATTGAATATCTTTACTTCTGTGTCTCACTGTTTTATTCACTGTGATTATGTAATACTTAAATAGAGATTTTAAACTGTTGTTCACTTTGTTGGAAATAGCTGACCCCATTTGTTTGACATTCCAGTCTACTTATAATTATGTCTATGTCATTTTGAAGCTGAGTATCTTTTTCTTTGAATTGTTACTGTATTGTGGAACAGAAGCCTCAATGTCAAAATGTCAAATTTTGGTTATGTCTCAGATTAGGCTAAAAATTATTCTTGCACTGGGATTGGGCTGCATCATGAAAGTAGACATTAGACTCAAAATTAAATCTCGTTGGTGCAAACAGTATTTCATGTGTGGTAACTGTCCTTGTGTTGATTGAGTGTTAAAAGTTAAATTTTTCATGCAGGCATGGGAAGAAATTTGAGAGTTATGATGGTCTTCATTTGTTTAATGGATATTCTACGTATGGCGCAGCGCTTGTTGCATGACTTGTGTAGCTGCCAGGTATAGCCTTTACTGATTGAAGATACTATAACAGGTCTGTGTTAAGTGTGATTTCCAGTAGAGAGAGCAGCATTCTATGTATATCAAATTTTAGTACTCTTGAACTGGCATTAAGATCTATTCAGCACCAAATTAAATGTGCAAATATTCATTCTACTGGTGTTACCTTTTTTTAATTTTTCTTTTTTTTTTTGAACTGTAGTTGATGTGCAACATGGCTTGTCTCTTTGCACATACGACAGTCTATTTTCCTTCATTACTGCAAAGTTTGTTTGATGTGGTATCTCTGATTTTAACATGGGGTTTGTAGCTTTACCTTTGTTGGGGATCTGGTGTAATCTACGTTGGCAAAATCCAATTGCCAGAAGGTGATGTTCACAGTATTTTATAAAATGCTATTGTATACATGTTTCTGTGGTAAAATTTCTTACTGAAGTCTTTAAAGTGATAACGTAAACTAAG
Source organism: Odontothrips loti (assembly GCA_038380765.1). Taxonomy (NCBI): domain Eukaryota; kingdom Metazoa; phylum Arthropoda; class Insecta; order Thysanoptera; family Thripidae; genus Odontothrips; species Odontothrips loti. The sequence continues at coordinate 16,457,744 of CM076244.1, read as the reverse complement.
TTGAGGTATTAAGATGACTGATTTTTTTGGATAGACTCTGAATTCAGAAGCAGCTGTATATAAACGCCTTTTTCTCAAAATGTCCTGTGATATTTGTCTCCTAGAGGTGTGACATATCGTTTTTCAAGCCAATCTATCAGCCCCAAAGTCGAAGCACCAGATCCTTTGAGCTTTCAAAGTACTTGTTAGTAGCATTTATGATGTATGATTACTGTAAGTCTGTGTGTTTATATGTGTGCATGTGTGTTGCATGTTTCTAAAACAATCATAGTATTGCTGGTTTTGTGCCATGCACATATTATTTGTTATGCACTTGCTGGTGCCTTATTCATTTGCTTGTATACCAGTAGATAGTCTGTTCTTCCATTGTTAGCTGGAAGTGCAGTTGCATGACCTATGCACTCATCAGTGTGACTTGCATGTTGTATATTTGGTGCCTTGGTTCTATGGGGGTTGTGTTGCATGTAATATATGTAGAATGTAACGATTTGTAATAAAGCCATAGCTTATCACTTATGTATGATATGTTACTTGAGATAAATATTAGTAACAAAATTAAATTATGTGCCAACACTGTTCTTACTTTACTGTTCTAGTGATTGAATCACAGTTTATTTTATTGAATTTGTTGACACCACCATGGTTTGAATGGTTTGGAAAATGAGGAAACTTGACAGCTGTCATTACATTTTTTCGCCTCTTCCTTGATTTAGAAATAGGTAGGTAGTGATATGGAGATTCTCTAATGGGAGGTCTGCACAAAGGAATAGCTTTTAGTGGTGACTGTTGCTGGAACAGTAGGACTGTCCACAACAGGAAGGACTTGGAAAGCATTCAACAGTTTCCCCCCCACTATTATTGCTTCTGAAATTACAAGCTTTTTTAGTGGATAAGGTAACACAGCACATGAGCACATGGACAGCCACTCTTAACATCACTTGTGTAATCCCATTTTAACTGTTGACACTGGGAGTTGTGTGACCTGGAATCATCTGATGTTGGTTTTGTTAATCTCACCATGTTCTTAATTTTCTGTGATTTTTTTTTTTTTTTTTTTTTTTTACGTCTGCCAGTTAACTGGCACTCTTTGATAAGACATATCTAACTTGCATGTGAACTGTTTTCAACTCAATCTGTAACACATCTCGATTGTGAATGCTATGTCATGAAGTAAATCATTACATACTGCAGAAACGCTCTTCTTTATGCCTTTAAAATCTGTTAACCAAGTCATAAACGTACAGTCTTCAACAGGGTTATGCCATTTATTATGTATGGAAAAACTATATTGGAGTAATTTGGAATGAAGTGGGAATTCATAACACAAATCATATATTCTTAAAAATATATTTTACAAAATCCTTAATATTGAATCATATACTATACTTCTTTTGTCAGAAAAAGGTTGGGATAGAATCGAACACCTTCCAAGCTCTCATCTCTACAGGCTCTGCCTTGCTTTTCAGTGGTAAGAAGACGCTCTTTTGCCAAGAGGACTGATATGCCCAAAATTTTTGCTAGTTCGGTTGCAGACAGAGACCTGTGTTCTTCAAGCTGAAAGGATTTTCAATTAGTATTTTAAAGGGAAAGAAAACTCGTACAGAATACACAAATTCACTTACAGTGCTAGCAGTACTTTCAACAATTATGGTGTCATTATGATCACTGAGCTGGAGGACAGTTGCTCCACTATCAAATGTCCTAAGGCATAGACCAAGTTGTAGAGAGGACATCAACCGACATGCAGTCATAAGATCTTCTGGTGAGAGCAACTCAAGACCTCTTGCCCGATTTACTCGACAATAAACATCAGCCATTGACATCATTCCTCCTACTTCCTGTGTATAAATGTAAACAAAACTTGAATAAAATCTGTTTTCAGAAATTTGGAGGAATAAGACTATAATATTTTACCTTGACTGGCTCCAATAGTATTTGCGCTAATTGCCTTGAGAGACTCTTGAAGTATTCATTTTGATTGCTAAAAGCCCCTCTGGTCACCGGATCATCAATACCCAAGCTTAACAAGTAAGATTTAAATCGGACAGTCTCATCTTCTGTGATGTCTCCCTGTTTCTCCTGAAAAGGAAATTTAATGTGTAAATTTTATGGCTATGGATAATAAAAATAATAATAAAAGGCAATCGTATTTCACCACCAACCCGAATTTTGGAGGAAATACCACGCGAGAGTGCAACCATATCTTTAGCCATGTTCATCAGGCGGCTTAGATCTTGGAATGCCAATGATATACTTTCATCAGTTGCCTTCTGCTTCTCTTCAATTTTTCTTTCAATGCCAACAATACCACTTCGCCATTTTCTATCAGCCTGTAAGTTACCATTTTTTAAAGCCTTGATGTCATTTGGACATAATTTCAATGCTTCTTACTCTTCTCACCATGCTTTGAGATGGAGCAGCTGTAGTTGAAGTAGGACCCAGACTTAGTTTCTCCCACGCACGTGTCATAAGTGCATTTTGTAAAATATTTTGAAAATCATTGTGAAGACCTTCTTTAAATGACAATTTGATGAAACTAAATTGACTCCATGCTACGGGTCCCGGCTTTTCTGAAAAAGGCAGACCTTGGGTAAGCAACATGTGGGCATAGAAAGGTATTAACACATGACAAGAATTTTGTCTCGCAAACCTTGACGCTGTTGTGAGAGATGCAAAACAAATTTCCGGCTGCTACTGAAGCTGAAAGTGCGTTGTTCCTCCTCTACATAAACAATGTAAAATAATGGCAAGCAAATGCATGCTTGACCGCGAGGAATATCACCCGGTCTACCCCACAGAATGCGAGTATTGCTCACAACTAGTTCTCCACCCACAAAAATTGTCTGCAAGTAAAATAATGGCTTGATAAAATCCAAGCACGACAATATAGAGCGAGGTGTGATTGACCATTAGAAGTAAACAAATGTTGAACGAGGATCAGTGTCAAAGACAAAATGTCAAAACCTCATATTACCTTGCTGTCACCATCATATATTCTAACCCCATTCTCACGCATTAAAAATTCTTCATTATGTGCTGGGCGCGGATCAGTATATTCAAATCGATCCATAATGAGAGACGCATGAAAGGGTCATCTGAAAAATAACAGTCAATGCAAACAACAAACCAAACAAATAGATTTCAGGTAAAACTTTTCTGCTTTCAACTTTCAAATCAACATATATCAACATTGCAGAGGAGGGGGGGGGGGAGGAGCGTAGGGGGGGCTGACAGGGGGGGGGGGGGTTAACAGTGACAGGGTTACAAGCAGATAACTGGTTCATGGTTCATTTCGTACACTGTTTTTATTGTAAGGGATAATTTGGACTTAAATAGATACATCCTGGAAATAATACAATTGTAATTTCATGTAAAACTGTGCCTCATTTCTTTTCTTTTTCTTAACCATGAACAACTCTGACCTTATGAAGTGCACTGGCGTGCACCAGCCATCACCAGAGGAAGAAGAGGAAGCCCCGTTGTTTTTCTTCCTCTTTGCGCCAGCAGCCTTTCTGTTCCGCGATCCACCACAAGCCATCAAGTGAGTGTAATCCTTTTGCATCCGAGTTGAAATTAAATTTATTTCAACGTAAGTACTGTGATTTTATAGTTCTATCTAGGGATTCATCTTATCAATTCCCTTTGACTTTGATTGGATTTTACCTTCATCTTAACACCGGCTGAGAGGTTGGTTAGCGACGTGTCTGTCCATGGCAGGCATGGATTTTCCAGTTATGTTACTCTGAATATGTTTGCTCAATGCCGTGCCACATCTATAAACTGGAAAGGTTTCTCAGTATTTAATATGTTACTAAACTAGTGATCCATCCGCTGTGTGGACTTCAGTACCTCAAACCCTTACAGAGGTTAGGGTCGTGTTCCCGGCGCACTTTTCCGCTTTTTCTTACAAGGTGTTATTTTTCCTATTCTTTGCCATTTACGCATTTGCGCGACTTTCTTGCACGTTTCCGATTTTAACATCACCATTTTATTTTCACAAATGCTCGTCAAAAATTGAGGTTAGGTCAATGTTTTCATCTACCCACAAATGGCATACATTTGTGTCAGTTCGATTATCAAGTAACTACTCGTTTTCTGGTGTACCGTGATCTCCGTAATCTTCATACTGTTAGGCATCGTGTTTTGTTGGTCTTTCTTGCAACTCTTATGTTATATAATATACGTCTTGCTTGCTTCCAGCATGTTGATGCCCAAGAAGAATAGAGTTGCCATCTACGAGTACCTCTTCAAAGAGGGAGTGATGGTGGCCAAGAAGGACTTCCACGAGCCCAAGCACCCTGACCTGGCAGATCACAACATCCCCAACCTCCATGTTATCAAGGCCCTTCAGGTAGTCATATTTTGTTGCCCACACAACCTGTGCGAGGGAGACTGTCTTCTATTTATTAATGTATGCGCTTTATACTGTTTCAGAGTCTGAAGTCCCGTGGATATGTCAATGAACAGTTTGCGTGGAGGCACTACTACTGGTATCTCACAAATGAAGGTATCCGTTACTTGAGGGATTACCTCCACCTCCCCCCTGAGGTAAGTTGTGCCAGAGCTGAGTTGTATGTATATGTATGCCTCAAATTTTTTTGAGTAGAACTAAGTTTTATCTGTTTGGAGTTTTTTTCTTAAATTTTTGTAAAAACAGCACATACGGTTATGTGCTCTTGACAAAGGGCTTATGCACTAGCACGGGCTGTCATATCTGTGATTATTCATGTTACGGATCCAATGAGAGAATGATTCCATCACAAATTTATGAGAATTGACATGCCGTGTTTACATCTAAATTGTGATATTGCTGTGTGGGCCCTCTAACATACCTTAATCAAATGTCAGATCTATGATTATTTCTTTTACGGATCCAATGAGTACATGATTTCATCTTTAAAATGAGATCTGGCATTTGCATGGAATTGTCCTGTACTCCTTTTACAATATCTATTTCATGCCAACACCACATGATGTGGCAATCAATGGCACTGAAGTCAAACCTTTTATGATTGTACACTCTTTAATATTTTTGTTAGGTTGTCCTGCTGATTCTATGATTATTTCTGTTACGGATCCAATGAGTACATGATTCTATTATCTTTGGATGAGATTTGGCAGGCAATCTGGTAGTCTGATCTAAGTGAAGGACTGTATTTCATATGGACTGTATGAACAATGTATTGTTGCAGATTGTCCCCTCGACTCTGAAACGCCAGACCAGGCCCGAACCTGTGAGGCCGCGCACTGCTGCTCCCCGATCCGAGGGTTCAAAGCCGACCGACCGCGAGGCGTACAGGCGGACTCCCGGCGCCGCTGGTGGTCCCGACAAGAAGGCTGATGTTGGTGCTGGCACTGGGGAGGTTGAATTCCGTGGTGGTTTCGGCAGAGGACAGAGGCCACCTCAGTAAATTCTTATATAATAAAATTTAAGAAAAAAAAAAACAACTGCCTCGTGACTTTTTTTTCTGCACATCCCATACTATGCATCTTACCCTGGAAATTTTAATTGTACCTGCATTGCTTGGTGCTGGACACTTGCTATGCTGAATATCAGTATGCAGCCCATGATTGACCATTAACTGACATGTCAAAAAATAAGCATGTTGGAACTACACCATGTATGGACATAAGTTAATGCCGCGAGAGAAGCGGAACATAAGGCAAAGAAAAACAAGTACTCTGAAATGAATTATAGATACAAGTAGTTGACATGGGAAACTCTAAAATCGGCCATGTGGGAAATGGGGTTACACCTGTAATGGGAAGTGATGGCTCCTCACCTCGCAGACCATAGTGGCTGGCAGTCCAAAGAAACTCCAGCGGTTCTCACGATTTAGGAATGGAGTAACAATAACAGCGCCACATCCGGGAAATTTCTGTAGAAGGGGAGGGGGCGGGGTGGTCTCGCTGAAACGTTGACGCCGACGGGTGTTCGCGAGGTCTGACGCCCGTAAGGCAGGCAACTCATCTCACACGAGAGTTAGTTTGGCTACAGTCTTCCACATGACCAGCCTGATTACGTCATATGACTGATGTGTCGGTGAACAAACCGATGCGCATTCACCGTCTCTTATCAGTCGGTTTCTTCTCTTGTGGTCCTTGCGAGTCCTTGGTCCTTACACGACACGAAATGGCATGCAGCGACTCGTTTGGACGACTGCAAGGAAAGGGGGAAGGCTATCGTCTCACCTTTACCTTTTTGCCGCACCGCCGGCTCCCGGCCGCCAATCACTGACACGCGCGTAGAGTCCTCACGCGCGTAGTCACTTAGGGGGGGGGGGGGGTCTAGTCCACAGACTAAGCACTATGCCCTGCCATCAAGCAGAAGAAGCTAAGAGCATAAGGCAGCTTTCACAAACCACGTGACCTCTCTCCCAATCTTCATTGTGGCATGTGATGGTTGGTGCTGGAGCAAAGTATCGTTGGCGCGGGGGTGGGTTCGATTCCCACACACTTCCCCCTGCATGCAAGGGTGTCAATTTTGGAAACTGCAGCTGAAAATCAGTAGCGGTTTAAGGGGGGGGGGGGGGGGGCGATCGCCCCCCCCCCCCCCCCCTGTGAGATCAGCAGCCGGCCGGCGCTCCGCCTGAAAGGTAGGCAAACACCTGAAATTTTTCAGGATCGCCCCCCCCCCCTGTGATGGAGCAGTTAAACCGCCACTGCTGAAAATAGACCCACTTTGGTGAGCGTACAGCACCACCACAAGCATCTGCATACGGGAGCCGAGAGTGCAGCCTGCAGGGCACGCGGCGGGTGGTCCGGGGCCGCCGGGGCCGCATCAGGCTCTCAGGAAGAGTAATGAGACGTCCGTCGGGTCGGGTTAGGTCCGCGACAGTCAACCAGTACCTCGTATGGGGAGCTAGTACGACCAACAGTCATTGTAATTATTTATTTTGGATCGGTGGATTTTTTTGGAGAATCAATTGGGATGTGTGCGATTGGAGGGGTGGTGGGTGCCGGCCGCGGGATGCCACCGGCGGTGTCCGCGAGGTGGCGCAGGTGGCGCCACAGTCGCGCGCGGAGTGCAGCAGCTAGCTGCGGCCGCTGCGGCCCCCTGCGGCGTGCGGCGCGGCCGCTGCCACCGCGCTGTTGCAGTGGCGGTTGTGGCGGCGGCGCGGCTGCGGCTCGACTGCGACCAGACCAGCGAGCCGTCCAAGGAGAAATCGTGGAGCGGAAGGGTGGGAGAGGGAGGAGGGAAGGTAAAGGAGCCATGGGCCGCGGCGGAGCGGGGGGAGGAGGGAGGGGGAGGGGCTGTGGGCTGGACGCCGGACAGGAGAAGGGGGAAGGGAAGGCGTGTGTGGAGGTGGTGGCGGTTCCAAGACGCTGACGGCGAGATGTTTAGTAGTAGAAGACAGTCTGTAGCGAGCCGCTCCGACGGCAGGGTTACGTCCGTGGTCGCTTGTGTCGTGTCTGTCAGTGCCGTGTCGTGGCGTGTCGTGTGTGCGGGCGTGCGTGCGAGTGAGTGAGTGTGAGTGTGTGTCGGAGCCAGATACAAGTCTTGTTGGATATCCGTGCCCCTGATTCCTCCTGTTATATATCTGGATTTCGAAACGCCTGGCATTCAAACAGGTAAGCTGCGACGCTGTAAGCACTCCGAGCGGTTCGTTTCGTCCGCCTCGTAGCGCTTCGCGGAATGCCGACACCGCCGCACTGCAGTGCGCCTGCGAGTGAGCACCCCTGGTGCTAGGCAACCCGCCAAAGCGCTCGCGCGCGAGCGTTCTGATCAACTCTGATCAGTTCTCAATAGCTCCGATCAGTTCTCATCAGTTCTCGTCAGTTCTCATCGGCCTCTCACCGTGAGACAGATTCACCAGCCAGAGTGCAGTTAGTGTTTGTTTGCACTGGGCGCTGTACTACGCAGAGGCCCCGCTATACCTATGACCTGCCGTTGAGTCTATGCCATGCTTTCGCACTCGCATTCCGACGGACGCACGCCCCTCACGTCCCCCCCCCCCCTCAGCCGCCCACCATGCCCTCCGCTCGCCTTCCTTTCCCTTCTCTTCCCTTAAAACCAAGACCACAACTGAGAGGCACGCAGTACTCACACACACACACACACACACACACACACACATCGTCATGATACCTGTCCAGGCCGTGAGGCAAGAAGGTGGGCCGATATCCCCCCCCCTCTCCTCCCGATCGTTCCCTGCTCCTCCCCCAACCCGACTCGCTCGTCCCTGCTCGTCCTCACCTGACCCCCCCCCCCTCCCCGCCCCCTCCCCCACCCGGATGAATCACCTGCTCTGGCTGCCGCCGGTTGGTGGTGCTGTTTGTTGTTGTGCCCGAGGGATCGCCCACAGAGCACGTCATGAGGTACACCAGGCTGCACAGACAGAGCCTGCTGGGTAGGCAACCCCGACCTCTGCGTGCACGCGTGTCGTGCGGGCTGGCCTACCCCAGCAGGCGCTCGGAGTCTCCAATCGCGGTTCAGGCAGTGAAAAATTGACGCCTCAGCCCACGCGCTCAGCCGGCCCACTGGCCTGGCCGTTCTCTACATGGCGCCTACTGCCGCGGCGCAGCGGCCAGTATTTACGGCTCATGCGCGTTAAGGTTTCTCGTAGGAACCTCAACGAAGGTGCGATGCGGAGCGGAGCAAGCAAGTCATCCAGTCCTCTCTGCCCAGCAGCCCGGCCTGGGCAGTCTCTGCTCTGCCTCTGCCCTTATCGGCCAGTACCACCATCCCCCACACCGGTACTGGGACCACTGGGGCACCCCGCCCCCCGTCCGCTCCCCGCCGCCACAGCCTTGATCTTGGGATGGATGTGATGATGCGATGCGGATGCGTCGTCTTCTCCGGCGTCCGCCTAGCTTTTGCCGCCTCTTCTTTGACTTCGCGCACGTTTTCTCTGTCTCCGTTTTCGCTTTCTCGTCTCACTCATTCGCATTGCTGGTCCGTGCGGCATACTAAAGCCGACGATGAAGGCTGACTAGGGCTGACTGAGTTTTTAAAAATACGGCGGGCGCGGCTCCTTGGGGGAGTCTCAAGAGAGACTCAAGAGAGTCTCAAGAGAGTCTCAAAAGAGTCTCAAGAGAGGCGCGGCGGCGTGTCAGTGGCACTTTACTGCTGCCTTGCGCAGCCGCCGTTTGTCTTGTTTCGCGGAAACGGGGGGAAGCAGAGGAGAGTGGAGAGATTTGACGGATGGAGCAGGAGCAGCAGGGGAGGAGGCCTGGCCTAGCCTGGCCGGGGCCCGAGGCACGCCGTCACCACCGGCGGCCTTAATCTTGTGCCCGTCCCCCGGGCCGCAGCGGGCGCCACCATGGCGCCACCAACACCGCGGGAGACCGATACGACCACTAAAGCGCGGCATTGGAACGAAAAATAGTAAAGGCTCCATCTACTGTTTGGATTCGGTCATTGATTCAAAGAAAATCACTATAGAGCTGTTTTGATTTGCTTGCATTTTTTTTTCCGCCCTGTGACAACACCGTCATCTGATATACGGGAATGAGAACTCCGCGGATAACGAGGAAGCCGTGCTGTGCTCTGCAGTGAGCCGGGGTGGGGTCGGGTCGGGAGCGGCCAGTTTCTCCTCACAGATAGAGCACAGAGCACAGAGCACGCCAGCCGCAGCCAGAGCCGTCCAGCCGCGTCCGGCGCTGCACGGCACAGTTCAGTTACGTTGCACACGACGACATGCAAACCTGCAAAACCCGGGCGCCACGCAGATGCCAGAAAACGCGCCGGAGGGGTGGGTAGAGGCAGTGAGGAACGCGAGCAGGGAAAGTGTCCGGAAACTACGGGAGGCCGATCACGCGAGTGAATGAATGAATGAATGAATGACAAACTTCCGACGAGCACACCTACATGTCGTGGCGTGGCCGAGCCGAAACTGCCGGGTCCCCGGGGGCAAACGCGGGTAAACACCGTGCCGTGTCCCGGGGCCTCAAGCTTCTCTCTGCTCGAGAAAATATATCCACATCCACTTTGCCATGGCGGCGGGTGGCGGGTTTGTGTTCGAATACCGGCTCTGGAGTGGCGTTTCGCTGCTGCTGCTGCTAGACTGGGAGGCCGCATTGTTTTTGCGGGCGCCGCCGTGTTGCCGTCTGTGTCGGTGTCCGACCGAAACCTCGTCTTGTGCGGACGGGACGCCGCTGTCCCAGAGTGCAGTCACCCTTCGGAAGTGATTTGGCCCGGGGGGCTTTGGCGGCGCGCTCCAATCTTCGATGTCACGGGGCGCCTTTTTTACCCCCATCCTTTCTCGGCGTCCGCGGTGTCCGCGGTGCGCACAGCCGTGCAGCCTGGCGCGGCCGCCGTGACAGCGCGGACGGCGCGCCGCACTGCCCCCCCCCCTCCCTCTCCTTAAGCGTGAAATATTATGTGCGCTGGATCGGCTGGATTGACCTGTGATTGAACAGGGCCGGACGCGTATTGAAAGAGCCGCGGGGCTCGTTGGCGTGCGGGCCTGGTCGCATCCGGGCCCTCGGAGACCTGCAGTGTGCAGCCCCAGCCCCTGGAGTGCCTGCTTCAGGCAGGGGCCGACCCGGGAGAGTGGCAGGCAGCAGCAGCAAGCCAGCGGGATCGAAAGTCGGACCACCAAACTGGACGGCCCGGCCGGCCAAGGTGGTCCGTGCGGTCCAAGGCGGCCGGGCCGGCCACATCTGTTGACGTCCGCATGCGCCACCTTCACCCGGTCTGTTGTTGCGCGAGGCGCTGGGCACTCCTGGGCTCCTGGCACGCCACGCCGCCTGGCACTCTATGGCGACCGGTCGAGACGGCATCGATAGTATCGATCCGATACCGTCGAATCGAGAAGCCCACGCGGCGTGGGGTGTGCCGCCGCGGAGAATGGCGCAGAGAGAAAGGGGGGGGGGGGGGCTCTTGTCGATCGCGATCGTGGGGTTGTCGCGACGCTCGGAGCCATGTGTCGGGGTCAGCTGTCTGCGCGTGGTCCCGGGTGGCCCCGGCCCACGTCCCCGGTCGGTGCGATCGCCCCCCCCCCCCCCCCTAGCCCTTCGCCCCGGCCTCTTTTATTTCGCCATGCCATGGCATGGGTCATGCCGCATGGCACTGGCCCGGCCGTGGGGGACGGGACAGGACAGTGCACACTGTAGGGAGAGCAGTGTGGGGCTGACCCGGGCTGACCGCTGTCGGGCTGCTCCGACAGCCTCCCTTACTCATCGGCAGCCCAGCTGGCTCCGGCTTCCCGGCCCGCAGGACGGTGTCATTTATTTCCAGCCGGTCGTCGGTCGTGGCCGGGTTGTGTTGGGGACTCCGGCCTGCAGCCACAGGGGGTGAGGCGAGGCGGGTTGCGGCGGCGGTTCGCGTTTGCGGGAGGGGCGATGAGTGATGCGGGCAGAAAAAAAAGGGAGAGGAAGTTAGGACACGTCTGAATGAGGTTGTGTCACCGATGCCATCCTCCTGGCGCGGTACGGCGCGGCGGGGACACCGCGGGGACACAGCCGGTGGCGGTTTCCCAACCCGCCGAAAGGTTTCCGATGCGAACCAGCCGGGCCGGGCCGGGCTGGGGCTGATCGACAGCGCGTCTGGTTTGGCACGAGCGCTGCTTGTGTAATTTTGTTGGGAGACTGGAAGAGCCCTCCGGACCAGAGGTGTCAGAGCCCTAGAGCAGAGTCCGGTCCCGGTGCCGGCAGTGCCGGTGCAGAACACAGTGCGGAGGAAGGTGAACCTGTTGCCGCGGCGTGCTCCACTCTAACCCCGCGGTGCTGCTGCTGCTGCTGCTGCTGCTGCTGCACAAGGCTGAGCAGCCGCCAAAACCAGAGCGTTGCATCGTCAAGGTGACAAGGAGGAAAAGAATTTGTGCGTTGCGTTCGGCCTCATCGCTCGAGTCGCGGAGGTGTGACCGCCGTTCGGGCGCCTCCCCTCCCCTCCCCTCCGTGTGGGCCGCGCGGTCCCCTACGAACACTTTGGTAGGCAGCCCTACTGCACTCGTGTGTAGGGGCAGCATTGTAGCAAGTGCTCTGCTTAGAGAGAAGTTTGTGTTTTTCCCCTCGAACCGTCGAGTCTTCGATCATCTTCTGCAGTGACGCAAGGGCGCCGTTTTCTTTCTTTTCTTTTTTTTTTTCTTTTAAAGAGCGTGTGCCGGTGGTGATGAGCGGTCTGCACTGCAGTGTGCGGCGCCGGTTGGCCAACCTGCAATGACATACCGGTATGGACCCCGTTAACGCCCAGCCCCGGCCAGACCCGACACTCGTCCCGGCTGCTCCTCCAGGAGGCGAACGGCCGGAGCGGCGAGGGGGCTGGGCTGGGCAGGCTGGGCCAGGAGTCGACTGAGCGCGGCCCAGCCGGCCAACCCGACCCGACCAGACCAAGTGATTTTGGGTTATGAAAGAGCAGTCAGGGAACGGCCCGGTCGGACCCGGCCTTGCCAACGCTAACGGGCCAACGGGCCCAGCACTGGCGTAGCGGCGCAGCCGAGGCATGGCCGAGGCGTAGCAGAGCAGGTGTGTAAGTGCAGCCGCCGACACACACACACACACACACACACACACACGCACGCCGATGGGATAATCATTTCGCGTATAAGGTGAAAAATAAATTGGGTGGGACACCTCAAGGTAAAGTCCGAGTGGATCTCACTCACATCGGGTGACCAGTAATCATAATGGCTATGCAGATCTGCATTCGGTTTGGTGTAAACCTGCCAGTCTTGAAGACGGGTCAATAGAGGTTTCCAGTGAGACTTGGAAACGGAAGTTGAAGAACTCGTCTCAATGGCAGGTATGAGAAACTCGAACGGCGTACGGGCGTTTTACGTGGATTTGGCGCGGCGCTTGTGCATCAAGATTCATCATACCTGCTCTCGAGAGTTTCCGTTTGAAAGTGTTTTTGTTCTTCATGTTCCGTTATCAAGTCTCATTGGAAACCCCTATTCAAAGAATTTAACGCAGTGGGAAAAAAATAGGGGGAACTCGGGCGTAGTCCCCGTGGTGGAAACTCGTGAAACATGTCCACGTTGCTGTCTGGTTGGAGTTTGTGGGGAGGTGCTCGAATGGGGCGTGTGTCCCGTGTGTGGGGGCCGGCGGGGGCCGCGGGGGCCGCGGGGGCCACGGGGGCCACGGGGGCCGCGGGGGCCGAGCACAGAGCACGCGCAGCCTGGCGGAGCCCCTGCCCGGCCGCGACACTGCTGCCAACCTGCTGGGTCAAGGCTGTCAACAGTGTGTCCATACGGCGGACCCGGCCCGGCCCGGACCGGCCTGCCCAGTCCCCAGTCCGATGCGACCCACGCATGTTTGCGGCGGTGCGGCGGCAGTTGCAGTGTAGCAGAGTGTAGGCTGCGGCCCTGCCGCCCGGCGGCCCAGCACAGCAGCTCGGCTCGGCTCCGGTTTCCACCGCTGTTGCTGATGCTGCTGCTGCTGCTGCTGCTGGTGTCGCTGCTGTTGACCGATCAGCGTCAGCAGCACACGGATGGCTGAACAGCGCTGACCAGAGTCTGTCAGCGCCAGTGTGAATATGTGATGGATGGAGGGCAGTGGAGTGGACACGCTGAGGAGGACCGCTCCGCAAACCCGACTCGCTTGATTCACATGTAAAACTCGAATCGATGACGGCCGAGCGACAGGTGGATTCGGAGGGAACGAATAAATAATGAATGGAAATAATGAATGGATGAATGGATGGATGGAGCAATAACGGAGCGCTTTATGAAGCGAGGAAGAAAATCATATGATGCCGAGCGGCGGGCGGCGAGTGCAGGCCACAGAAGTGAAACGGTAATTAGCGAATGATCCCGCCATGAGCCGGCGAGGCGTGGGGCGTGGGCCCGGCACCGGCCTTCCCATCCCAGCTGTTCTTTCGGGGAGCACCACGAAATTGCGTCGTGATCGAGTGACCTCTTTACCCTCCATGCGGAGCTCAGGCCCGTCTCAGGCCGGCCGTGGCGCTGGCCTCGCGGGGAATCCGCTCCCCGCTACTACTTAAAATAAGTAGAACATTGGCGTCGTTCCTTTTGAGGAAGTCGGACTCTGATTGGAGGATGAGAGCAGGCCGGCCAGTTAGCGGCGCTCGCAGGGAGGAAACCATCAAAACCTAACACGCACTTCGCAAAAAAAAAAAAAAAAAAAAGCCGCACACTTTTAACTTCTTTTTATAACCTGGAATAAATTCTGAACCAAAAGATGATTGTCGACAACGACCTTAAGAAATACTCTCTCTCTCTCTCTCTCTCTCTCTCTCTCTCTCTCTCTCTCTCTCTCTCTCTCTCTCTCTCTCTCTCTCTCTCTCTCTCTCTCTCTCTCTCTCTCTCTCTCTCTCGCCCTAACGACACACAGCTGTCATGAGCTGGGCATGAGTGATTGGGTCCCTAAGGGTAGACGTCAGAAGTGCCGGCATGAAAAGTGCAGCCCAGTAGTGCACTGCAAGGTATTTGAACCCGCGCAGAGACTCGGCCGGACCGACTGCATCAGGCCGGGTCATCAATCTTGGTCAGGTCGCGGGTTCAACGAACGCTGGCCCGCGCTGCATGGGGGTCGTTGGTGTTGGTATCGAGTGTCGAAGTGTTATGTCTCGACGGGCATCCGGAAGGGACGGGGCAGGAGGCGCACCGCGGAGACAGACGCGGCCGGAAGGCGGCGAGCGGCGACCGCGCGCTGCGCTGCTGCAGCTGGAAAAGAGAAATCTCCCGTGGACGCCGTTTAATGGCGTCAATCATATCGCGCGGACTTTCGCAGTTATTTCCGTTTGAGGCCGCGGCGGCTGTCTTCCTCGGCTCGGTCGGTGCAGCGGCCGCCATGGGCGGTGCTGTCATCGGCGCACTCACGTCACATCAGAACGCAGACCCGAACCGCGCGCGACTGTGCCGCGCGGAACAGTCGTAGGCCTTGCGGGACTGACCGGGACCTCAGGAAGAATCTGCCCCACTTACGCCACCTTTCAAGGATCTTGCACCTCATAAGGAAGCGAGCGCGCTCTAGCATCAGTGCGGGAGTCGCTATGCACTGTGGGGGAAAATGAATGGAAGTATTCTCGGCTCAAGCGTACTTTTGTGATATTCATTCGTGCAGCCAATCATATTTATGCTCGAATCATGGCTATGCTCATGCGAACTTGTAATCACAAATATCCAGCCAGATTTAATGAACAGTTGGTCAGGAATATCGACTCTTGGCTGCGAACATCGGAGCTTCCTTTCTTTCTGAGAGTGTGTGCACGCAATCCGTGCACCATCGTGTGTCGCTCCCATTCCTGGCAAGACTATTGCGTTCGAACAGCGAGCGCCGTCCCCTTCTTCTTCTTCTTCTTCTTCTTCTTCTTCTTCTCCTTCTCCTTCTTCTTCTCGTTCCTCACAGGATCACTAGGCAAGGCAACCCGTCCATGTATCCACCTATCCTACGACTGGCTATAACACATATCTCCTAAGCGGCGCCCCGTGGCGTAGCAGTGAGAATGCCCGGCGGCCCCGGCGTCGTGACTTCTGCACTGCCGCGGGATACCGCCAGTGAGAGGTAGCATCAGCAGCAGCAGCAGCAGCAGTGGCAGCAGCGGCAGCAGCAGCGCCTAGCTCCTGGGGCAGCGGACTCAAGGTCGGATTCCTGTATGGGAATCTCTTGGCTGAGGTAGCATTTTCCCCGCCCGCTGATATCCGGTCTTCGGGTTTCCGTCCAGCCTAAACGTGCCACTGCTGCGCTCCGTCAACAAACTGAAATCGTTATGAAAAACTGCGCGGGCTCTGGAAGTACTATCAAACGGGCGGAAGAGGACGTGGCCATAACAGGGCACGCCACCGCTCAGAGACACGCGAGGCGAGGCGAGGAGGCTTTGGAGCCGGGCCTGCCGGAGCCTGCCCAGCTCCCGGAACCAGATATTTGAGTAAAGCAATGGGAGCTGCCGCTGCCGCCGCTGCTGCTGCTGCTGCTGCCGCTGCTGCTGCCGCTGCTGCCGCCGTGGCGCCGCGCTGGCTCTGCGTGTGTACAAGAAGAGTCCGCCCGCCCTGCCCGTATTGAGAAAGGCAGAGGGGGCGGGGCGGGGCGGATCGACAGGAAACTCTGCACCAGATATTATGTTGTTTCTCTCGAATCTTGTCCGCTTCGTGCGCGCCGGCAGAGCTGCAGTGTGTGTGTGTGTGCGTGTGTGTTTGTGTGTGTGTGTGTGTTCCTGTTTACGCAAATTTCGGTCTCTCGAGGGGGGAGGGGGAGTATGCAACACGCAACAACTCTTTGGTCGGAAACCGAGTCACGGTGCGGTGCGACGGCGGCGGTACACACATACACACACACCCACACCCACACACACACACCACACACATACATATATACACACACACACACATTGCACGGCCGGCGGTACACTGCCGGTAATGCGTTGCGTTGGCCTAGTGCTGAGCGGCCGCGCGGCCTGTAATGTTGGTAATATTCATATGTCGGGTTATTTCTGACGGTGATGGTGGTCTCGCCGTCTTTCCGCACAGTAGATACGTGCTGTCGTGAATCGGTGAAAGGAGCAATAGGGTATTCCGGAGAAGGTCCAAACCGGAAAAAAAGAAGCCAAGAAGAATATAAGCGCAAACGAAAACGCGGGTACCATGAGGGTGGCAGGAGCGGCGGGCCGGGGTGGGTGTGGTGCGGTCACGGTCGCCTCATATTAAAATTTTCTCGACGTGGAAAGCTAAAGGTGGGATGGGGTGAGTGAGTTCCGTGCGCACGGCTGCCGCCACCCACTCCCGCCCGCCTCGCTGCTGCGTGTTATTCGTGCGCCTGAAGCGGGGCGCAGACTGAGATCCAGTGCCGCCGGGGGCTGCGGAGGGCATATCGTGCACGTGCATGCACGGACCGAGGGTCTGGGCGGGCGGGCCCCGCCTGGCCGTGCCTAGCCGTGCCTAGCCGTGCCTAGCCGTGCCTAGCCGTGCCTAGCCGTGCCTAGCCGTGCCTAGCCGTGCCTAGCCGTGCCTAGCCGTGACCAGAAACGGGGCATGGGGCATCCCTTTGTTTCGGGGGACCAGGAGGCCGCTCCCCTCCCCGCTGGCTTATTAGTCATCGGCGAAAGTGTTTCTGTATAAAACACGGCTAGCCGCGGGGTGCCGGTTGCTGCCGCTGCTGTCGGCTCGGCATGTGAGCTCGTCTCCGGGCCGCCGTGCCGCGCCGCGGCTGCAGAGTGCGTGGTTTGTTTGGGAGGCTCGGCCCTCTGCGGCCGGGCCGGGCGATCAGCGAAAGTGTAGTGTATATTGCATCCGCCCGGCGTCGGCCCGCATGGGAGTCTGGGACCGGGGGTCCGGGGGCGTGAGTGTGGTGGTGGTGGGCGGCGGCGGCAGCGGCCAGCGTCGGCGACAGCATCGCCCGCTGGGCACCGCTGGGTCCGCTGGCGTCCCGGTGGTCAGGGACCTGATGCTGAGGCTGGCTAAGGCCCCCTCCCCTCCCGCCCCGCCCTGCCCTCCTCCCCGTGCGCGCTGCGCGTTGCTTGTTTTGCATATTCAAAGATTCCGGCGGCGCCGCCAAGGGCCTCCCTCGTGCCGTGCCGTTCCTGCCCGTGCCGTGCCTCCCCCGTGCCCCCGGCTTGCCGGCGCCGTAGAACGAGAGGGAATAGCATTCGCTCGAGGAGAGGGAAAGTGCTTTTGGCTGGACCGCGTCCGAGTGTCGGTGCGCTGCCGACCTGCGAATGTGTGCGTGTGTGTGCGGGGCCGTATGAAATGCCACCTTTACCTCACGTGCCGGCGCGGGCGCGCGCGTGCGATCGGCCCGAGGGCGTGTTGTTGTGGAGGGTCAGTGACCTCTCGGCGTACTCACTATCGCCCTGCCTGTACGGGCACGTACCAGTCAGATCCACTTCAGAAAACCTCCGGGCGTGTTCTCAAAGTATGCCATTTGAGATGCGCGACGCTTTTTGCTTCGGGTGCGCGCGGAAAATCGCTCTGGCTCTGGCCCCTGCCCAGTCTGGTCCCTCACGGCGCCTGGCAGGTAGGCCCCGACTTCGGCATGCGCGCGTGCCGTGCGGGCTGGCCTACCCTGGTATTCACAGGCGCTCGACGCTGTCGTCGTCTTGGGTGCGTCGGCGATGTTTTAGTCTCGGCCTGCCCTTCTCGGATGGACCTCATTTCCTTTGCGCTTCCCGTTCCCCCGTCCTCGAGGACCTCTGTGGCGTTGGCTTGGCGGCTGCCACCGGGACGAACCTTGGTATGCAGCCAGCCGGTGGCAGCCGGTGGCGGGGCGTGGCTGGCATGCCCTTCATATCCCGCGCGGAGACCAGAGTGGAGGGGCCGCGGGGGCCCAGGCCTCTCGCCGCACTCCTCTCATTGTCTTTTCCATACCGGGAAGAAGGATTTTACACGCCGGTGGGGGCCGGAGGCGTGCCCAGTGCGGGGTGCACCGGTGCACCTGTCCCGGTGACTGTACACTGTGCACGTACATAGTTGGGGACAGTCGTGAAAAACAAAACAAAAACGTAATTAAATACACCGATATGAGACTTGAGCGTGGTGTAAGGCGTGATAAACCGGCAAATTAATTTACTCATCTTCTCCCTTGCCGCGCTGGGCCTCCCCGCGCTGACTCTGCTAATGGAGGAGCACGACGGTCCTCGGGGCCTCGGGGAGCCTCCGGGATGATTAGGAAGGGGGCCTCCGTGTCGGAGAGGCGGAGTGGGGTCCGCGGTGAGAGGCGGCCGGGGCAGGCGCCTGGCCCCTACTCCACGGAGAAAAAAGATTAGTGGTTCATTACTAATTTTTAAGTCGATTTCCATACATGCAGTAAATTTTTGTTCGACGAACTAAAATTTTGTTGGGGGAACTATCCAACGCAGAGGTTCGCTGAAGGAGGAAAAAGTTTGTTTTAGTGGCCGCAACGAACTTCTTTTCGTTTGTGGGTCAGAGAATTCGGCGAATACTGATGCTCGGCTCTATCTGCATGCACGTTCACTTGCACTGCTCAGCGAGTCATGGTCCGACCCTATCCTGTCCCAGCACCCGGATGTGGTGCACGGCAATGCAAACTGTAGGGAGAGGGGGGGGGGCACTTCCATTCCATCTCAAGGTCCGCCCCGCCGCCCCGATACGATACCGGCACGACGGCAACGCCACGGCGCGGCGCGTTCCGGAGGCGGCGAGGGGCGGGTGCCACGCCGCACCGCACCGCACCGTGAAAAAGTAAAGATAGAAATAGAAATGACCTACATCAAACAGAAGCCAGCGATCCCCGCCCGTCCCGTCAGGTGTGCTGCTCCAGATTGTAGTTGTTTCCCTACGTACTTAATACACCGCGGCCCTCTGTGTCCCGTCGGGCACGGTGCAGTGTAGTGACACGGCCAGCCATGTTTGTGGCGGTGTGATGGCCACGGAGCGGCGGCGGTGGCGGTGGTGGCGGCGGCGGTGCAGCAGAGATTGCTGCTGGGCGTGTGCGGTTAGCCGGACGCGGCCGCTCTCCTGAGTCACAAGCGGGCCCACGGTCACGTGACATTCATTCATTCATTCATTCATTCATTCATTCATTCATTCATTCATTCATTATTTTAACTTCTTTCATTCGTTATGTTAGGTTAGGTTTTGCGCACCCTACTAACTTGATTCGCAAGGCGGCTTGTACTTCTCGCCGACCGGCATACCACATCTACTACTACCGCATCTACCTACCACCGCACTGTCGTCGCGTCCCTCATCAGGCAAAAAAACCAAGCAGCAGAACTCGCTCTTTTTTTCCCCGCCTCTCTTCATCTCCTTCTTCTTTCATTTCGAAAGTGAAAGCAAGTGGCAGAGAGTTTGGGTTGGACCCGTTGGTTGGGGATCCGCAAGGATCCGCGCGCGTCAAGTACCGAGCGAAGAGCAGGTTGGGGGGGGGGGGGGTACGCGAGTACTGACGTGTCACAATAGCAGCACATCTGCGGTGATAAGGGCTCCGATAAGGCACTGATTGGCCCACCTCCTGGCTCACCGGACTCGTCCCGTCTCCGGAGGGATAGGAAGAAGGATATCCAGCCGGTCAGGACACTTTCTATCAGCTTTTCCCTTGCCGTCGCCGCCGTGCTGCACGTGGGCCCATGGAGGGGAGGGGAGGGGGGAGTTGGGGCTACCACGTACGCCGTGGTCCGGCCCGGCCCCCTCTACCTAAAAGTACACCGGCGCCCACAAGTTTCCCAAATCGACAATCTATGACCCCTCTCCCTTACCGCCTTCCCCCATCTAAAACGCTTGAAATACATGGCCTCATTACATAAAACGAGAGTACTAAATGACCGCCTGCCTGGCCCTACCAGCTCCCTGATCATGTATCGGAGATGGCCCTCGGAAAGTCGCCCCAAGAACCGAAATCGATTCTTAATAAGGTTATCTCTGTAGCGCGAGTCGACTTGCGACGATTATTATTGGTCGCGTGTCGCGGCTACAATTAGATTTCGCCGTGTGTGTGTGTGTGTATCGCTGCATCCCTCTGATTACGTCATTACGTGTGTGTGTGCGCGTGTGTGCGCGCGTCCATTGAGAGTGCCGCTTCGCAACTCAATGCGACATTACGTACACCGCGTCCAGACGCGCCGCCAGGGCCCCAGAGAATCCCGCTCTGCTCGGCTCGGCTCGGCTCGGCTCGGCTCGGCTCGGCTCCGTGCGGGGTTCGATGAAATGCCGTCAGCCCCCAGCATGGCCAACCCTATGCCCCCGCCGGGGCCCGCTGGGGCCGAACCGGCCGGCTGGAATGTGGTACCGCGCGGCGCAGCGGCGGCGCTGCGCAGGGCCTGCCTGCTGCGCGGCTCCACGCCATGAGGCGGCCATTCTCTCTGTCTCTGTCTCTCTCTGTCTGTGTCTCTCTGTGTCTCTGTGTCTCTCTCTCTGTCTCACTCCCTCCCTCTCTCTCTCCCTCTCTCTCCCTCTCTCTCTCTGTCTCTCTCTCTCTCTCTCTCTCTCTCTCTCTCTCTCTCTCTCTCTCTCTCTCTCTCTCTCTCTCTCTCTGTGTCTCTGTCTCTCTCTCTCTCTCTCTCTCTCTCTCTCTCTCTCTCTCTCTCTCTCTCTCTCTCTCTCTCTCTCTCTCTCTCTCTCTCTCTCTCTCTCTCTCTCTCTCGCTCTCGCTCCCCGCACGCTTGTGTGTGTGTCGCTCTCTCATATATTTATACACCGGGGAGGGAAGTGTTATTCGAACGCAGAGATACCCCCAGCCCAGCCCAGCCCAGCCGGCCAAGGTGACAGCGGCAGCGGAGAAAGTTCGCCCCGGGCGATCGACTGTCCGGTCCGGTCCGGCCCGGTCCGGCCCGGTCCGGTCTGGGGGTCCGGCCTGCAGCCCAGCCGCTGGGCCGGCGGGGCCGGCGGGGCCCAGCTCTACAGGGCTCTGCGACTCTGCAGGGCTCACGGCTCGGCGGCACGCGGCCCTCGGTGGCCCTCGGGGTCTTGGCCACCATGAGGGCGCACCGGATTACATCAAAGGCGCCCCAGGCATCCGGGGGGTCCGTAAGCAGCAGGGGTGGCCGGCCGCAGGCAGCAGGGCAGCAGGGCGGGGCCGGGCGGTCCGGTCTGCTGCACCGCTGGGCCCGCGGCTCAGCACAGTGCAGTGCCCGCGCGTTCGTTGCACTCGGAGATTTCGTACCATTTCCCAGTTATTAGTAACGAATCGCCGGAGCCTGCCTGCCTGCTTACAGGACGCATCCCCCCCCCCTCCTCCCTCTCTCGTCCCCCGACACGCTACACGCATGCGACTGGAACACAACAGGCTGGCGGGAGCGGGAGCGTCACTAAACGGGCCCCAACCACACACACACACACACACACACACACACACACACACACACACACACACACACACACACACACGCTCACACTCTCTGGGTGGTTCAGCGCCGGGAGACTTAAACGGCCGGCAGCGCGAAAGCCCTCCCCCCACGTCTGGGGACTTTTAAAAAAAAAAACCCTCAGCGTTCGTAGCGCCTGGTGGGTAGGTAAACCCCGACTTGTGCACACATGCGTGCCCTGCGGGCTGGCCTAACCTAGTGCTCGCAGGCGCCCGGGTGTCACCACCGCTACCCTACAACTACTTTTGTAACAGCTGTGAGAGCTTTGGCGGCGACGGCGCTATCGACTGACTGAGCGAGCGGCGCTACCTGCGGCTCCGGTCGCGGCCAAGGGTCTACAACGTCTGGCCAGAAATATATTTTCTTGAGAAAAACTCGGGAATTCTTCACGAGATTCTTCGGCACACTTCTACAACTTTGAAAAGAATTTGTCAGTTCTTTGGCCATTTTACGGCCATATTACCAGAACATTATTCTTGGGACTACCGCGAGAACACCTTCGGAGTATAGGGTGAACCAAAGAACACTGAAGTTGCAGACCCCTTGTTTGCGGCCACGTCACTTATGACGTAAGGAGTGAGCCGCTGCCGCTAAGCACGCCGTGCCGTGCCGTGCCGTGCCGTGCCGTGCCGTGCCGTGCCGTGCCGTGCTGTGCCGTGCTGTGCCGTGCGTGCCGTGCCGTGCCGTGCTGTGCCGTCAGAGTCCGCAGTTCGCACATCGCGGCAGGCCCTGCAGGACTATGCAGCACTACGAGGCTGGCCGCCGAAAATCTCTTCAAATTATCGCTGTCGAAAGGCACGGCCGGCGATTGTGGCCGCGGGCTGGACCGGGGCACTTTGCTGCACGCCCAGCACGCCCCTCACCCCCCCCCCCCCCCGCCGCCCCGCCCCCTGGGGGGGCCCCTCCCCGTTCACACCCGGCTGCGACAGACCTACCGACACCCCCTTTGTCGACACGTGGCGCTAATTGGTGGACTCGGCCGGCGGCGTAACCCCGTGCCGTCCCATCGGCTCAGCCCGCGGCGCCCGGCGGCTGCCCTTTCCATTTCTTTATTACCCCCCCCCCCCTCCTCCGCCCCTCTCACTCAATCCGGCGGCAGCTTCACCTCAGACCTCCGGTACTCACGTCCACAAGGACGAGTAGTGGTCGCGGCGGCCGGTGTGTGTGACATTAAGCGGCGCGCGCGGGGCGCCTTGGAAAGTTAAAAGTTTGAGATAAAAGTGAATGACCCTGGCGGGGGTCGAACCCTCGGCGGGATGTCGGACGCGGTGGTGTCCACCGCCCCGGAGGCGTGTACCCGTTCTCGAGTAAAATTGATCCAGTCTTGATGGGATAGGAAGCCCCGTGAAAGTTTTCTTCTCCTCGTCCCGTCCGGGTTCCTCGACAAATTCCTCCCCGGCCGCCCCCGGCCGCCCCCGGCCCCGGCCGTGTGGTCAAGGACGCCGTCGGGGTCGACCTCAGAGCCCGTTCTGTTCCGGACGCCCCCCGCGCCCCCGCGGCCGCCGCAGCCCCCGCTGCACTCTCTCCTCTCACGCTTCCGCCCCTGCCTTGCTTCCCGTTCCCACTGCCCCCCCCCCTTTCCCCCTCCGATCCGCCTCCCATTTCTCACGTTTTGTAATACAGTGTTGATGGTGCCGAAAACACGTGGAACGATGTGCGAACAGGCGAGCGTCGAGGTTGGACGCAAGAACACGAGATGCGGCTATATACAGCCGACAGACAGGCCACCGTCTGGTAGTCGGCGAGGGAATGGTACTACTAACCATTTAGGGCCGGTGCTTGGTATTGATATGTGGAACAGAACACGTCCTCCTTCCGGAAACATATGCGGCCCGATTCTCGGAGCTCTGCACTGAGAAAAATCTTTGGC
Organism: Odontothrips loti; assembly: GCA_038380765.1. NCBI lineage: Eukaryota > Metazoa > Arthropoda > Insecta > Thysanoptera > Thripidae > Odontothrips > Odontothrips loti. The sequence goes on along the minus strand of CM076244.1, from coordinate 16,434,216 downwards.
TCCTGGACCAAAGGGCAGTTTTGTGCGTTCCACCTGGACCCTGCATCTAAAACGTTTAATCCGTAGGTCTAAACTCTATAGACACGGGAGCAAAACTCCAGACACAAGCGTCAATCATTAAGTGCCTGTCGCTAATCGTTTAGTGCGTTCCCAGACTTTCGGCGTAGGGACTAAACGTCCTGTGCCCAGAGCCAAAAAATTTTCTCAGTGTGGTCGTGTTCAAACACCGCGGGTCTCTGGAGTGTGTGGCTGTGACTGTACTTACCTCTAGTAACATGGGAGCGAGCGGCGAGCGGACGGCCACAGCCAGGGAGAGGTGGCCTGGCGCCAAGGTCGTCGGGGGGCGGGGGGCGGGGGCGGGGGCGGGCGAGGTGCCGCGGCCCGTCGGTGAGTTTGGCAACGCTAGCATGCCGCTGCCCGGCTGCGCCTCAGCTGGGCCGGGCTGGGCTGGGCTCGCGCTGTGCACGGCTTGTTATATCATATTTGGCGTTGCCGTTTGCCGGCGGCGGCTCAGGCCTGCTCAGGCCGAGGCCCTCCCATCCCTAGTGCAGCTACAGCTCCGCAGTCTCGTCGTCCACCGTCGGCGTGAAATAGCAAAGCAGCTAGCAGCATACGGGACGGGGCCGGGCTGGGGGCCGTGCTGGGGGCCGTGCTGGGGGCTGGGCCCTGCGCTTGCCTCGCACGGAGTTGCGAGGGCCCGGCCTCACGGGCACCGGGTACCCGGGACGGGACGGCTAGGAATCTGCCGAAGCCGAAGGGAGAGGGGGAGGGGATGGAATCCCGGTGACCTTTTATACCACGTCTTACGGGCTGCGGGCATGGCAGAGGGTGAGAGGAGGGGAGGGGGGCGGGAGACCCGCGTTCCTCACCTCATGCTGATGTTGCAGATGCGCAGAGAGAGAGAGAAAGAGAGAGAGAGAGAGAGAGAGAGAGAGAGAGAGAGAGAGAGAGAGAGAGAGAAATTGAAATTGAAATGGTTTATTTTTGTCTCCGGATACATAGCATAGCCCCGCGAGCGCACCAGAGACAGAGTTATTATAGAATAAATTTATGAAATAACATATTTATACAAATAAAGCAAAAAAAAGAGAGAGAGAGAGAGAGAGAGAGAGAGAGAGAGAGAGAGAGAGAGAGAAAGATGGATACACACAGACTTGCACCTGGCCGTCCCGTCCCCATGTTTGTTTGCGCGGTACTTTGAGAGTCTTTCTCTCTCTCTCTCTGCCGCCACAGTTTAGAGTTGTGCTGCAGATCGCTGACCATCGCACGCGCGTCGGTCCGCGCTGTGAAGGACGAACGCAGTGCCCAGTCGGCCGGCCGATGAATCAGGCGGCGGCCGCGTCGATAACATCGAAACATCGATACTCTCCGGGGCCGCACCTGCCGCCGATAAGCCCGACGCCCGGCCCGGCCCGGCCCGGCTCCACATGTCAGGGATTCAGAGTCGATCGGCCGGACCAGCCAGGTCCGACCCGACTGGTTGGTTGGGCGGTTTCGAAATATTATCGGGTCCCGGCGGAGGCGAGGCGGGTCGGGGCCCAGGCTTACAGGTGCGGTGCCGGCAGGGCGTGTCCTCAGGTCTCTGCGGGGGGTCGAGGCGGTCGGACCGGACGGCTACCTCGGGGCCGCTCCCTAAGCCCGGCACGGCACGGGGGATGTACACCATCGAGCGGCTGCTGGAAGTGAGTCTGTGGCAGGTGCCGCCGTGCAAGGGGCCGCTGGAGGCCTGGAGCCTGGAGGCCTGGAGGCGGCGTGCTGCCTGCCGTGCGGTAATCCGCAGTAGGAAATGCCGTGGTGGTCAGGTCACGTGACCCCGCCGACCCCACGGGGGGCCCACGGGGGCCCCACCCCCACGCCTTGCGGCACGGAAGGAGAGGCGCCCGGTGCCACCGCAGAAGGAGGAGGAGGAGGAGGAGGAGGAGGAGTAAGGACACCTCCGGGTTGGCCAACCTCGGGGCTGTTTGTTCGATCAGGCTGCTACTGGCGGTGGCTCCCGGAGAGAATCCTCAATTCCGGCCAGGCGAAAAAAAACAACCGCAGCAAATCTGCAGTATACAGCTGCCGGTGAGGGTTTGGCCGCGCCCCGCCCTTGCTCGTGTGAGCGCCTGCTCCGGGTGGGATAGGTCATCGTGTTCGCAGATCCCAGAGCAGCGCAGAGCAGAGCGGCGGAGGTGGTGATCGGGACTGTGTCTTTGCGAAATGCACGACGGTGTTGTACCGTGTACCGGCCGGGGTGTGGGGTGCGGCGACGGCCGGAGCACGTGGAGTGTGTGCGGCCGGGGGGTCAGCCGGGGGAGAGGGGGACACAGCCACGGGCTTTTCAAATCGGGGCTCGATTCCCGCCGCTCGCGCGCTGCTCGCGTCCGCTACGGGACGGGACGGGCTCGGCGCTGTACGGCACGATACGGGACGGCTGACGTAACAGGCCTAGATTCCAGTATCAATCGCCTCACCTGCTCCAGTCGAGCTCCCCCCCCCCCCCCAAACAGCTGTCTGTACCCCCGTGCCCGCCCCTGCCAAGGGCACACGGTCCTCCGTGCGATGATGATGATGATGTTGATGACGCTGAGGAGCGTCTGCCAGGCCGCTGCCCAGAGCCCGGAGCCGGCGCACGCGAGGCCCTGCGAAGCACGGAGAGACAGCTGTGTCCCCCAGTGCTCCAATTACTCCTCGCTGCTTTGGCAAGAGAGAGGGCCGATCGTCATTGAGGAGGGCGTGGGCCCGACACGCCGCCTGCCCCTGCCCGGCCGCGGCCACCTTGGAACACATTTCCATGTTCCGAATTGATGCGGGCTCCGGGGCTCCGGCTGGCTCCGGCTCCTTGGTAAGTCTCAGACGGCGATGCCGAGCGCCTGCGAGAGCTGGGGTAGGCCTGCCCGCACGACACACGTGCACTCAGGAGCCGCGGCGGCCTACCCACCAGGCGCCATGAGTCTGCAGCTCGTCCGATCCTAACGGCGGAATTGCGGAGGAGACCGGGCGGACGGGGTCATCGCAGAAATCATAGAAGGGTACAATAGCCGCGCCTCGCCTGTCCGTGCAATATAGCCAACAATGGGAAGGAATCGCAATATGATGGCGGTGCGGCGACCGCAATCGCAATGTGGATGTAACAGCGAGCCGGAGGGCTGGATGCTGGTGCCTCTGCGCCCGGCTGAGCCGCTCGGCCGGCGGTGCCAGTGGCAGGAGCCGAGGCAGCGCGAGGAGATATGACAATTTCAGTCAGTCGTCGTGGTAGGAGTTTGTCGTCTGCTTTCCCGACGCGTACTGCTCAGCAGGCGAAAGTCAGCGACGGGCCGGGCGGCTGGCCTATATATATGTAGTCATATATATACATATATATGCATGGTACATATATATATATACGCGCCGCCGCCCGGTAATACAATTGTCCGTCCGTGGCCCTAATTGCGTCTTCTCTATTCATCCCGTTCGCATTCCGAGCAGCGGCAGCGCAGCGGCCTCCCGATATCGGGACCGGTCGGTGCATACAGTGATGAGTCCTTTTTGCAATGCAATGCGCCCGTGTGCGGCCCGTGTGCGGCACGTGTGCGGCACGTGCCCGTCCGCTGCGAGGCTCGTTATCGTCCAGTCCAGCTGCCGTTGCGGGCCCCGTGCGGACGCTGTGGAGCGGCGCCGCAGTCGGCTGTAGCTGTTTGTAACGTCGGTGTAATGACGGCCTCAATCAACTGCCAGCAACAGCCAGCAGCCAGCGCCCGCTGGCCACGCCTGTCGAAGCGCGTGCGTGCGTGTGCGTGCGTGCGTGTGTGTGAGAGTGTGTTCTGCGAACGCGTAAAAAAAAAACCTCAATCACGACACATCGCGTTGTCTTTACGTTTCTGAAAGCCAGACCCACACTGTTGATGCTGCTGTGCTGCGTTGCACTTACGGTTTTTCATGGCATAGATTTGACGCACAGTATGCGATTTTTAAAAAAAAGGTGAAAAAGAAAGCCATATGAAAGTATGCGGTATAGGCGACGTCGAGCGAAGGAGGATACACCTGTCTTATGTAAGCCGGTCTGCTGTTTGGTAAACGCGTTTCTCTTAGTGGCTCCCCGTACATGATTCGAGAATTACTGTCAGGCGGCGTGAGGCACGGGGCGCGGCGATGCATCACACAGTACAAGTGCGCACGGTGTGCGCTCACAGCCCGTACACTGTTAAGCGGCCAAGCCGATAACCCCATTAGTAGTTACCCTGAATATCGTTCCCAGGCGCCTTGCCTTCAAAAACCTTCTTTTCATGTCTCAGAAAAAAAAAAACTTCCTCCCGTGGTAACCACAGGCAGTTTTCAAAATAAAAATAAAATAGAATAAAAATCAAATATTTCGCGTTTTCGTGCGTGTTCCCCCAAAAAACGTAAGTCATCGTCTGGACCGGGGGCAGCCGGAGGCAGTCGGGGGCAGCCGCCGAGGGGCCGGGCCAGGGGCCGGGCCTGGCCGTGCGTATTGTTTCCACTCAGCCGTAAAGCGGCGGGCGAGCGCCTCATTTGAATTTGCCCGCCATGACGGGGCGCGGCGCGGCGCCGCGGAGTGTGGCGGAGTGTGGCGGAGTGCCTGGCCGGCCAGTGCCGCTGCCCCGCCCCGCCCCGCCCGGCCGCCACTGTTGTCACTCACTTTCATCTTCATCGCGCCCGGGGCCCGGGTCGGTCTGTTCAGGCCAGTTCAGGCCGGGCCGGGTATGTCAGAAGCACGACCCCCCCCCCCCCCCCCCCACGGATCAGGAACAGTACCTCTCTCAGATCACGACATCGATCCGATATCGTTTCGACTGCTGTCAGTGTGGGAGTCTCATCGGGATGCGGAGGCTGTTTTTTAAATATTTTTTTTTTAAGGCGGACTAGCGGGGAGACTGAAGAAGTACGAGGAGAAATGCGAAGGAGGCGAGGAGACGAGAGGGAACAGCAGGGGAGGGAAATGATGCGGGTGAGGAGCGCGCGGGGACGGGCGTGGCTGCTGGCTGGCGTGCTTCCGCGGCGTGCGACGCGTGTGTGCCCGCGTGCGTGCGTGCGTGCGCGTGGGCGTGCACGTGACTGGCCGGTGCAGCGTGGCGCGCATGTATCGCTTTCTCCCGCCTTTGGATTTGCCTCCGCGGCGGCAGCGCGGCGCAGTGCTGCGTCTGATCTCGCCGTTTTCTCACAAAATGCAGCCCCCGCAGCCCCCGCAGCCCCCGCAGCCCCCGCAGCCCCCGCAGCCCCCGCAGCCCCCGCCGGCCGTGCTGTATCGGCAGTGCCGCTGCCGCCGGCGATGCTATCGGCTTGTGTCCCCGGCCGTGCGTAACGCGAGCGCGACCACGACCGACGCCATTACGTATTCGTGTGTCGAAAAGCAGCGGCCCGTGCACACTCTGGCGGATTTTACCCACACTACTAGTTTAGTGCAATAAAACACACCTTCTTTCTCAGCCGCCGCTATTAAACACACAAAATTGCTCATTTACAAAAACGTTGTGCACATGGATTCGGAACGTAAAATGTACGTGCACCTGACGTTTGTAATACGAGCAGGGAGCCCTGACCAGAGGGAGTCCGCACGGCGGCTTTGTTTGTTTCTCGGTGGGTCCGCAGGTCCGCAGCCATAGGTCCCGTGCGGTGCAGCAGACCCCGGCAGGCCCCGGCAGGCCCCGGCAGGCCCCGGCAGGCCCCGGCAGCCCCAGTTCTGTGTGCACTGGCCGAGCCGGGCCGGCCGGGCATTGCAGCGCGTGTGAACGCACCCGCGGAGCGGCAGCGCGCGGAAATATCGCGAAATTTTCTAAAGCGGTGTGTGTGTGTGTGTGTGTGTGTGTGTGTGTGTGTGTTGTGTGGTGCCATAGTCAAGAGATCGTATCAGGGAGCGGCTAACACTTTTGCGCACAACATCATACCTCTCATGGGAAAGAGAGCGGTGGGCATAATGCAAACGACGCCTCGGTTTTGTCCGGGGCGCGCGCGAGTGATACCGTGATAAAGAGCCCCATCTAGAGCCGTCTCCGTGCTGCGGGTGGCGCGCTAAGAGCGGCCGTCATTCGGTGTCTGATTGTTGCATCACTTGATGATGATGATCTGATCCGCTCGCACACGTACTGTACTGTACTCATCTTCTGTGTTACTGCCCAGCCCGTTGCGGGGTTTTTGCACAATCCTACTCCGTGATGATGGGCCGTGAGATGTGCCTCTGGAGGCTGCCACAGGCTGCCACAGGCTGCTACAGGCTGCTACAGGCTGCCACAGGCTGCCACAGGCTGCTACAGGCTGCCACAGGCTGCCAGGCTGCCACAGGCTGCTACAGGCTGCCACAGGCTGCTACAGGCTGCTACAGGCTGCCACAGGCTGCTACAGGCTGCCACAGGCTGCACAGGCTGCCACAGGCTGCCACAGGCTGCTGCTGCATGCGACTGCACGCCCCACCGAACCCCGCCTCATTCTCCGATCGGCTCGGCTCGGCTTTTCCCTGTCGATTTTCGAGAAACTCATCCACGCATTGTTTTTTGCCGTCACGGTCGGTTGGAAAACCCCTCCTTGCACTTGAACGTAAACGGCGGACGGGACGATGATTCCGGCTCCGGCCGCCCCCTCGGCTCGCCCCGGCTGCCGCTGGCCGCCTCTGCCTCTCTGCCCCCCCCAGGGCCGCGCCGTGAAGAGGCTTTGCAATGCTAACCATTATTTGTCACTTTGGTCGCGTGATTTAGGGCTTTTGGCGGCGCTACGAGGCGCAGGCATGAATGGCCGCGGCGTCGTGGTGGGGTCGTGTTTCTGTCCTTGGCAGTAGCGGCAGCCTCGGCCAGCCCCGGCCGGGTTGGGCAAGCTCGGCCCGATCCGCACCGCGCTGAGGGAAGGGAAGGCAAGGCGAGGTCACGATAAGCCCGAACACCGTTCTGGGCGGCCACCTCAGCCTCAGCCTCTGCCTCTGCCTCTGCCTCTGCCTCTGCCTCAGCCTCAGCCTCAGCCTCTGCCTCAGCCTCAGCCTCTGCCTCAGCCTCTGCCTCAGCCTCTGCCTCTGCCTCTGCCTCAGCCTCTGCCTCTGCCTCTGCCTCTGCCTCTGCCTCAGCCTCAGCCTCAGCCTCCACCTCCCCGTACTCACATCCATGTCCATGGCCAGGGGTGGCCCCCGTCAGCCCGGCCACCGAGGCCCTCTCTGACAGCGAGTCAATCGCTGCGTCGTGGCCCATTTGCCGTGTCGTGCCGGTGCCGTGCCGGTGCCGTGCCGGGTTCGGCTAGGTTAGGTCGAGGGCGGCGCTGCAATGATGCGCTGTACGTGTGAAAAATCGTCCGCGGCGGGGAGAGCCAATGATTCCACCCCCTATACCCCCCCGGGCCTTGCGAAACACGGGCTGCACCGCGTGCTGTCGACGGCACCGATAAGGTTAATTACCACCTTGGGCAGGGTGGGAGAGAGGCGGAGCGGAGGGGTGGCAGCGACCCCCCCCCCCTTTCTCTCACTCACGCACACACACACACACACACACACACACACACACACACAATGTAGTGTGGCCGCGCCCTCCTCTACTAACCCCAGCTACGCCGCTACGCCCCGCCCGACGTGTCCACCGTGTTGCTTCACATATATATATATATGCACACCCACCCTCCCGCCCGCCTTGCATGCAAGCCACAAAGTCACTAGCCAGTATTCGCTCCCGGCGCCCCAGCTCCGGCACTAGCACCGGCTGGGGCTCCGGCCCCGGCTCTGTCTCCGGCCCCCGGCCCCTTGAGTAACCACGCCGGCCACTCGCAAAACCGCATTCCTCCCTTGTGAACGGCGGACCGCGCCGAACCGCACCGCATTCATTCGGGCTCGGTTTGGCCATGACCCGTAAAGGGGAATGGAATAGGAACAAGCAGAGCTGAGCGGAGCAGAGCGTCGCCGTACCGGCCGGCCTGTGACCTGTGCGGGACCTGCTGTGATCTCGGTATGGCGGTGGCGGCCCGGAAGCGGAGGCGAGCCGAGCCGAGCCCAGACCTCGGCCGCCTGGCTAGGTAGGCAATTCCCGTGGAGATCGTGCACTGCTGTCGGACGGGCTTGCCTACCTGCAAGGCGTTAGCCCTGGTCCGGTGTCCGGTCAGGCGTGTGACCATTGTTCTCTCCTTGCCTCCTCCGTGCTGTGCGCAGCTGTGCGCCCAGCCCATCCCGATGCGTCCCGCTGATGGCCTTCCGCGTGACACACGTCTCAATATGAAAGGACGCGCCCTCGTGTGCGTGTGCGTGTGTGTGTGTGTGCGTGCGTGTGTGTGTGTGTGTGTGTGTGCGCAGGTGGGTGGACAGCTGGAGCCCGGTACGGTACGGTACGGACGATGCCGTGCCGTCTTTGTCGCGTGGCCTTGCCGGGCCCAGCGCGGCCGCTGCGTCTCCGCGCGCGGTGCAGTGCGAGATGCACAATGCTGGGCGCGATGAGAGACAAGCGGAGCCCCCGCAGCCCCGCAGCCCCGCAGCCCCGCAGCCCCGCAGCCCCGCAGCCCCGCAGCCCCGCAGCCCCGCAGCCCCGCAGCCCCGCAGCCCCCGCAGCCCCGCAGCCCCGCAGCCCCGCAGCCCCGCAGCCCCGCAGCCCCGCAGTCCCGCAGCCCCGCAGCCCCGCAGCCCCGCAGCCCCGCAGCCCTGGCCGTAGCTGCGAAACCGACTCTATTCATCCATTCAGTGGCCGGTGGCCGTCAAGAGCGCCGCGCCAACCATGCCGGCTGCTCGTGTTGAAATAAGCCTAGCCTGCCAACAAATAATTGTGATTTTCTGGTTTTGTGAGCTGCGGTGTGTTTGTGTTCCTCGTCTCTGACCGGCGATGTGTTCTGTTGCAGACGGCCGCCGCTGACGCCGTCCTCGCCGGCCCCCGTGCTCCCACCGCCCCCCGGATGTGACGCCGGCCCGCAGCCTCCCCTCCCGCCTCCCGGTGGCCGCCGGCTGCACGATGGCGGCCCCCTCCTGGATGGCCGCCTTGGCCAAGGCCCTGGCCGTGCTGGCCGTGCTCGCGTCCCTGGCCGCTGTCGCCCGCGGACACGTCGCCCTCACGTACCCGCCGGCCCGCAAGTATGACCTGGACTTCCTCGACAACTCGAGGACGCGGGGGCCCTGCGGCATGCCGAAAGGTGAGTTGAGTCGACACCCGTGATGACGCCGGGCCAAACCGGAAGTGAAGGAGAAGTCAAGAAGAATATCAGCGCAAACAAAACGCAGGTATCATTAGGGTTACTGTGGCAGAGAGTATCTGCGCCACGGCGTCGCCCACGAGCCTACGTCAAAAATTCGGAGTCTTAGCTCTCGCTGACGATGTGACGACCATTTAGTAGGGTCAGGCAGCGCATTCTCCCTCCGCGCGGCCCGAGAAGATTTCCCCAGAATGCGCGGAATAGATTTGCGCTGCGTGGTCCCACCAAATGGTCATGACATATCGTCAGCGAGAGCTAAGCCTCCAAATTTGTGACGTCGGCTCGTGGCTGACGCAGGTGGAGATACTCTCTGCTTCGGTAACCGTCATGATATCCGCGTTTTGTTTCCGCCGATGTTCTTCTTGACCTATTCTTCACTTCCGTGGTTTGGACCTTGTCCGAAATACCCTATTGTATACTCTTTGACGGGGCGGTGCGTCCGCTCCTTTGAGCGCGCTTCTGCGGCCGCACCCGGCTGTGGACTTGCTGCTGCTGCTGCTGCTGCTGCTGCTGCTGCTGCTGCTGCTGCTGCTGCTGCTGCTGCTGCTGCTGCTGCTGCTGCTGCTGCTGCTGCTGCTGCTGCTGCTGCTGCTGCTGCTGCTGCTGCTGCTGCTGCTGCTGCTGCTGCTGCTGCTGCTGCTGCTGCTGCTGCTGCTGCTGCTGCTGCTGCTGCTGCTGCTGCTGCTGCTGCTGCTGCTGCTGCGAGTTATCGACCATTCTTGGCCGGGCCCAGCCGCACAGGGAGATCAGGCCCTTCCAGGAGAAAGTTTTTGGCGCGGTGGCTGCGGACTGTAATGGTCCATGTGCTTGAGTCAACAGCAGCCGTATAGCCGTCACAGCCCTTTGATGCTGCGGCGACGCTGCCGTGGGCGGCTCCACGCAGCCCGGCCCGGCCTGGGAGGGTGTTAGCGCTCCCGGCACCACACCGACGGCAGACTCTCAACGAGCTGTCCCCGCCAAGACGAAGACGGATGCAGATCTGCTCTGCTGCCTCTGCCCTGCGTGTCGGTTGGGATCTCCCCCTGACGCCCTTTCCGACGCCCCTCTCACACCCCCTTTCACCGCACAGTCGGCTGGTTATTCGGGCGGCTGCCGATATGTCCGTGCGACGTGTCCGGGCGCTCCCGCTTCCTGCATAAGGGGCCTCCGAGCCCTGGAGCCGAGGGCGGCCGAGGGCAGAGCCGAGGGTCCCGCTGGGTAAACACGGGTAAGGGTACCCAACGGCCACTACCCACGCTGCACAGCGCTGCACAGGCTACTCATTACTTGTTTGTTTCCGTACTTGGCTGGAGTAGTCATGGCCGGAGCGTGACTTCGGTCAGGACCCCGACGGCCGCTGTGGAGCAGACCCACGCGTCTAGGCCCGGTTCGTGCTCGCCGAGCCGCGCCCGACCAACGCCCGGAGCCCGGAGCCCGGAGCCCGGAGCCCTGTCCCTTCCCGTCCTTGCTGGAAGTTTCATTTTCGTTGAAGGTCGGGTCGGGCGAGGGACTCGATTTCTATACATGAGTCTCATTTTCCTATCCGCCGGGTAGTGGACGGCGGCCGCCAACAGGTTTACACCGGCCATGCACTTAAAATTGAAGTCGTTTGGACCGAAATAGGGTACTCCGGGATCGCTCGAAACGGAAGTAAGAGGTCGTAACGAAGAAGAAGAAGTCTGCAGAGACCATGGGAAAACACTTGTTTTATCACCGACCGATTATAGCGAGTGATATTTCTCACACTTCCGGACCCGTCCTTATTCTTCTTCGTTATGACTTCTTGTTTCCGTTTCGGGCTTATACGGAGTCCTCTATTCACCAAATTCTCGTCGATTATTGGTCTTGTTTATGTTGGCAATACTCCCACTCTCAGTACCACCGACAACAACAATGTCGCGTTGCGTTTGCGCTGCATTGTTCGCGCGGTAATCAGCGCTGGACGGCAGAGCGCTTCATCATTATCGCCCCCCCCCCCCCCCGCCCTTTTTCTCCTTTTCCTTCTCTTCCTCGTCTCGTCCTTCTCACGTCTGTACACTTCTTCTTATTCGTGTTCTTCTCTCTCTCTCTCTCTCTCTCTCTCTCTCTCTCTCTCTCTCTCTCTCTCTCTCTCTCTCTCTCTCTCTCTCTCTCTCTCTCTCTCTCTCTCGCGAGATATCAGCCGCGTCGTTCGGCGATCTCGCGCGCGCACTTTGGGTCGCGTCGCGGTTAGGAATGGGGAGCGGTTCGGCGCGCGAAGATGTGCGCTCTGCGCCGCGCTGCGCTACCGGATGTGATTTAGAGGATGATGGAGCGAGTGCGGGTAGAGCAGGGCAGAGGAGGAAGGAAACCGCAAAGGAGCGAAGCGTTCGTACGAAAGCGCGGCGCTCGGTCAGGCTCAGGCGGGGCGGGGCGGGGCGGGGTGGGGCTGACATGACGTCGTCGCGGCTCAGGCACTGTGCTCCACGCAGTTTCAACTGGTTTCAACTGCAGGCCTATAGGGATAGGAGGGGAGGGGATCTCTCGTGGAGCCGGGCGTTGAGGTCTCCAGCCGTCTGCTGCCCGAATGGACAAAGTATGAATTGAAAATTAAAATCTGAAATACAATGCTGGGCCATTCCAAATCAACTCATTGTTTTCATCTTCGATACGGTGGCAACAACATACCGAAAAAGATTGAAATTCCCAGATGCAGTATCTGAGAGCTTATTTTATAATTTTTCGCTAAATTCGAAAAACAAAAATTTGCCAAATCCAAACCGTTCCATATTCTTCAAAATCCTTTGAGATTCGGGGTTTTTGGCATGCCCTCATTGAGATCTGACATTCGTGCCCGTACGCTACAGTGGGGGTTCGCTGATGACGTCACCCCGCCGCGGGCCCCAGACCCTCGGCAGACCCCCGCGCCCTCACGCCCGGAACCCGGAGCCCGGCGGCGCGAGCCCAGTCTGGAGCCCCGGAGCCCAGCGCCCGGAGCCCGCCGTCCGGAGCCCAGCGCCCGGAGCCCGGAGCCCTCTCCTCCTAATGATCTGCCGGATGCCACATTATCGCCTCTCGATCGCCACTCGGTGAATGACCCCCTACCCGCCTGCCCTGCCGCTGCGCCTGGACCTGGACCAGCGCCGTAATTCTGGCAGCATTGTCCACCGCCACGCCGCAGAGCATCGGGCCCCGCACCGCACCGCACCGCACCGCACCGCGCGGTCCAGTGCGTTGTATTGTGGCGGCACGGACGATTGTTGACCGCCGCGGCTGCTGCTTCATCACTTTCCCTGCCGGCCGGGGCTGACGGGGCCGGGCCCAGGGGGAGTGGGAGGGCGCGGGGCGGGCAGAAAAAAAATACATACGCGCGCGTGGACACGGTGCCGACCGGCTGCAGGACCTGCAGGCCCTCAGGCTGAGGATCAGCCCCTCGGGTAGCCGGCAGCCCCTTTCCCCGTCAGATATACACTGTCCTCACCGGCTGAACGCCTTGTCGCAGGGAGAGTGATAACATAATGCGTTATACTTTGGGTGGACGACTTAAATTTTCCCCGGGCTCCGCGGGCTGTGGGCCCGGGCCGGCCGGGCCCGTGGGTGTCCGTTCCATTCCGAGAGCGATCGCTTCCCGCGCACGCGCTCCGATGCGGTCAGATTACCGATACCCTCCCCCGTGTGGGCCCGGCCCCCGGCTCCGCCCGGATACCCTATCGTTGCACAACCACAGTCTCCTCCTCCTCTTCCTCCCCATCCTCCTCCTCCTCCTCCTCCTGCCTCTCCTCCGTGTGTGTGAGTGTTCCAAACCGCTGGCTGCGGCCGAACGCCCCGTTGGCCCTCGGAAGGCTTTGGATGCTGCGCTCGGCCCGGTAATATGTAACATGAGTGGCTGAGCCTTCTTATACTATGTGGGATGAGTCGTAAACAAAGTTAGTGGTGATCACGCCTTCGCGTGGGGATCTCTATCTGCCCATAGCCCCGGGGGATGGCGGCCCCGCCCGCCCCGCTCTGCACGCTGCTCCTACCCTTGCCTGCTTTCTGATAGGTGTCGCTGCCAGCACCGCACAACCGCTCACGCGAGGAGGCAGACCGTGCTGTTACGAAACCACCACCGATAGCAATCTCACCTATTTTGTTCTTAATTTTTTTACACTTTTTTTTTTTTAGCGAGAGAAATAAAACAAAGTCGGAGAGGTGGCTCCAGATTCCAGGGAGTCTCCTTTGGATTGTGTGTGTGTGTGTGTGTGTGTGTGTGCGTGTGTTTGTGTGGGAATGTTGTCAGCTCAGACCGTAAAAGCCTCGTGGATGTGTGGCAGTCGGTCCCAGCAGGTACCAGGCTTTTTTTTGGTGGGTCCTGGTGGGTCCTGGCGGGTCCTGGCGGGCCCTGGCGGGTCCCACGCGCTGCCGTGCCTCCGTTTACACTCTCGCTGTGCTAACAGCCTGTGTGCCCCACGTCGTGACACAACCCCACCACGCCCATTCATCCCGCTCCATTCACTCCCCAGATCGCCCAGCCCGGCAGCCCTATATTTGCCGTCCGCCGATGACCGCAGTCTGGACCACCCGATGATTTTCTTAGTTGCGGTCGCGGCCAGCGCTCCCGATGTTATTATTGTAGCTGTTGTCTCGGACACGGCAGAGCCATATGGCCAGCTCTGCGGTGAAGGATGGGGCCCGCTTTCCAAACGGAAGGTGATGGTTAACCCTGGCGGGATTGGGTGCGCCGCTGACGGCCTCCGGGGCCTCCGGGGCCTCCGGGGCCTCCGGGGCCTCCGGGGCCTCCGGGGCTCCGGGGACTCCGGGGCTCCGGCTCCAGCGGCTGCGGGGCCGTCATGCCGTGATGAGGCCCGGCCCGGCGCTCTCCGGCCGATGCCTCCGTCTCTCTCTCTCTCTCTCACCGCCGTCGCAGGACACGCACAGACAGAGATGGACAGCTGCTTCGGAGCGTTAGATCTATCTCTTTCTTTTCTTTTTTTTTTCTTCGGTCGCGCTTCAGGCACAGCGGGAAGCAACTGTCTGCGAAATGGGAGCCGCGGTTGGCGTTCCCTTCCCTCCCCTCCCTTCACTCGGCTGGCTATTCATTTCTGGTCCACACACACACACACACGCGCGCGCGCGCGCACGCACACACTGCTCTGTGTGAGATTCCAGCGCGCCCTACGTGATAACGTCTGCTGGTGTTGCGGCCGGGGGCCGGGGCCGGGACCCCTCCCGGGGCCCCCCGTGCCGTCAGGCCTCGACGCCCCGACTCACTCCTGTGATAGCAATAGTTGTGGCCTCTTTGGGTGTTTGCTGTACCAGTGCTGGGGGCAGCCGAGGCAGCCGGGGCAGCCGTATTGACTTATTGGGAACAAGCGCAGTGAATTCGTCCGCTTGATTTGTGGTACGCCGGCGGCTTTCCTGAGATAAGGAGCAGCAGCGGCGGCGGCAGCAGCAGCACAGCCGACCCGCGCGGCCCCCAGCAGTGCAGCGGCGCCGGCACTGTGCTGCATATCCTTTCTTTTATTGCCACGAATCAGCTCCAATAATCGCGGACGCATGTACTCAAGCAGAGAGTACCTCCGCGGCGCAATCACACGCCAAAACTTCCGTTATGTTTTCTCTGCGTCCCTTATTTTCTTTTTTAATACCGTTCCGTTCGTACCGGAGCAGCATGTATACATGGCGAAGAAAATCACTTGCCGGGGCGGACGCGTTCGAACACCGGCTGTGGAGGGGGTCATTTTGTTGGCTGCACTACTTCATTTGGGCCGCCACTCCACCTCGCCTGCCCCGCCTGCCCTCCCTCTCCTGCCTCCCGGCCGCCGGTGCCGGGTCCCCGCCACGCTCTGTTTGGTCCGCTGTTTGTGTGTTTGCCGGACTCAATAAGGCTGTTTGAACAACGTAATCCTCCTCGCCGGCTCCTTCGGCTCCTTTGCTTCCTTATCGCGGCGTGGCTTTCCGCTTCGGGCTGTCAAATGCTGCAAAGCACCGCACCGCGCAGCCGAGGTTCCGTGCTCCGTGCATCGGGAGGAGGAGGCTATACATAATAAATGGAAATGTAAAGATTTGTACATAACTTATGAACAGAACTGCACACACATAAATTTTGTACATATCTGTGCGTCGTTACGTCCACATTTGTCCAGAATGCTGTATCTATATAGTGTCTATGAAGTACACTGTAAAAAATTCTGTGCCAAATCACAGAAACTTCACAGAACTTTTTAGCTCAGAACAAGCACAGAGCCTCTGTGCCCAGAAGTCTCTGTGCACAGTCTGTGACGTGGTACAGAAGGGGCATATACCGTCTGTGTAATTAATTGAACTCACTTTTCTGTGATTTTTTCTGTGGATTTTTATAACAGTGAAAAACATGTGTAGAAAAAAGTAGAAAACAAAGCCTACCTTGTTTGTCGTGTTTATCACCTTTGCGTGAGTTATGGGCTCCCCGAAAGTCGCAGGTGGATTAACTAGCCCACTTTTCCCACGGAACATCGCAAGGAGTTGGCGCTGCTTCTCGCTGCCCCTGTTCTGTACCCATTTGCCGGCCCCTGGCTGCGTCGGCACGTCCCGCCCGGACCTCAGCGTGCTGTGGATCGTGATTTTCCGCTTAAATTATGGTCTTTTCGACCAGGTCCACACTCCGGGCCCCGCCCGCCCGCCCCGCCGCGCCGTGCCCCCAAAGCAACGCCACCGATCCGCGAGGCCCCCGCATGTTCCGCTTAGCGCCCTTTGGAAGGAATATGTTCACCTCTGCCAATAATTTTCGCCACGATTAGCCCTGCGAAAAGTCTCTACCTCGGGAGTAGCCAGTACTGACTCCGGTTATCAGGGCTGACCGCAGGGGCGGACTGGCTCCCAAAGGGCCCGGCGGGGAAAGCGGCTAGGGGGCCCGGATATGCCTACCTTCCAGTGGTTTTTAACACGAAATCACTAGTTAGGTTCTGTTTAATAGAAATTTATTGCTGATTATCATAACAGTAAGATTCGTTTTAGTTAAATATATTACAAAGCTATACAAGATACACAATAAAAAGTCGGTTGTGCTCTGTGGACGAGGCCCAGGGGGACCCGGGACCTGGGGGGCCCGGGGGAAATTTCCCCCCGGGCCCCCGGGCCAGTCCGCCCCTGGCTGACCGGGACCGGGTTCAAATACCGGCTCGTCATTGGTTTATCCTTCTCGTCCGCGTCATTACCTCGGATGCGCAGCGATGCACCCATCAGTAGTGGGAAAGGGACAAAGAAGAAATGCGGCGATGTACCGCGCGAGGCACTGACTGGAAAGGCGAAATGCTGCAGGCTAGCTGGCGGCGGCTACACTGAGCTGGTGTACAAGCAGCGGACAGCACAGCGCGGCGGCGCCAACGACCACCCCAACGCCTGTGGCCTGTGTTGTGCGTTGGGGCAGGACCAGGACCAGGGCGGGGCTGTCGTCCGTCAGCTGCCGCCTGCTGCTGCCGCTGCCGCCGCCGCCGCGCCAACGCGAAAACTATACCGCTAGCGGCGGCAGCGTACCGTTGCGGTGCTGTACTGCCTTTTTGGAACGGCCAGAGTCTGCGGCTCTGCGGCGTTTTCTGACCGTAATGACTCCCGCTTGCGTGGGTAATTGTCATTTGATTGCACTCACCCAGATGCAGCGTCCTGTCTGTTCCGTATAATGTGAAGTTTTAGTGTCGCTTTCCGATGGTCGTTTCACAAGGTAACAAGTGCACAGCCCCCGGTCCGCGGTGGCTGCAGGTCGTCGGCTCCAGCGGCCGACGGGCGGTGATGACTAACGGACAAATAGTGTGTATTTATTGCGCCGAGGGGAAAGTGCAGCGTGTAATGCGTCCTGCGTTTGGCCGCCGGCGTTTGATACTGCTGCTGCTGCTGCTGCTGCCACTGCAGCAGACTCAGACACACCCTTCTCTAGAGTGGACGAGGACATGTTATCAAAACATTGCAAAACTGCAATTTTTTTTAGACAATTTTTATTTTTACCTGCCGTGATATTTTTGATAATTTTTTTCGCCTGTATACTTACACTTAGACTGATATGAGACACGAATGAAAGCGGTCGCTGACGCGGCGGAGGGCCAATTAACGAAGGGGCTTCAACAGGGTGCCAATAAATCATGTGTCGCCGCGTGAAAGTGCCGCGGCAGAGCGTCACACGTGAGAGAGCCACGCGCCGCCACGCGCCGCCACGCGCTGCCACGGGCCCCCACGCGCCACGGAGATTCGCACTCCCGTGCGGACGAGCTGGGCCGGTGGGCCGGCGGGGCCAAGCCAGCCAAGCCGATCAATCGCTGCCCAGCCCAGCCCAGCCCAGCCCATCGGCCCCGCGGCCTAGCGCTCTTACTGCCTCCCCACGGGCTGCTTTTAGCGACAGGCTCCCTAAGCGCTGCAGTCACAGGCGTGGGCACCACTGGACACCTCAGGGCACGGAGCACCGCACTCACGTCCGTCCGCACACTTCCCAGAAACGTCTGCCTCCTCATGATGTCTGCGCCAAATCCAACGCATACTTTTATGCTTAAATTGCAGTTTCTCCGCCAGTGCCGCAAACATGCGGCAGGCGGCAGCCCGCGGCCCGCGGCCCCAGCCCCGGCCCCGGCCCGCCGACATGCAGTGCCATTGATTGATACCCCTGCCGCTGGCAGTCTGTGGGCGCTGTGGGCCCTGGGGCACCACACTACCGCTGGGCTTGCAGGCCTCCTCGCCCGCCCCGTCGCGTCACACTTTCTCTCCCCCTCCCAGAGATGCATAGACACACGAGGAGCACCCGATTGGACCACATCACCCGCCGTGCCCATTGTTCGAACAGGAACTATGCAGGCGGACCGCTCGGCGTTGCCCTGCGATACTCTGCTGCGAAAAAAAGAGGGGTAATTTTTTTGCGCTCGCTCGCGCGCGCCCGTGAGATGACAAGTCGTCTGCTGTGTATTTTATACGTCGGAAGCGAAGTTAGTGGCCGTTTTCCCACGCTTGCTGTTTTGTCTCTGCGTCCTTCCATATAATGCCATGCCGTGCCTTTTTACGCATGGATTCGCTGCCGGTTCCCCCCGTTAGATTCACAAGGATACTGTGAACGCAAGTGATTGTATTCCCTTTTCGCAAAGTTTCTTTTCTGTATAAGTCCTTGTATTTATGTCCGTGGATGAGTCGTATCGAATGAGTGGCTGTCCAGTTTAAACTTCCCTTAGGCAGAAGGACGCGAAACGTCACAATGCTCGCGTCTCTCGATTCTGGACGTCGGAGGGATCTTCCTGCCGTGTCGAGATGAGGATGTGGTCGCTTGGGCGTTCCGTATTGGGCTATCGGTGAAGCGGTGGACCCGAAGCGGCAGCAGACAAGTGGACGAGCGGACAGATAGACGGGCGCCGAGCAGCGTTCGCCGATCCTATCTGCGAGCATTCCATTCCAATCCCCATGGCCGGGACCAGCCGGGACGCTTCGGGGTTACGTGCTTCTGACTCTGCCACCACCACCGCTGCTACCACTGCTGCTGCCACCACATTCGCTGCTACCACTGCTGCTGGCAACGCCACCACTGCTGCTGGCACCGCCACCACCGTTGCTACCACTGCTGCTGCCACCGCCACCACCGTTGCTACCACTGCTGCTGCCGCCGCCACCACCGCTGCTACCCTTGCTGCTACCGCCGCAGAAACGGGCACACTGCTCGGTACGATCTAAGGGGCATCACGCCGTCGCCCAGCCCGGCACGGCTCGGCTCGGCTTGGCTCGGCTCGCGGCCTCTTCGATAAATGATCGACTCTTCATCCATCTTCGACCTTCAGAGCGAGCCTATTAATATCCATCCAGGTTAACCAAAATTGACGTGATGAGAAGCAATCACCATTCGGAGAGGATAGGGTGTGAGCGTGAGAGAGATAGAGATAGCGCAACCGGGTGAAGGGAGGCTGCAACTGATTCCTCACACGGTAAGAGAGAATAGACACACACACACACACGCACACGCACACGCGCACGCACAGCACACCGGGAGGCGGAGGTGCACTGCACTGTGCGGACACCAAGGTTACGTTGGCAGTACTGTGACCGGTCGGAGATGGGATGGCGTCGTGCTTATTGGTGGTGGTATGTGTGTGCGCGCATGTGTGTGTGTGTGTGTGTGTGTGTGTGTGTGTGTGTGTGTGTATGTGCGCGCGGCACATCCCGGCGTGGGAAGGCGCCAGGCCGGGGCCCTCGACACGGGGAGTGACATGCTGAGAGGTCCTCACACAACGCCTATTCGCACTCAGGTCCTCTCCTGACAATAAGTAATAATGAGTGTTTGCACTTTACGAGCTCTGGGCTGGGCCCTGGGCCGGGCTGGGGACGCTCTGTTCCCAGGAAGCCAGAGCAGCACAGCCGCCTGCAGTTGGCAGCTCCGGACAGGAGCGGGGCAAACGCGATGGCCATTTTCGGGTGTCGGAGCATCGTTTTGTTTTCCGCGGTATTTGAACCACCGCGACGTCCCCGATCGCGCGGCCGGAGTGCTTCGGGTCGGGTCGGGCGCCTTGCCGTGCAGGAACCCGAGCCGGTCCCCGGGTCTCCGCCCACAGCGGAATATCCGGTGAGGTGACAGGGCCAGGCGGGCGGGGCAGGGCAGGGCGGCGGCGAATTTCAGTCTGCATCCCGTGTTGCCGTGGCGGAGTCCGCCACGCGTGAAGACAGAGGCGGCTGGCGGGGCCCGGGCCGGGCCCCGTAACTAGCTGGGGTTCGGCACGGCGGACGGCCCAGCCGACGGCCCGCCCTTGGCCTCACACACAGACAGACGACACCGTCATTACCTTGGCAGTTGCTTCCGTGTCGCATGACTTATGGCCGGACTTGGAGAGTCGTCTGTTGAACGCCGCCGTTTGAAGTACTACGCGCCAGAATCAGTGCGTTAGCCAAATAGTGTTTCGGGTTCGCTCCTCCTCACTTCTATACGCAGGTTCCAGGCAGCGGCCCGCTCCTCGATGTTCGGCAATCGCAGCCTGCCTGTCCCCGCCCGCCCCGCCCCGCCCGCCCCGCCCCGCCCCTCCCCGCTCCCGCTCCGCCTCGCCTTCCGGCCGCGGAGATGACTTGTTCAAAGTGGTGATGCAGCCCTATCAGCCCGCCAGGCCCGCCAGGCCCGCCAGGCCCGCCAGCGGAGCGTCCGCCATTGTCCGTTAAACATGCGAACCTCGCGACTGGCGCTCATTAATGGAGTTAATGGGGTAATTGGCGGCGCAGAGTTCGGCCGCCTCCGGGTCGTTGGCAGTCAGCCTAGCGGCCGCAAGGGGCGTAACTACGCGGCGAGAAATCCGTTACGATCACGGGGGCTCGGCTGTGCCAAAGCGGTGCCAAAGCTGTGCCAAAACGGCGCCGACCACTTGTCTCGTTGAGTATCGGCCGATGCGGGCCGAGAAAAAACAAAAACTACTTGTCTTTTCTCAATGTTGGCGCCCCCGGCCTGACCTCAACGGGCTCGCACGTCGCGGTGTTGGCGGCACTTCAGCGCGTTGCCAACTGCATTGCGCAGAAAACATCCCTGTTTGCTTGCCGGGTTGGCGGCAGGCCCAGCTCTTTGGTCACGGTGCGAGCGAGCAGTCGCCGGCGCGCTGCCCAACGGCCCAACGCAGTGTCGCCAACCCCGTCATGCTCCGCGGTACGTTGGCAGCAGTGGGTGAGCACGGCCGGAGATGTGTCGACAACGGGATTGCTGCGACGAACTTGATCCTCTGTTTGTTGTTGTTGTTGTTGTTGTCTCTGGGGATCGTTTCAAAGAGCGCGGCGATGGTCCTGAGCGTGGCCGCCACGTTGTGGCTCTTGGTGTAGATGGTGGCAACACTGCGAGGAGGGGGATAACACTAGGAGTGCTCCAGTCAAGCCGCGCCGGGAGCCTCCTAATTATTTCTCTACGAGGCCCTTAGCAGCAGCAGCAGCAGCAGCCGACTCGGTGACGAGCCGGGCCCGGCGCGCTGACCGAGTACAGCCGGGCCGAGCGCAGCAGCCGAGCGCAGCCGGGAGCCGGGCCCGGGCCGGCCGGGCCGCGCATGGAGCAGCATTATGTCAGTACAATTACTGGAGGCCGTGTGCGGGGCTGGTAGTCACAATAAGTACCTACCAACACCCCTACCGAGGGACTGCTGAGTGCTGAGCGCCTGCCACAGCTGGGGTAGGCCGTCCCGCAACACGGGGGCGTCTGGCGGCGGCCTACCCGCGTAATGAGCTCAGCGCCTGACGGAGGGACGATAGGCAAGCCCGCCGGGCACGGGTGCGCTGCGGCCTCCGACATTGCCTACCCCGCAGGCGCTAGCCGGGCTGGCACTGCACTGGCCACCGGTTCATCGGCCTGCCTCAGCCCGCCTCAGCCGGCCTCAGCTCGCCTCAGCCTGACACCGCTGACCGGTTGGATTGGAACGTGACGGGACGGGGAGAGGTGCGGCGTGGCGCCGTTTGGCGGGGTCCTTCAAATGTTGGCAGCCGCGGTGAATTTATATGAGCCGATTCCCCGGCGCCCGGTCGGCTGAGGGGCTATGGCCGGGGGTGCGGCCGCCCTGGGCCGCCCCGGCCTGAGCTACTCGCACTCCTGGACGCCCCAGAGGCCCCCACAGGCTTACCGGGACTTTTCGGCCGGCTCCCGGCTGAGGGCTGGGCTCGAACCGCCGCCGCCCTGCGACTGGAAGGACTGCTTCGCCTGCCAGAACGACCCGGGCGCCGCCTGGCGCACACTCGTCGCCACGAGCGACGCCAAGAGGTGGAGCCCGTTAAAGAAGGGATTTCTCCTCTCAAATGTGCGACAGCTCTCAGAGCGGCTCGCAGCCGCCAGAATTATTTATTATTTTTGCCGAGTCGCACTGTCGATGGCAGTGTTGCCAACGCCTCCCCGGCGGGGGGCGGCGGCGTCTGTCCACGGGCCCTTGTTGGTGTCCGTGTCCCAAAGACTTTCTCCCCCCGCGTTATAATATCTACGTGTATTGTGTTCCCCGGCTCCCCCTCTCTTTCTCTCTCGCGCATAGTGTCTAGTGTCCCATAGCCGTCGTCCGCTCAGGGGGAAACTCATAGCCAAAGTCCGGACCGGTACAGAGAACCGGTAGGGCAGTCGAGAGGCGCTGGATTTGGGACTCGAAGGAAGAAGGAAAGTGTTGTGCGTAGAAAGGAAGTTTATAAAAGGCGGTGGGAAGCGGAGAGGTGTGGCACGCAAGGAGGCAGGCGGTGACTGGAAGGGGTCGCGCGGGGCAGGGCATCACAAAAGAGCCGTCGCCGCTGGGATTTGAACCATGCACCGGGTTATGTCACGCTCGCTCTCCAGTTGTGAAATGCCTCTGGTCGTTCTGCCGGCATCCACACGCCCGCGCTGGTTGCAGCGAACGTCCGCATTAACCGCCTCGCCAAAGACTATTCGGTCAGCTATGTAATTATAATTTTTTTTCTGGTGTAATGTCGACGTAATGATTGAAAAGCGCTGGCGACAGGTGGCGGTGGCATCAGTGACGATGGATGATGGGATCCTGGACAGAGCACCGTACCGTCACTAGGAGGATGGGGCCTGCGCTCGGCCCGCCGGGGCCGCCAGGCTCTGCCAGGCTCTGCCCAGCAGCACGGCGGTGTCGCAAGGGATAACAACACGTGTGCCGCCAGCGGCAGCCGCCTGCTAGCGGGACCCCCTGGGAACCCTCGGGGCGGAGCCGACAGGGGGTACCCGAGGCGGACACGGTCGGGGTATTCCGGGGTAATCCTAAGGTAATCCGGGGTAATCCAGGCGGGATTACCACCAGGTAATCGAAGATTTTTGTAGAAAGTTCCGGGTAATCCGGGGTTATCCAGGGTTAATCCGGGGTAATCTAGGGATAATCCGGGGGTAGTCCAGGGATAATCCGGGGTAATCTGGGGTAATCTGGATGTAATATGAGGGTAATCCGGGGCAATTCACCGAAAGACCCCGGGATTACCGTCCTGTTTCCACACAACAGACCCAACTTAGGCACGCCTTTGGCGGCGAAGATCCGCGAGCATCAGCCCTCAAGGCCGTCCTCGCGACAAATAGTGGTGCCCTGCCGAGATTTGAACCCACGACCGGACCGGACCGAGCCGAACCGAGGCCTCGCAGCCACCGCTTGCATCACCGTGCCATCTGTTCATTGTCAGGGCTGCAGCAGCGGCTGCCAGCGGCGCTGCAGTGACCCCCGGCGCTAACACGGCGGCATCCCACTGCAAGGCCTGCAAGGCCCGCCGCCCCCTGCTGCTCCTGCAGCAGCAGCAGCAGCAGCAGCAGCAGCAGCAGCAGCTGTGCTGTGCCATCCCGCCGTGTCGCCCCCGCCGGCCCCGTAGCCACGGTTGTGCCACCCCACACCGCGGCCCGGCTCGACTGCTGCCGCCGCCGCCGCCACCGCCGCCGTCTCATCGTGGGAAAAAAAAGCGCGGGTTTTCTTCGTGTGTCTCAAAGGCGGTCTGATCGTGTTGTGCAAGGTCGTCTGTATGCTAACGAGCGGGTCCGCCGGGGTCCGCCGGGGTCCGCCGGGGTCCGCCGCATCTCTGTGCCTCGGTGCCGGCCGGGGTCCCACCCCCGAAAGCAGCGTCAATCTCCCCGTGATAGGGGCTGGCTGACTGATACACGCTGAGTCTCCAAGACTTTGTCGTGACGGCGGGGCGGGACGGAGGGTTATGGCTGCAGTGCTGCAGCAGAGGTCGGTGCGCTGTGCGCTGCATGTCGGGCCTGCACGCCCTGCACTCTGTACGGAGGACGGTAACGGCCACAAGAGGCATCTTAATGACACCTTGGTGGTGGCTGGCGCAGAGCGTTTGAGGTGGCCGTGCCGTGCCGTGCCGTGCCGTGCCGTGCCGTGCCGTGCCGTGCCGTGCCGTGCCGTGCCGTGCCGTGCCGTGCCGTGCCGGGCAGCGCCGCCCCAGGAATGCCTGCCGACGCCGTGTGTGATGTGATGCAGGCGGACGCCAGCAGGGCAGTCGCTGCACTCGCGGAGACACGTCTGGCATTCGTGTGGTACTTTTCAACATCCGATTTAGCTCCATTCGCGTTCCATGCACCCGGTGTACCTCGGTGTACCTCGCATTCATCCGGCTGGCATTGGGTGCGGGCAACCTTCATTACTCAGTGAGGCTGTCCCCTTGTCCACCGCTGCACACATGTCTTATTCGGAGCGACGCCCAGCTCTCGTGCCGCAACAAAGCAGACCCTTCCGGACGTGTACACCAGCGCCCGGGGCTGTTTTGTTTCAGGGTCAAGCCTAGAATGAATGAATGAGTGAATGAATGAATGAATGCAATAACGAGTGAATGAATTAGGTGAATAGATGAATTAATGACTGAATTTACGAATAGACGAATGAATGAATGAATGAATGAATGAATGAATGAATGCATGAATGAATGTCGATGTCGTGGGCGACAGACGCGACATGTCTTCATGGCGACCGTCGGTCCGGGCGTTGTCCCCTGGACGGTATGGGATGTTGCAGACGGCACGCCCCCTCCCCTCCCCTCACCCAAACGGACCACAAGAATGCCATGCGCACTGCCGACTGCCGGCCTGGCTGCCCCGCCTCCGCTCTCGGCATCGCCGATTGTACAATAACCCGCCTGGATCCCGCCCCGCCCCGCCCCCTCGCGCCTTACCGCCTTACCGCCCCCAAAGACAGTCGACCTTGGCGGCCCGTGCGGCTTATGCATCTGCAAAGCCTCTGCCAACCTCTGCCGACACTCTGGCGCTGATCGTTCGCACTCGTCTGAGACCGCACAGACACCACCGTGTTTATATTGCCGCGTGCCATTGGCCGGAGTGTTTTCTTTGGTTGTCCGTAGTATATTTTTACCCGAGATGGCGTCGCCAGCCGGCGTCCTATTCCGGCATGCCGCGAGTTATCCCCCCCCCCCCTTCCTCTTTCTCTCTCCCTCTCCGCGCAAGGTGGCGCTCGGGGCTCTCTAAAGTGGAGCAAGGTCCGAGACGTTAGCATTGCTGGGTGCGAGAGAGTGAGCGTTATAGAGAGGTCCACACATGGTCCAGCGGTGGGAGAGGGACGGAGGAATAGAAAATCCATGCTGATGGGTGTCTATGTGTGTGTGTGGGGGAGAGAGAGAGAGAGAGAGAGAGAGAGAGAGAGAGAGAGAGAGAGAGAGAGAGAGAGTGAGACGCTCGTTTTAGGGGGGGGGGGATCCCATTGACATGTTAACACGCCGACTCGTTTGCAAGTCCCATTTCCTGCTACTCCCGTTGCCGCCCGTTGCCGCGTTCGCTGCCTCGTCTTCTCCTCGGCTCCTGTCAACTCGTCCCTGCAATTTTCGCCGGCCGTGTCATGCAGGCCAGTCCTCGAAGTGGGAAACGATATAGCCTCGCCGAAACTGGGAAAACGGGCCCGGATCCGAGCGGAGACGGAATTTAAATAAAGTCCGTCGCGTATATATATACTTTCACTGCCTAATGGATGAGAGGGCATATGTGTATACGTTTGAGCATTCTCCCTGCCCGGTACCCTGCTTTGTGATGCGCCACTCGCGCCACGCCCCTCTAAGCGGCAATTTGCATATTAATCGACGGTTTCTCCACACACACGCAAGCAAGCAAGCCATTTTTCTCATTGTCCAAGCGGACTAATAACGTTTAAACGTCGCAGACACGGGTCTGACTTACGAGAATAGGGTGTTTCGGAGAAGGTTTAAACCGGAAATGAAGAAGTCAAGAAGAACATCAGCGGTAACAAAACGCGCAGACTGAAGAGATATCTTAGGCCGCGCAGAGATAATATGCGTTCACCCTGGTCGTGACATATATCGTCAGCGAGAGCTAAGCCTCCAAATTGTTAACGTTGGCTCGTGCCTGACGCCGTGGCGGAGATACTCTCTGCTGCGGTACCTCCTGATATCCGCGTTTTGTTCCCACTGATGTTCTTCTGGACTAGTTCTTCGTTTCCGGTTTCGACTTTCTGCGAAATACCCTATCTAAAAAATTCAATTCAATCGATATTATTGCCACTTCAGATGAATGTACTAGTTTTGCGTCGGCATTCTCGCACTCACTCGCACTTGTGGTGGTTCTGGCCGCCGTTCTTTGGCAGCCCGCTCACTTGCTAAGTGTCTCTGTCTGGTCTGTGTGGCCGGGCCGATAGTACGGCGAGCGGTGGTTGTGACCACAGTGACCATCACAGGCACCCGACCCGCCCGACTCGACGCGAGTCCCTCGGCTCATCACGGCAATTTCAGGGTAAAAGTCACACGACTTGTGCGGCCGCAAACTTTCGCCGCGGTTTGCTTCTGTCTTCCACTCGGGTTGCGACGACTGCCAGTTTTAATAATCGAAGTGGAATATCGTATTGCGAAAAAGAACAGAAGCTCTGCGGAGGCAGTCGTCATGGTGGTTAACCGTTGCCTGCCGTTGAGCAATCCGGCGATCGTCTGAGGAGAAATAACCTTCGGAGCCTTTTCCACCGTTCTGCAAGGGACCGTCCACAAGCCACGTGCCAAGGGCCTGTGGGAATCGAGCCCACTGGGGTTGCTGGTGGGCTGGTTCTGGTTGGGCTCTTTTCGAATGTGATTGTGGCCGGCCCGGTGGCGCGTGCAACCGCGTGCTGCCAGCGTGGGAAGGCGGTGATCTACGGCACCACAGCCACCGCCACAACGCCAGGTGCTAGCAACAACTGCTGCAGCACCAGCAACAACAACAACAACGGCTGTCGTCCGCGGAGCACGGCGGGGGCTGCTGCGTTGCCATGGCGACCGCAGCCAGCCGGGCCGTGCGGTCACATCTCCATCATGCTAATTAGGGCCTAACTGGAGTGGCAGAGGCGCCGGCGGCGCCTGTCCGCCAATGCCGCGAATAGCGTTCTCCAGTCTGTCGGGACAGGAGCGTTGCCACAAGAGTTAAGGTCAAGCGCACCGCTGCCTGCGGCCTGCGCTGTGCGCCCTGCAGTCCGAGCACTGCTGAGATAACGTTTCGCTGTCCTCGCGTGATCGGGCTGGCTGCGCTGGACTGGACCGAGGACCGAGGACCGCCCCTCCTGGCCTCCCTCCGACCGGCCGTAACCCCCACCACACTGGGAGGTGACCCGAGGGCACCCCAGGGCGCCGCCTCAGCCGCCAGGGCAGCCCGCCAGGGCGTTGTACGTGTGCGTGTGCGCGTGTGCGTGTGTGCGTGTGTGTGCGCGAGCCACGCAGTAGATAGGCATGCACATACCCGTGTGGCGTGGAGCCGCGTGGAGCGGCTGGGGCAGGCGGGGCCGCTCGCATTCCAACGTCGCGAATCGAAGCTCGAGACCCCCCCCCCCCCCCCCCCGTCCCTCCTCGGTCGTATAGCTTTCCTTCTTCGGGAACCCCCCCCCCCTCCTCCCCCCGCCATCCTTCCCCTCCCGTCTCCCCTCCAGGCCACGCCTCACTGAACCCGTTAATAGTGGGACGCACGTACCGACCTACGCAAGGGCGCACGCCGCGCGCCGATTTCGTGAAAGGTACACTCTTAAAAAAGTAGCAAGATCCCTGCGGAGAAGCGAGCGGAGGACAAATTCATACGAAGAAGATCCTATCATCGCACTTTGCAGAGGGTCATAGCAGTCCCTCATGCGTATGCTCTCTCCAAACCGGAGGTGGGGCGGGAGGTGCCAACGGCGTGCACGCTGAAAAAGATAGTGCAAATTAGCATGTGCCTTCCTCACCGTCCCCGAATGCCGGAGCTGACAATGAGTGCGAGTGCGACGGCCGACTCGACGAGACGAAAGGGACAGGCTGAGGGACAAGGACAGCGGCGGGTACGGGGCGACGCCGAGTGATGCGCGCTGAACCCATTTGGCGCACGGCGCATAACGAGTCCGGCACGGAGCTGCCAGGGGCGGGAAGGGGGGGGGGCGGGGGGCGGCTCACACGGCGGGATCTGCGGCACAGGACGGGCGCCGCGAGGCACAGCGACCGGCCAGCGCAGGGCGGCGGCAAAAAGCTAATCCCCGGCCATTACATGGAAATGGCTTGTCGCGGAGGGGCGGGGCCGTGGACCCGGCAGGACCCGGCAGGACCCCCGGGACCATGCCGCGTCGCCCCGCGCCTGCGAGCGGAGCGGAGTATGTGGAGTCAGGTGGGCTGTTTATACGGTTCCGCGATGCTCTTTTCTATGACTTAGCATTCCCTCCTATTTTTTGCACTGGCCGCCCGCAATTTCTGGCCGCCCCCGTGGAGTGGGGTGGGTGCGGCGTGCTGCCGAGGCCGAGGCCCCCGCCGGACAGTGTCCCCGACGGCGGCGGATGGGGGTTGGGGCGGCGTGCTGCCGAGGCCGAGGCCCCCGCCGGACAGTGTCCCCGACGGCGGCGGATGGGGGTTGGGGCGGCGTGCTGCCGAGGCCGAGGCCCCCGCCGGACAGTGTCCCCGACGGCGGCGGATGGGGGTTGGGGCGGCGTGCTGCCGAGGCCGAGGCCCCCGCCGGACAGTGTCCCCGACGGCGGCGGATGGGGGTTGGGGCGGCGTGCTGCCGAGGCCGAGGCCCCCGCCGGACAGTGTCCCCGACGGCGGCGGATGGGGGTTGGGGCGGCGTGCTGCCGAGGCCGAGGCCCCCGCCGGACAGTGTCCCCGACGGCGGCGGATGGGGGTTGGGGCGGCGTGCTGCCGAGGCCGAGGCCCCCGCCGGACAGTGTCCCCGACGGCGGCGGATGGGGGTTGGGGCGGCGTGCTGCCGAGGCCGAGGCCCCCGCCGGACAGTGTCCCCGACGGCGGCGGATGGGGGTTGGGGCGGCGTGCTGCCGAGGCCGAGGCCCCCGCCGGACAGTGTCCCCGACGGCGGCGGATGGGGGTTGGGGCGGCGGGCCGCGCCGTAAACAAGTTGAAGCATTCCAGCGGAGGGGAGGGGAGGAGGGAAGGGAGAGGAGGAACGGGAAGGCTTTGCGTCTCCTCGCTGGGCGCCAAAGAACAGGTGCATTCCAGTCACGCCGCGGGCCCAGCAGCACTGCCAACGCCCCATATTTCGCCATCCCCCATAAACCTATCCGCTTGTGTCGTTATCCGTGCCTGTGTGTGCTCTCGAATTTCACGGTATGTGTATGCGGACACGGCGAAATAAGCGGAGAAGCCAGTCCACTCTGGCGGTGACCATCTTGTCGGCGGCACGGGGCACGGCGCGGGGCTCCTCTGATAACGGTGCAGCGAGCGCACCTGGCTCGTCGCCGAGGCGAAAGGGGGGGGGGGGGGGGGGTTGGCCGCGGGCCCACCGACTCACCGCGTCGCCGCCAAGTGAGAAAAACACGCCGATCGGAGAAGAGGGTGTGCGTTTTCTTTTCTAGCGACTTTAAATCGTATCATTGGTATCATTGAGTGGGGTGTAGTGCAGTAGTGCATGTTGGCGGCACAAGCGGCACTCTCCCCTCCGGATGGACAGGATGGCTGGGATGGCTTCCTCTTTGGCGTCCCTCCCTTCCCTCGGGATCAACAGCGCGCCGCGGCCACCGTTCCCTCGGGACGAAACAAAACGGGGAAGGTAATGGCGGAGCACGTGCCGCACCGTCACTCACAACGAGTTCCGTGCGAGGACTCGGCTCGGTGCACCTGCACCCACCCCACCCGCTGTGATTTATCTCCTCCTTAAACGGCAGCGAGGGGTATTTTTGATAGATAGACAGAGCATTTCCCTGTTCGTTTACGATTCCGCGTTGCGCTCACATGTTCTTCTCCGTGCTGCTGGCGCTGGCCGGGGCTGACCGGGGCCCGTTGGCTGTTCACTCACCGTGGCCGCGGCCGGCCGGACCCGGCGCCCGGGGCAGCTTCCTGCGCTGCATGGGCTCGTCCAGGGTGCCCATTTGGCTGGGGAAATGACTGAAAACGGTTAATTTCCGCCAACCGCTGGGCCATTAGTGAGCCTCTCTCACACGGCCGTTGTAATCACGGAGACCGATTTATAAGTGTTGCTCCACGCCTTAGCCGCTATTACAGCGCCACCCTCGTGGCAGCGAAAATTACTAACCCGCAAACACCCAATGAATCGTTTCAGGGGCGCATAAAAGTCTACGAAACGTCTGAGCAGTGCGACTTCACTGTGTTTGAAATTGCAATGAGATCATTTCAATACTCTGCAATGATTTGTTATTGCGAAATACTGCAACGGCATGTCATTGCAATAGAATTGTAATGTAACTTCCATAAGAATAGTGCAGCGAGATTATTGCAAAAGGTTTGCAATAAACGCATCATTGCAAAGTGTTGACCTTTTCGAAAAGCGACTTGTTTTAAATGAAATTTGTTCTCATTTCCGTTGCAGGATCCATAAAGACGACGCTGAAGGCGGGGTCAGCATTCAACGTGACCTGGCACCTCGCGTACCCCCACAGGGTGAGTACTTCCGGTGCGGTGCTGCGGCCCCTGCTGCGGAGGGGAGGGGAGGGATGGGGATGGGAGGGGCCGGAGGGGCTGGAGGGACCCTCGCGGCCTTCCGTGCGGCTCTACTCGGCTCGTCTACTGCGGCGATCAACGCTGATGACGTTCTTACGCAAGGGAAGAAAAGCGGCGACGGTACACGACGCACGCGGCGCACGCGCGGCAGGCACGCAGGCACACGCAGGCACGCACGCAGGCACGCACGCAGGCCGCCGGCAGCCACTGTCGTCCGCGGAGGGGGCGGGCCGGCTCCGATGTCCTGCCGCCCTGCCGCCACCCTGATGGCCGGGATGGCCGATGAAATCGCCACGGTCCCGGGGATGTCACTTCGCGTGACGCTAAGGGGAAAGGGCGGGGGAGGGGGGAGGGGGGGATCGTACCCACGCGAAAGGATCTCTGGCCTCGGCGACCAAACTGCTTTTACTCCTCCCTGTCTGCGTGGCGGGGGCGGGGTGGCTGCTAGGAGACGTGGGTGTCGAGGTGTGCGCTTCTCCTGTGGGCAGGCGGGGGAGCAGGTGGCACCTGCTCGGCGGACCTTCTGCACAGCGGCGATGGTCTGGGAGAGTGAGACAGAGAGAAAAGCGGGGGGGGGGGGGGGGGAGTTGCACCTTCGATACGTGATGCATGGTATTGGGTAAGCAGCGGGCGTGCAGCGGTGTACGAGGTCGGCCCCAGCCTCATCGGCCCCGGGTCCCAGGTCCCAGGCCCAGGTCCCGGCTTACGTGGCGCGGCGGGGCGGGGCAGGATGGAGCGGAGTGACTCCCAGTGACTCTGTATCGCGCCAGGATGATCGTGCCGGGGAGAATGCACACCCTGTAGTGTTGCAAACGAGCCCGCGTCCGCCTGGGGTGCGCCTCTCTGCACGGGAAGCTCCGCAGCTCCGGCCTCTGGTGCTCGTGGCAGACTGGGGTTGGCTAGAGTAAGTGAGAAAAGAAGGATTTTTTTTTTCTACATGTTGCCGGCCTTACATGGCAGGGAGAGCTGAGCCGAACGGCGCCGGCGCAGTACGTATGTGTTTATGGCGACGCGGGGGCTGTCGTGGACGCGCACACGCCGAGTGCATCCCCCGGGCCGGGCCGGGGATCAGCAACATCTAGCAGCCCAGTCTGGCTGCGCGCCTGCTCCCCCCGCCCCTCCCCTGACGAGGGACGAGCAGTGGCGGGCAAAGGGGGGGAGGGGGTTAGATCGTCCCGTGTACGGCCGGCCACGGCCTCGCCGAGACTTTCGGAAGCGCCTGTCCGGGACGCGTTCAGGACTCGGTCGAGGATCTGCGACTTGTAATTCTGTTGGGTTCTGGAATCTGCTGTCCTGCGGCCTGCAGGGGAGGTGGAGCGAAGCGGGGCGGGGCGGGGCGGGGCGGGGCGGGGCGTATGCAGTCCGTGCGCCCTCCCGGCCTCGGCTGCGAGGTGCACAGAGGCTGCGTCTGCGGCCCTGCGGGTGCAGCCCTGCATCTCGTAAAACGGTCCAGGATTTGCCCTGCGCGGCCGGGGCCGGTGGCGGCGAGGTTTCTGCCGGCCGGAAAATAAAGGACCGGTGCGCGACATCATAATAAAATGCGCAACGCGAACGCGAGTCGAGAAGGCGGCCGCCGCCCGCCGCCGCTGCTGCTGCTGCTTCGTCTTGTGGTCGGATCGAGCGCTGCGGACCCGAATGCGGGCAAGTGGCTCAAGTCGAGAGGGCAGGGGAGCGGCGAAAAAAAAAACTCGAAAAGAAATGTTGGATATGATTGAGTTGGATCGGAAGCGGTACGTTACGTGCGGGGCGCTGCCGGCGCTGCTGGCGGCGTGTCATACTTTTCCACACCGCCAAAGGCCTTGCCGCCTCACGCGATCGGACTCACGCGGTGACGAGACTAATCGATGGCATCCGCGCGGGGTAAACTAATCAACCGCGGAGAAATCCAATCATCGGGCCGAGTGGGGGGGGGGGGGAGCCGGCCGTGTCAGAGGGCTGCAGGCGGCTCCAGGCGGCCCTCAGCTTTTGGACTGGATGCGATTCGGATCATTTTGCAAATTGTCGCGGACCGGTGGTATTTAACTCGAGACGGTGGCCGAGCTGACAGGACTGACACGCGGAGCCAAAACCCCATGCAGCAGCAGCAGCAGCAGCGGCAGCAGCAGCGGCAGCAGCAGCGGGTCCCAGAGCCGCGGGCAGCCGCCGGCAGCCGCCGGCAAAAACAATGCGCTTATTGCGAGCGTGGGGATGTGACGCAACGCGGGCTGGCGGTGTCGGGCCGGGCCGGGCGGGCCGGAGGGGGGGCCCGGGCCGGGGCCACTGGCCGGGCCGGTGCATGTGGGAGCCCTTCTTCGCCGTGTTTCAGGGCGGCGCCGGCCGGCCGGCCGACTGCACGCAATATGAAAATGAACGTCTCATTTCGTCCATCGGGGGCAGGGCAGGCAGGGCAGGCAGGGCAGAGCCAGTCGGCTCGGGGCCGGCAGATTCAGATTCCCTTTCGCCCCGCCGCGTGCCGCTGCTGTCGCCTGCAGGAATACCAGAGGGGGCTGGAATGTGGAATGCCAAATGCATCGCACGCACTGTTTCTGAGTTCGCAATGAATTACTTCAAAAGTTTGCGAGTTTTATCACGAAATTTTCGTGACGCTCATCACTGATATTGTGACGAGCGCGTTTCACGAAGGGGTGACACGGTCCAAACAAAGTTGTGACGATCGTCATATTTTTGTGATCATAGTTTTTTTGGCAAAAAAAAAAACAATCATACTGTTGAAATGTCACAAAACTTTTGTGTTTGACATTGCAAAATTGAAAACAGGAGCATCGGGTGCATTTGGCCCCAAGTCTCTGCTGCTGCTGGCTCCATACCATACTTCCGAGTGTTCCTCGCGCAGTAACTACATGTAGATACTACTTGCCAACTAGCGAAGGAATAAACCGTGATAACATTCCTTGATTGATACCGAGTAATCATTCCCCCCCCCCCCTCCGGCCCCGGCCGAACGCTCCGACTCTCACCCTCACACTCCATGATGGCGGCCGTGCCTCTGCCGCTTTCCTTGTTGCGACTATCTCTGCCGTTTGTCCTCTCACACTGCGGCGTAAAGTCCCGCTGCCCGCCCTGCCACTCCTGCCGCGCTGCGCCCGGAGAAAGGAATTTCCTGGTTCCAGACTTTTTCTTTTGTTTTCAACTGAAGTCTAGAATACCAGGTGTATCATTGGCCCCGGGCAGTTTCGGTTTTAGGCAGTCCCGCAAAGCACTATCTCCGTCTCTTTCTGTTTCACGCGTCTGGCCGAGCCAGAAAGAGACGGAGATAGTGTTAGCGGGACTGCCTAAAACCGAAACTGCCCGGGGCTGATGATACACCCGATATTTGACTCCTCACGAAATCAGTTTTGAAAGCTGAGTGACAAATCCTCTGACCCTCTCGCTATTTAAAGCCTCGACAATATATCGCTGGTGAGAAGGAGACGTACGGGGTCTCATGATGACGATGCGATCGACGAGTTAACGGAGTTCAGCGCGAATAACGCGTTCGGCGAGACGCCATGCCGTGACATTCCATGACAAACCTCTCTCGAGACCGTGTCGGGGGAAAGGCGAGGTGAGGCGTCGAGGATGCGGCGAAAGGCGGGGGGGGGGGGGGGGAGGAGCCTGGAGTACTGAGTGCGGGGCCCGGAGCCGCTCTCAGCGTTGACATTTGACTCGATCGCTGGCCGACTTTGGGACTGACGCGTCCGTCCGTTTCACATTGACATCTTCGTCTCCGTCCTCACCCCGGGGCGGGGCGGGATCACAGTTATAGGCATAGGCGTCGTCGACAGAATACGTTTGAATTCTGCCCAACCCGAAACCCAGCAGCGCGCCTGCCAGTGTCGGGGTAGGCCATCCCGCACGACACGCGTGCATGCCGAGGTCTGTATTGCCTACCTATCCGGCGCTGAGGCTGTCCATTCAAAGTCGATTTGCTCTTGCGACGTCAGCGCAAGCAGGATGATTCCGTCGTCCTGCTTAAGAATTTTTTATCGTTACTCTTGTCGAAAACAAGAGTGTGGAATCTGCCAGAGGTATGGGGGACGGAGGGGGGGGGGGGGGCGGGGCACGAACTGAGCAGGCTGGGGCCGCTGGGGCCGCCAGGGCCGCTGGGCTGGGGCTCATCTGCATGTTCCCCTCTCGACATTTCGTTGCTCTTCGAAGGGGATCATCACGGCATCGGCGTCGCGTCGCGCTCGCCCGGCACCGCCGCAACAAAGTTCATGGACCGACGGAACGGACACGGGTTTTATTTACCGCAAGGGTCCGGCGGCGGCCAAGGGGACCCGGCCGAACACGCAGAGCAGCCAGGAGAGGTGTCGGCTCCGCCAACTATTTCACCTTGTACACGACCTCTTTCGTTACCAGCAGTGTTTGTGGTTTTGAAACGCATTACATTGTCGCCGCAGTGATATCTGCCCGCGCAGACCACCTCGATCTCATTCAACGATTGCGGGCTCCCTCGAAACACGCGCGCGAACCCGCCAAAGTGACCGGCACGCCCAATCACCCGATTACTAATTGGATGCATCAAAACCTGTTGGCGCGGCTGTCATAGCGTGACGAACGCCGGACCGGACGGCCCCGAGGCGGCGGTGCTGTTATGCGGTGTGCTCCGAGCCGAGCGCTGTGACTCCCGAGCGCCTGGCCGGTCCTGTGGGGTCCGAAGGTCACCGTTTGATGTGAGGATTCGTGTAGGGACCTAACTGGGACTTGTCGGATGACGCTGCTGCTGGCGCCTGTTGGCTTCCTCTGCCACTGCCGCGCTGCCTGAGTGTGTGCAAGCCCTCTGTTTCTGTTGTTCGTCTGACCCGGTCGGGTCTGGCGGGGAGGGGGAGGGAGGTGGAGAGGGGAGGGGAGGGGCGGGGCGGGGGGAAGGGCACACACTCGGAATGGCGATGAGGCGATCACTGGTGTACCGCAACAACGACTCGCCTTCGTGTGTGTGTGTGTGTGTGTGTGTGTGTGTGTGTGTGTGTGGAGTTAAATACCTGCTCGCTGCGGCCGGCGGGGCCCGGCGGGGCGGGTACCTGTTGCAGCAGCAGCTTTAGCCCATCCCGCCCCGTCCCGTCCGTTACGTAAGGGTTAAGCGTGTTCTTGTCGCGCCCAAAACAGATCAGAAAGGTGCAGCCAGGCGCGGACCTGGAGCAGGGCGGGGCACGGCCGGGGGCCTCAGAGAACCAACACCGCCGCTGAGTGAGAGCGAGAGAGATAGCGTTGTCGTCCGAGAGATGCACGTTTTCTTTGGGTTTTTTTTTAAGGGTGCTAAGCTGAAGGTGCTTCGATGTCCGCCATGATAGAGAGCTTGACATCAGTCCCTCCGTGCTCGGACCGACAGCGCGACACTGACGGCCGCACCCAATCAAGAGCATATAGCAGCCGAGTGTGTGGCAACGAAGTGTGGCCGGGCGGGAGGCAGGACAGCAGGGCAGCTCGCTGTGGGTCCTGGGCCGTGGCCTTCCGGACCTGGTTTACGTAAGTGGCGTAAGGGCGTGCTCCCACCGCTAACAAGCTGCTCGGCCCGGCCCGGCCCTGCCGCACGGACACGGCCCGTGTTGGCGTCGGCACCCCCGCAGCACCGAATCAGCGTGGGGCACCTGGCGCCTGGCGGGTAGGCAGCGCCGACTCCTTCGTGCGCGGGTGTCGTGCGGGCTGGCCTACCTGGCCATTCGCAGGCGCTCCGGGTTACCCACCGGCTCCAGGCCGGACCCTTCACCCGGCCGACCCCCCGCCTGCCCCTGCCTGCCTGCCTGCCTGCCTGCCTGCCTGCCTGCCTTTCTTGTGCCCCATTGCAGAGGACAGTCCGCCTCAAGATGACGCGCCGGGGGCTGAGGGTGTGACGCCGTAGCCGCCAGGACTCAATTTAATTTTCTGCTCGGCCGCCACCGGAGCTACCGACTGCCGTGCGCGGCGCGGCGGGGCGGGGCGGGGCGGGGCGGGGCGGGGCGGGGCGGGGCGGGGCGGGGCGGGGCGCTCTGAAAAGGAGAAATACCGAGCGGAAGAAAAAGTCTCGGTGATGTGGGCCGGCGTGTACTTAGTGGCGAAAGAAATCAATCACCTCGGCGGGCCGAACGGGAACCGGAGGGACACCGGAGGGACACCGGAGGGACACCATGCCGGCAGGCGGCGTCGGTTCGAGTCCCGCTCGGTCGAGGCGCCTTCTTCCCTCTCTTTTCTCGTGCTCACGTGCTTCACGCATTGAGCAGTGCTTCCCTTCTCTTCCCTTCCCTCCGCTCCGCGGGCTGCACTAGAAAGCCCCGAGAAGGCAAGGCCGGCGGCGGCTGCGGCGGCGGTCAGTTTTTTGCATACCGCCGCTTGAGCGCGCACAGCGGCACAGCGGCACAGCCCAGCGCACAGTCAGCGTGGTCTTCTGGACTGTCCTGCCCATACCGTCCGGCCCGGCTGTTGTCCGTCCAATAGTCTGCCCCCCCCCCTTTAGTGTTTCGCTCCCTTTATCTTGCTCTCCCCGCTCCAGATTCGGACGCCTCTCTCCCTCTCTCTCTCCCCCATATATCGTCCGCTATCAGGCGGCACCTGTTTGGACACAGAGGAGGGGATGGGGGCGCTCCATATCGACGAGTTTCATCTGTTTACCGGGCGCGCGGCGCGCTCGCAGTCCTCGCCAAACAGCTCCCGCTGCCGCTGTGGCCAGGCTGGGCACTGACCCGCACAACCACAGCCCAGCCAGTGGGGCTATGCGCCGCCCCGCCCCGCCCCGCCCCGCCCCGCCGCTCGGACCACTCCACTCCGAGAAGCGTCTCGCGGATGGACCGTCGCGTCGCCATCCCACCTATACGGGCGCAGCGCACAGCATCATAAAACGCAGATTCTTTTTATTTGCCGTCTTTGATGGCGGTGTGGAGTGGGCTGCTGGGGCTCCAGCCCCGTCCCAGCGACTGATGATGCCAGAGACGCAACCGACGCTCCATGCATCATGCAATACCACTCGAATATTCCATATCCTATTTTTCTTTTTTCTTTAATAACCCAACTGGAATACTTTCTAGTCGGAGCTATTTCTACAACTTAAAGAGGGGGGAAGGAGGTGGAGGGTGTCGCCGGGTACCGCCCAGGCAGGTCATGCCGTGCCAAATAGCGCCCATGCAACTGCACGTAATGCGTCTTTTAGTGGTCATTAGCAGGGGGGTCCCCATTGATGGCCGTGGTGGAGGGGGGGGGGGCATATATCACGTCACGCTTTGCCAGGGTTTTAAAATCCAAGTAAGACAGGCCTCTAGTCTGGGAGGGGGGAGGGGTTAAAAGCTGTGTCACGCAGTGTGACTTAACATGTGGACGGCGCGGCACGGCCCCTGGCGGCTATCGCCGTTTCATTTCCGGGCATCGCTGCCCGTCGCGCCGCCGGTGCAGGCATCGCCAAGGCGCCTCTGGCCCCGTGCCGCGCCGCGTCCGAACGGACAAAAGAATTGGCCTGTCCTGTCCGCCTTTTACCTGTCACCTGCATCCCAATTGTCAGCTCTCTCTCTCTCTCTCTCTCCCTCCCTCTCCTTCCGTGTTTACAGTCTGCATGTTCTCTCTCTCTGTCCGCAGGGTGGCTACAAGCTGCAGGTCCTGGACAGCCTGCAGCGGCCCGTACTCGATCTCACCCCCGTCACCAAGGACTCGGAGTTCGTCAGGACCGACGTGACGTGAGTACTTGTGGGACGCCTGGGAGGTAGGCCGCCTCGGGAGTGCGCAGCGCTCGGGTGTGCTGCCGTTGCCTACCTCGCAGGCGCCCCGGACCCGGGCGGCTGGACTGCAGAGCCGAGGGAGCAACAGCACTTCTAACCGTTCTGCGGGGACGATATTACAGCGCGCAGTCGTACGGGATCCAGCTGCCCGCCGACTTCGTGTGCAACGACTGCTCGCTCAGGCTGCTGCGCCAGGCGGACGAGTGGTCCAACAGCTACCGCTTCTGGTCGTGCGCTGACGTGGACATCCGGGCAGGTTGGTAGTGAGCGAGGCCGGCAGCGGCAGGGCCGGGAGGGCAGCCAGAGGGGTTTGGGGCGAAAGGCAAAGAGAACCTCCTCGCACTTCAGAGCCGGTATTTGAACCCGGGTTGAGTCCTGGCTACATGGCTGTTGCGTTCGGAAGCATCCCTTTCCTAATTGGCTGTCCCTGTGCCGCCCGCAGTCAAGGAGTTCAAGGAGGACTGCTCGGGACACGGGCGCCATCTGCTGGGCAAGTGCCGCTGCGACCGGCTGTACTACGGGCCGCGATGCCAGTTCCGGGACGAGTGCATCGACAGCAGCGACTGCGGGGACCACGGCAAGTGCGTGGACGTGCAGGCCACCAGCGCGCCGCGCAAGCAGTGCTACTGCGAGCTGGGCTGGTTCGGCCCCGCCTGTGTGAAACGTGAGTACGCGCGTCTGGGCCGCCGGGCCCGCAGTCCTCCTCTGGGATTGTGTGCGGGTGCCTCTAGCGTGCTCTGTCGTGCTCTCCTCTGCGTGCTCCAGGCTCCCCCGTGCGCAGTGTGAACCTGGACTACGACGCGTACACGCGCCGCGACCTCAGCGACAACTTCAAGCTGTACTGGCGCATCCTGAGCGACGAGCAGGAGATCGAGGTGGTGATGCGGGTCAACGGCACCAGCTACGCCGGCCTGGGCTGGCGCCCGCGCTCCCTCACCGCGGCCTGCAGGAACTTCCCCTTCCTGGAGGACCCCGCCGGCACGCCCGCGGCCGCCACCGAGCAGCCCGTCAAGAGCGAGCCGGAGCCCGGTGCCGAGCCGGAGGCCAAGCCTGAGCCCAGCAGCGAGGTAGGAGCCCAGCAGCTTGGCAGAGGTCATGGTGCCGATGGTGCCCATGGTGCCCTGCCGGCAGTTGTACAGTGTTGTGTTTCATGCCTTGTGCTCAGCCCGAACCTGAGGGAACGGCGGAGCCCAGCAGCGAACCCGAACCAAAGAGCGAGCCCGAGCCGACCAGCGAGCCCGAGCCGAAGAGCGAGCCCGAGCCCAAGAGTGAACCGGAGCCCACCAGCGAGCCGGAGCCCAAGAGCGAGCCGGAGCCTGCCGCCCCCAAGAAGGGCAAGAACGTGTCCTCGAGGGCGACCCGCGGCCACGCCCCGGGCCACAACGCGGAGCTCCTAGCGGACTCTACCGTGGAGACCAGCGTGTCATTCCGCGTCAGCTCCACCTCCAAACATAGTGAGTGCTCCGAACTTTTCACGACAACTGTACTCAGCATAAGGGCTGAGGGTTGTCTCCTGCCGTTTCAACGTTTTTATGTCTTCATGAGGAGAAAGGAAATAGTGCTGTTCTGTTTTAATCCCGGGTTGTCATCTATTTCCAGGTAGCCGGAGATCACGAAGGGAAGCCGCAGAGGGTAAGTTGTCGGGCTCCGCACTTTCTGTTTTCTTGTATATACACCACGAACACATATGCACCTCACAAACACACCACCGCGGGCGTAAAGGATCTTCCTCACTGTATAAAATGTGCACTATTAACAGTGTGGATATGCGTTTCCGAATTGAATTTTATTTTCGGCTGATAATTGTTCAGAGGGGTAAATTTGCGGCGCTGGAATGCCGCTCTAAACAGTTCGTGGCTCCAGCTTCCTCTGCCATGGAGAAATAATGAATGGCTATTTTGCATGAGCAAGTTGTAGTTCGTGCCATTAAATCCTATTAATTTTGCTCTATTATGTAGGTGTCGGCTGCTCATTGCTTATAAGATAAGGGAAAGTATTTCCTCCCTAGAATTCAACCAGTTTATTCCACACTTGAGCACCACATTGTTTCCTTACACATTCGAAATCTGTTCTAACCCTTTGTATATATTCATTATATCATTATATATATACATCTCTCTCTCTCTCGATGTTTTATGCAGCCATTTTTTTATATTTTTATTTTTTTGTTCACTATTGTGTATTTGTTATCAGTACTCTGCTTTACTGGTGGTTGGTATTTCCGGGTCGTGGCACTTTCTGCTTCTGTGTCCCCACAGGCACCCCCTCAGGCACGCCCGTCCCGGAGCCCAGCGCAGAGCCCGAACCCTCGTCAGAGCCAGAACCAACATCAGAACCTGAGCCCAAGTCCGAACCTGAGCCCAAGTCCGAACCTGAGCCTTCCTCCGAACCCGAACCCAAGTCCGAACCCGAACCTTCCTCTGAACCCGAACCCAAGTCTGAACCTGAGCCTTCTTCCGAACCGGAACCTTCGTCTGAACCCGAACCCAAGTCCGAACCGGAACCTTCCTCTGAACCCGAACCCAAGTCTGAACCTGAGCCCTCTTCCGAACGGGAACCTTCCTCTGAACCCGAACCAAAGTCTGAACCAGAGCCTAAGTCTGAACCGGAACCTACCTCAGAACCTGAACCTAAATCAGAACCGGAGCCCAAATCGGAGCCAGAGCCTAAATCTGAACCTGAGCCTAAATCCGAACCTGAACCGAAATCGGAGCCTGAGCCCAAATCGGAGCCTGAACCCAAGTCTGAGCCTGAACCTAAGTCGGAACCTGAGCCCAAGTCAGAACCTGAACCCAAGTCTGAGCCTGAACCCAAGTCTGAGCCTGAGCCCAAATCAGAGCCTGAACCCAAATCCGAACCTGAGCCCAGCTCTTCTCACAAATCCAAACCTCAAGGTGAGCCAAACCAGGGCTCCAAAGCTGCATCAAAATCAGGTATGACCCTCCACGAAAATTTAACACTTTCCTTTTTTTTTCAAATATTTTCCAGTCTTCTGAGGCACTTTTTCTCCTGTTATACTTGCCATGCTTCTGCACTGATGCTCTTGTCTTTCTCACCTCACTCTCTCAATGGGCAAAATTTCTGAAAACTTCTGTCATCTTCTGAAAACCTCTTAAGCTCACTTTAAGACGTTAAATGTAACATTTGTGACTGACCAAGACAAACAACAATAGTTCCATGTGTATGTATATAATATGGCTCATAATGTTTTTTTGTGCCATTCCTTGTTTAGTTGCCTTTCGTTTTCACTGTTGTTTTAAATCCTGGAAAAAGGTCATTTAAAGAGGAAAATACAGTATCATGGCTTTCTGACTTTGTACAGTTTTTTAAAGTATCTACATTCTTTCCTTTTCATTTTCTGTATATCTGAACTGCATGTATGAATACCTGCACAACCTAGAAAAGTCCCCAAAATGTCATCTAGAGGATTACCATTTTATAAGCACGTGCATATTTTTTTCTCTAATTTTCTTTAGCTGCTACTAGCAATTGCAATGCATGGCATGCAAATTTAGTTTTGATTAAGACACATATAAAAGTTTGACATTGTTAAATTTAAAATTTAAAATTTCATATGGGAATGATCGACAATTCAAGGAAACATGTCTTCTGGAAAAGGATGCTGAGAATTTGTTTTTATTATATTAGTCAAACTTTAAATATTACTCATACGTGTTTTTTGTTGCTTGGAGCTTCCGCCTATTCTCATGTGAGCTGACTTGTGCAGGTTTCGCCAAGCATCCATATGCTCCTGCACATGATTTCAACCCCATGGACTGCACTGACATGGTCATTGGTATGGCTCGTGGTACTGACAGCCGTGTCTGGGATTACTACACAAGAGACAGGTAACAAAATAGCAAAAGCCATGTATTGGATGAGTAGGGTAGTTTGGTGGTATTATTACTTTGTGCCTTTTTCTGTCACTCAAGGTCAACTCCTCGATTTGACACCTTTTGGGGCGGGAAGAATGATCTCACTGCTGCCATGGGCTTTGAGAAAGATGGTGTAACAACCATCTTATTCAGAAAGAAACTTGTTGGTATGTACTCAACTATCTTGTGCTAATAAATCACCTTATCTCAAAATTGTCTTAGGAGTATAGTTATTTTGAATAATTATTTACTTTGCTTGTGTTTCTCAATAGCCAAAGAACCAACAGACCATTCCATTGAACAAGAACTCATGCATGTTATTTGGGCTAAAGGACAAGAAACTGGAAAATATGTTCATTTCCCGAAATCTGGACTTGAAAAGGACCCTGCTACTGTTAAAGAATTTTACAAGGCTGATGAACTGAAGTACCATGGTCATGGATCTCAACGTGGAGTCACAACAATTAATTTCTTTGGTAAATTTGCTTTTCTTTCAGCTTAGAGAAAATTGTGATACCAACTGAAATGTAATTTTTTCAAATTTTAGAGGAAGCTAACCAAGAGCCTAGCAAGACTGGTGGTCCAACTCAAGATGAAGATATTTGTGGTGGACACTGGCAGACTCCTCGCAACTGCAACCCTGCTCAACGGAACTGTGAATATTATGCCAAGTGGGAGTACTTGGAAAGGAAAGATGAATTGAAATTCACAATCCAGACTAAACATACTGATCTTTGGACTGGGATTGCCTTCTCAGATGACCAGAAAATGGTAGATAAGTTCTTTTTCAAGGGAATGTAGGTGCTTCCTCATATTTTCTTTTAATATTCTATCATTTATGATTTTTATTTCAGTCCCAAACCGATGCAATTCTTGGGTGGGTTGACAAGAGCGGACGTGCATTTGTAATGGATACTTGGATCACTGGGTACACTGCACCCCAACTTGATGTATCCCAAGATGTATACAACATTAGTGGTAACATTCGCGATGGAGTCACAACACTCTCATTTGTGCGCAAGCGTGTTACTTCTGACATTAAGGTAGTAATTTTTCGTTATTCTGGAATTAAAAGCTGTAACATGCAGTTGAAACATCATGTCACATTACCATTCATTCCTTTTCCTAGGATCTCTCACTTTCTGATGAGAAGTGTCTTTATTTTGTGTTCCCTGTTAAGGGAGGAACTAAAAATGATGTAAATAAGAAAATTAAGAAGCATGACCAGGTGCCAAGCATTTCAACACAGCGAGTGTGCATTAAGTCTTGTGGAAAGGGTAAGGATATTATTTTCAGTGGTGTTTGTGAGAGTCTGTATCATCTGGCTTACTTACTTCTTTTTCCTTTTTCCACTCTTAGGTTCAGGTACTAGAATACCAACTACACCCCCTCCACCAAGATTTGCTTACAATGTTAAGGTCAAGTTAACACACTTAGGATTAAATTACCAAACTCCCAAGAGAGGTACTCCAGATTTTGAACAACTTTCCAACAAAGTGGGAACTGGTTTTAAGGATGTTTTGTCAAAGACTCCTGGTTTCCACAATGTGGATGTTGATGACTTCTCAGAGTAAGAATAAACTAAGCTCCTGTATATGTATTTTCATAGCTAATTTTTACATGCTGAACACATTTGCTTCCTCCTGCAGAGAGGATGGACAAGTAATTGCCAAACTGAATTTGGTACTTGACAAGGCTGGTCTTATTGCTGGCCGCTCATTGGATAGTAATACCGATTCTCAAGCCATGGCTGCTGCAGCTGGTAGCCAAGCAGAGCGTTTGCTACAAGACACCCTAGCTACCGGAAGGGTTGGAGCCCTCACTGTTGATCCCCAATACCTCGTGTTTGAGCCTCAGCTCTGTAAGTAATAGCTAAGTTGTTTCAATTTAATTCATGTGCCTTCATGTGGCTGCTAGATACACGAGTTCATTGGCTCATGTTAATTTTTAACTGCTCCATCATCTCATGGCCTCTTACTTTTTTTCAGTGACTGCTGATATCCCGAATGACGAATCAAATGATATTCTTCTCTCGGCAACCAAGCTGTACATAGTAATTGGATGCATTGTGGCTCTAGTCCTTGTAGCTATCATTCAAGCTGGATGCACCATTTACCGCACCGCCAAGAGTCCATCACCCCATCATAAGGTGAGTGTCATCCATTCAGCTTATGCCAGCTTTTCAATTTAAGTGTTGATTGGGAACTTTATATCCCAAAATTTTTAAACTATAGCATGGCATGACGCAATCAGATAGATATTGGGCATTTTGATGGCACCACAAGTATCTCTGATCTTTTGTGTAGGAACTTCATGTGTTTCCATTTCCATCACCTACCTATGTAGGTGATAATTCATTCAACAAAAACTCCACAGTATTTCCTCCTTGAGAGAAATTAAGAACAGCTCTGCCTATGGCTGTTTTAAAGTTACCTCTTTCTTTACTGTCTTGATTTGTAATGCTGCATGTGCACATTTCTGAACCTGTTCCTTCTGTTATCAAAATAACTGCATTTTGTTTATAACAGTTTAAACAACTTTGCTGTGGAGATTTTAAAATTAATTTTTTTCCTCAAACTTTCTGAAAATGATGTCAACAGACTGGGATATACTCTGGGGAAATGTCATTTGAGTCAGGCCCAACACCGTTTTTAATTTTCTAAAGTGGTGATCTGATGTGCATGCTTCAGTAGTTTTGTATTGGTTGAGATGGTGAACACACACTTGTAACTACTATCACATGCTTTGTCTTTAAGCTGTCTGAAGTCAAAATTTTAATTTTGTTTTATGAATATAGTATCATGTATCAAGGAAGTTTTTAGTAGACGTGGGAAATATCAAGAGAACTGCTTGCACATACAATAGTGTGGGATTGATTTCTTCAGTTCTTTACAATGAATGTGCACAGTATGTTATTTCTTTATTCAAGGGTATGCTCCTAACATGTTTACATGCAGTCTCTTGCTGTGTCTGTCAGTCATCATAGTTTTTTTAATCACTCATTGATC
Source organism: Odontothrips loti (assembly GCA_038380765.1). Classification (NCBI taxonomy): domain Eukaryota; kingdom Metazoa; phylum Arthropoda; class Insecta; order Thysanoptera; family Thripidae; genus Odontothrips; species Odontothrips loti. The sequence goes on along the minus strand of CM076244.1, from coordinate 16,389,315 downwards.
TAGCTTGCTCCACAATAGATCATGGAATGCACTCGAATAGTAAATCCCAATGACCCTTCTTGCAGCTAATTGGTTTCCTGACAAATGAAAGACAAAAACAAAAATTAAAATTAATAGAAGCCAAATTTTCAGATGCCTCACATCTTCCGTGAATAATTTAAAAATTAATTCTAAAGAGCTAGAAGAGACAGTGTTGTTCAATTCAACAAATAGACCGACACACTGACAGACAAATGGACGTATTTATGAGTGGGAAGGAAGCACAAACATTCCTCTTAAGGAAGGAAACAAGAAATAAGCAAATACCTTTTGAAGTAGAATTGTCTTAGATTTTCTTGTGCTTTAAAAAAAAATTGGATTCAAAATAATTTTTTTGATGAAGTAATGTGCATTTTAAGTTTTGTGCTTAGTTCCCCTCTCATCTCTCAGGACTTTTGACGTAGGTCATCTCATTCGCGTTTGCTTTCTGCCTTTGCCAAAAAATATAAAAAATCAATCAAAACACTAATATGATGGGTCCGTCGGCCCCACATTTTGCCCCTTTTTGCCCTGCCCTGCCCATGCTCATGCCGTGCGTTGCCTCGCCGCCTCGCCTCCACTCTGCCGCCTTGCCACCACTGCCCCCTCCCCCTCTTTCTGTCAAAAAATTAATTTGAACCCCCTTCAGCGAGTGTACGCCATCCCCCTCGGTGCCCCCGGTCAGTTTCACCCCCGCGACGCCCCCGCCCCGCAGTACCACCAAACGGCTATGGCCCACTCCCAGTCCACCCTGTCCCGGTCGGTGCCGGGACAGGCGGTCGGGGGGTACCCGCCATCGCATGCCTACTGGGCCCCCGTCAACACGGGCACCCTGCAGTCGCGTAGCTCACGGTCCGGGGGGCATAGCCAGCATAGCCACGCCGGGGCTGGGGGCGGCGGAGGCCGCGCGAGCATGGGCCATGCGTACGGCTACACAGGTGCGGGCCACGGCCACGGCCACGGCCACGGACAAGCTCAGTGGTGAGGTGAGTCGAGCCCAAATGAGTCGAGTGGAGTCGAGAGAGGAGAGGACAGTTGTGTGTGCGACGAGTCTGAATCGAAAATCGGTCCCGTATGTCGTTTTCGATTTTGATTGAGACCCGTCGCATCGGCCGTGGGTGTTTGCTTGTCCGCCCAGACCCCAGGGTCAAGGAAATAGGTGGTACATTTTTCTTGGTATTCCTATCATCAAAAGTTACAGGTCTGCTCATTTTGTATTAATTTCGTACAGAGCCTTTTTTTATTCTCTCCAACAAATTAAAATTGATCCACCTATTTCCTCTGACCCAGCCCCGAGCTTGCCTACAGCCTTGATCTTTGCCTGTCTGTCATTTAACTCCTGCTAGGCGGGGAAGGGCAACAACTGCACCGCTTGAAGGTTGTTTCACATCTTTACTTTACTTTCTTTTGTCTTTGACCAGACACCTACAGCTTGTGGCATGTTCACCATCTCAACGCATGGAGTAACTTTGTGTTATGTATTTTGAAGAGGCATGTCCCAGTAGTAAAACTTCTAACATATTATTGAGCAGTAAAATTGATGCATTCTCTTGGGAATCACATCCTAGACAATTAAATCCTGAGAAATATCTTCCATAAAAATATTAATAATTTTGAAAATTATATTTTAAAATTTCTCTTTGAAGGCAGTTAGAATCTATGCCCAAAGTACTCAGGATTGTAGGACGATACTCCATGTTCGCACTACTATGCTTGCCTCACTATGTCTGCCACTTGTGAAAAACCAGTGACAATCGTTCCCTGTAAATAGACAAACATGTGCCTGTAAAATGAAACAGGCGTATCTTTCATAGCTGTGAAGAGATCTGGTGGTGGAAATCCTATTTTCACTTCTAACCAGCTCAAAATGTATCCCAATTTTCAGCTCTGTCCAATTTCCCCTATACACAGAACTTCATTCATCACGTAGAATATTTGCAAACTAATTTATCCTTTTTATTTGGTGTGGTGTGGTTCTTAAATTAATGGGGAGTTTAGTGATCAAATTCCAATGAAAAGTTACTCTTGTTAATTCTGCTGTCTCTTGAAGAGCTTGTACAATTCTTAAAGTTCAGCACTAATCTATGTAATCTATATTGAGTTCCAAAAACATTATTTTTCTCCTGTTTAATCTCACAAGGCATCATTCTTTACCCACCATATGAACCGCACATTTTTTCAAGCCACATTATTTTTCAAAAACCCCCATCTTTTCTGTCTGCGTCAATGACAGTGATAATATTAACATACTAACCCACAATCTTTGCTTCTCTAAACCCTCTTCTTTCATACCTCAGCAGAACAGTACACAAACCTCAGAAGAAGTTCTACAGGATGAAGTGTCAGTCAATAATTTCCTGTTGAAGTTCCCTTGGGAATTCCCCCAATTCATGGATTCCTACAGGGGTGTAAAGCCACCTCACAGTTTGTGCAGGGTGTCCTGTGTTAAATTTTTACACCAATAATTAACATGGCATTAATCCTGGATCCTGGAGTCTGTGTGCTATGCCCCAATGAAACGGCCTCTACACCATGTTCTTTCCCCCCACCCCGCCCGCAGGAGCACCTGATCCCCAACTCGGCGTGGCGGGATTACTCGGCCGCCAACACGAACTACGCCTTCGAGGCGTTCGAGTCCGAGGAGAAGCAGCAGGCGGGTCCCGGAGGCGGCCACGGCCACGGTCCCAGCTCCAACTCCAACGGCTCGTCACGTTCGGGGGCCAACGGCAGGGACGTGGTGGACGGCGGACGCCACGGAAGGCCCCCCAGCTACCCTCACGGGGACACGCGGTCCCTGCAGAGGCCGGGGCCGGGGCCTCGAGGGCCTGGCGGGCCTGGCGGGCCAGGCGGGCCAGGGCCCCACATGGGGTACCCGCCGGAGCGGAGCACGTACTCGCTGCCCAGGACGGCGCACCATACGCCACAGCCGCTGCCGCAGCACCACGCTGGCTATTACACGCAGGACCGGCGGAGCCACGGCAACAGCAACGGCAGCAGCCATGGCCACACCGGGGCCGGGGCCGGGGCCACGCGGGAGCTGCAGCCCGACTTCTACTTCATGCCCTCGCAGAGGAAGTACTCCGGCGAGGTTGTGAGGGTGTACGTCGACTACAACACGACGCCGCGCAAGTAGGCGGTGGCTGTGGCAGCTAGACTACTTCCCCCCCCCCCCTCCTTTCCACTATTCGTTTCCCCTTCCATCTACAACCCTGGACTTCCTCCTCACATCCTATTCCTTTCCCCTCCCCCTCCTTAACAATTATAAGTTAATTATTGTAATTATTTTTATTGTGTGCCAATTAAGTGTAAATGCGGTCCGCAGATTGTGTCATTTCATAGAGGGCCATGCCAAAGTATACAACTTTGCTCTGTCAAACTCTTTTTAATAATAATAATAATATTTAATTAAGGATCGAAGGGATTCATGAATTTCAAGCAAGTCACAAGGAATTCTGTATCTAGCATGACAGGGCGAGGTAGAAAATCCAAAGAACAGAAGACGTCAGTTGTTTCTGAAAGGTTCTGCTTTTTGTATTTTCTCAACAGTAAAGATTCTGCTTGTTTCTTGGTGTTAATCTGTTCTAAGCATTGTAGCTAATTTAGTGAGGAAAGACAAATGTGTTAGTTTAGTGATCACTACAAGCTCAGAGGCAGGCCCTTCTGAAGGGTAGGGATAGTTAACATATTAGAATTGTGGACTGAGATAGAATGGTTGTGTATGGATTAATTTGCTGAAACATGGGAATGAATTTCATGCTCAAGAACAGTATTGCGTATAATCTAAGAAAAAAATGCAGTATATCAGTTGTAGCTAATTTTTTTCTATTGTACGAGTACTGTATTACTGTAAATAATTTCCTTGGTGGATTTAAATTTAGGTAGGAAATCCATGAAGGCACAACCTTTTGAGAGGAAAAGTTGAATGTTAAGGTATTTTATATAAGTTATCCTTTTATGTATGTACAGACCCGAAACAATTCCGTAATTGTCGGGTGTTGAATTATGTGTAAAGTTTAAGTGTGAATGAGGGATCAGATCCTAATGTACATATTGTTTTTGAAATGTACTAATCATGTAATTGAGTCGTGTAAGTAATAGTTTTTGTTTGTTTTGTTTTTAATGAATGTACCATACTTTCCTTTTTATTGTTAGTAAAAACATTTTTGACCTCAACTGGATATCTGTCCTTTCATGTCATGTTCACAAATGTCAGAGTACAATCATGTGAGTTAAACTCCTATGTCATCCTTGGAACTTAATTCCATTGAGTACTTTTTGTTGTTGGTTGTTGAGTATTTATTCTGGTAATACAGGATAAAGGAAGGTGTTTGAAAATCAAAGAAGTACTCTCACCGTAACAGGTTTATTTAAATTATTGATTGTATATGTTACGGCCAATACAGGCTCACAATAATTCAGGTTCATCTCAGTCATTTTCCTTTAATGCCACTTTTTTGTATGCCAAAATATCACACAGGTCTGAGTTTACTACACAATTGCTCCTGAGCACAAGAAGTACTTAATAATTTTAGGGCATATAGTTTCTAAGATGTACGATAGATGTGATGTGTGACTGCTTAGAAATAGAAAGTGTACAATCTTCACCTTCAAAATTTCTAAAATTCAAAAATTAAATTTTTAAAATCTTTTCTCATGAGGGTCAACAGTCTTTTACGTAAAAGGTATGGTTACAGCACAATACAGGACCACTCAATTGTCTTTAGTTTTCTTTACCTTAGGGTTCCACATACTAGCTCTATGCTAGCAAAGACTTCTAGTTATGTCATATAAATGTCAATAAAATATTCCCAGCAGGTACTTCATCGATGTGCTATAATTCGATTGCTATATGTGACAAATGTACAATGTGACCAGCCTTACTTTCAACACAAGTATGAGCTTGTATCTGAATGTAGATAAATCTATGTCTAATAATACAACAGACTGTAACTACTTCATTTGTAAATAATAAAATATAAATCTATAAACGTCTCTAATCTTTTTCTGAACTAGTTCCATGAAGATCCTAAGATGATGACAAATCATCACTGTCCTCAATACGTTTAAGTATGAAAACCTCATATCACTGGTTCATGTAACAGGGTCTAACAATTGCCCAAAAGGGGAACAATTTTTACCTTATCAGAAAATTATAATTCCCATATTTTTATCTCACTTGCTCGTGGTGATACAAAAGCCCAGTTGGGAAACTTGTTTATGAAGTGCTTAAACTCCGATGTAAACTCATCCGGGTGGATATGACTGCCTGCTAGACCCACAGTCACAGTTTCATTTGAATTCGTTTTTTGGGGGTCATCAAACTGCAACAAAAGTAAAATTTAACATTAGGATTATATAATATTCATCATTTGTAATTTTTTAAAGGTAATGTCACGGTCTTACTGTGAAATCAATGTAGAAGGACCAGGGTGAACCATCTAAACCTCTTTGGTAAAACACAAAATACGCAGGTCTTTCTTTGAATGGAGTAGATTCTGTCAAATTTGCCTCAAGGCTCCAATGACTCGCGGTAACTCCTTTTACAGGAGAGAACATAAAACTCATCTGTTGTGGCCCTAAAAAAATGGGAAAGAGAGATATTAAGAGGAGTGAAAATAGGAAACGCTCCTAAGTTTCTGCAACCAGTACATGGTTGATTCGTGCATATGTGAAGGGAAAATTCCAATTTGGCAATTTATCAATAACATATAATGAAATAACAGCTGTTAAAACATACATACCACTTATGGTAAACTCCATTCTCTTCTTTGAAGGTGTCAGCTGTTCTACTTTGGTTTGCATCTGGAGGATGGATTGACCAAAGGGCATGGAAGCAGGAACCCATTTACTCTGACGCCTGAAATCTCAAAATAGGTAAAGGCAGTTTTATATTTTGCCTTTCACAGTTAAAGCCTCTTGGGCCCACTGAAAATAAGATAAGATGAAAAGGTGGCTTACACAAAATTCGTCAATCGAGGACTATATAGAGGTAAAGCACAGAATAATTCACTACCACATAATTCTGTAGCACTTCCAGCTGAATTGAGCTCTAAAACAGCACTATTCAAAGTATACAGTGCACTTGGATCCATATTAATGATCCAAAAACCTGAATCAGAAAGTCGAGTCTCTCCAAATTTATCATAGAGAGTGCGCTGAACATGCTGCATGTAACAAGGGCAACACACACACACTCTTATGAGAAACATGGCAGAAATTCATTTTTTAAACACAACAACAAATCTCTCACCCATATGGGGACTCTTTGAAGTACACCAGATTCTCCGGACTGCCACTCATAAAATGGGAAAGGCTGGATGGTCAACACAATGAGCAATCCCAAAAGATGAACAGTTGCTATAGAGACTACCACTGACACATGACGAATGAACATGGTAAGAGGCAGCTGAGGAAGAATGAGTTATCTTTGAGAAAGTAATATCAACAAATAAAATAAGAAACTCCCCAAAAATATTTGACAACAAACCAAAAAGCTAATCATCATAATGCAGGTGGCAGCGGACAAAATCCCAATGTACAGCTCAACATTTAACACTGATCCTGATCGATTGGTTATGGGGACGAAAACTGACATGGCCATGATTGTGTGATATATCCCGATCATCAAAGGAATTGCTGTATGAAGCAATTGCACTGCTATCCACAACCTTCCTGCAATAAAATCAAAAATTATTAACAATCACTATGATTCTAAAACATAGCTGAACAATGCAAATAACACATTTCAACATTGCACGCTCACCACAGTAATTTCTACAAAAGATCAGTCCAACATTGGCAATGGTTGTGCTTAAAATTAAGATTAAAATAAAATAGGATGATCGAACACCTAAAATGGTCCCTATCAGCAATATAACTGTCCAAACAAATTGGGTGCCAAGAGAACTTAATTGTGCTTGTTGCATGTTGGACAGTTTAGACTACAAAGGAAATAAAGACACATAAGAAAGAAAATTTTGTAAACTGAAAATCAGAGAATTAAAGAACTCAGAACACATTGGTAGACTTTTTTCACCTACCCTCTGATTAAAAATGATAAAAGGTCCAAGAATGCAGAATAACGCAGTTGGACAATAATAGAGATATATTTGGTAAAGGTAACTACGATACCACGTTTGAGTACACTTCATCCAGTTCAGGAATGTTGTCAACAAATATATATACAAAATTGAAAGAATCCAGCCAAGTGTAATGCCCAAAACAGCATACACAAACAAACGAACAGCTTCCCGTGGAACCAGACCAGCATCTGCAATTTTTTTAAATGTGAAAGAAGTAACACAGACGGTAGTAAAAATATAAGTTTGTAATTAAAAACTCAAGAACACTTTAGTGAGAAAATTACCAACCTTTCATGGTTTTCAGAAGCAGGACAAAAATTGTGAGAAGGGACAAGATTACTATCACCGCGTTCATTATGGTCCCTGTTGTCTTTGAGTAATGTATGAACCACAACCCAAAGAAGTCAAAATAAACCATAGACCCTCCTGATTGATCAACACTTTCAAGAGAGGGGCTGTTTGCCAGTGCCTGCACGAGTGCAAGCATATTATCACCTGTGTGCTGATATGAACCCAGAGGTACCAATTTCCCATTGTCAAATTTTGTGTGATACACAAATCCATTATCAATATTAGCAAAGTCAACACCTATACAGAAAAAGATATTGCCTATGAGTGTTTCTTTCCTGTTTCTGGAAAACCAAAGAAATTTGCAACTCTATTAAGGATTATAAGGATAATAACATACCTGGTATGTGTCCAAAGTCTCTAAATATTCTGAAATCCGTATCAGATGGGATTACACCACTCTGGAACAATTCTTCAGCCATGACTGAGCCATATGGATGAGGCACTGCATTAGCATATGTCTAGAATTTTAAGATTTTATTTTTAAAAAGCAAGACTGCAATATGTCACTGAAAATAGTAATGATAATAACAACTCACTTCCACAAGCCAAGGGCAATTTGGTCCTGTTTGAAATAAGACTTCTTTTCCTCCAGCACCACAACCCTCAAGGTTGACAAATGTTTTCACATTTTGAGCCCATTCATGCTTTGTTACAAATCCATGGGAAGCCTTGGGATACAGAATTAAAAGTGTTATACTGGGCAGGAGGCAAATTCTAAAATTTCATTTAATAGATTTTCAACCTGAAGTCCACTCTCCTCAGCTCCATTGAATAAGAAAATAATGTCATAAGAAGAAGGTTTAATTGAAAGAGACAAGACGCGTAGCAATTCAAGCATCACAGCGCAATGAAAGGCATCATCACTTGCTCCTGGTGCACAAAAGAATAAAACAAAATAGATTAATGTCAGAACACTTCAGTACTACAATGAAAAATATGATAAAAATGGACCATGTATTTCTTACCAGGACTTCCAGGAACAGTGTCGTAATGACAGTTAACAAGAACTGCAGCAGAGCTGGTTTTGTTTCTTGAGCTCAAGCGAACTACAATGTTCTGGACATTGTGATAGAAACTAGAGTATCCATAAGTGTTTTGCTGAATATGAAATGAGCCACTGACAACTTGACTAGCTGAAGAAATAATGTGAACTTTATTGGATTTTTCCTGTATTTTTAAAATTTCACCGAGTATAAAGTCTCGAGCAAGTACTTCATTTTCATTGCTTCCGACTGGTCTAGGGCCCATATTTATGAGAGAGTTGAGATCAGCTTGAGCTCGAGCTGCAATAAATCTAGAAAGTAATTTTTCTTGGTTATTGCTAACAATTTAAACCCCAACTAGGAACATGGTACAACTTGTGGAATGAGCATAATTGTACCTCTGTGAATCATCTTGGACCGCTGGAGAAGCATTAAGAGATAGTGGTGTTGGTAGATTGTTTTGTAACAGACAGACTAAGAAAGTAACCAGAGCCAGATACCCCATGGATACTAAGGCCCATAGTCCAGGGGTCCAGTTGGAAGTGAAAAATGATTCTGGTGAGAGGAATAACTTCATGTTTGGACCCTTTTCTCTTTGACTGCTCCTACTCAATCCACTGACAAGTTGCTGCTCAATATTAATTAAGTGTTGGTCTTTAAGCTCATCGTGGTTACCACGATATCTCAGAGGTCCTCTATCCCTGCACAAAGAGTAAAAGTCAGGATAAGCAGTTCTAGAAAACTAGTTCACAAAAGGACACTAACTTTTATTCATGTGGAACTAGATAAGCTCCTCTGCATTGTTATCTCTCTACATACACAAAACCTTAAGATAACCCTCCAAAAGAACATTGAATGCCCTGCACGGCGTTCTGTGAAGCATTATAGGACGTACCGATTAGATGTCATTGCATTTATGGAATATGCCAGTTCCAGTGGTAGTACCACAAGAAGAACCAGAATAGCGGGATTAGTTTGACTTGGAGTTCCCGTCGTTTTTGTGGTTCCCGTTTAATCTCATACCGAATAGTGCTGTCGACGATGAAAGATTTGCATGTACACATCGGCTAGCATTAGCACACGGGCGACATAGGACCGAGCGCCGGGTGGCGCCGGGCACGGTTAGACAGACTCTGAGTCTCTCTAGGCAGGGTGTTTGCTGTATTCGGCTGACGTCTGCCTTGTTGAAGAATGGAACTATTGCATGAAGCTTTTATGAAAGTCATCTAAAATCGGTCGCCAAATCCGTTGGCGGAAGTTTGGACACAGGATATTTCAAATTTGCAAGGTTGATGTCAATCAGGGAATGCCCATTCTCAGTGTTTGTGGTCTGTTTTGCACTCTGCATCTTTTTTGTAGTGTATAGTGATATAGTAGGGAGGTAATTGGTGTGAAATAAATGATTGAAATACACAATATATGTTTTTATTTACAATAACTCTGTTCGTACATACCATTTCAAATTGTTACAGTTAAAATGAGGGTGCTAACATAGCAAATAATAGAGACACAAAGTTGATATTGCTACCTAGTAACTAAATTACACTCTGATTTTCCTTAAATTATGTTCTCTTACATCTGTTACATCACAGTTTAACACAGTGCAACACTGATAAATGCCAGTACTGTTAGTTTTTTCCAACATATAAAACCATAACATTACATAACAATGGTAACCAACTTCATTCAATACATCCTGAGAGTATTAAGTTTTATGAAACTGTTTCTGAAATATTGCTGGGATCCACAGAAAGGTAACATCCTTTTAGACCCTGCTATTCCTTGACAAAATAACCAAGACGTCAAAATCTTTCCATTGCAGAGGGTACCAAAAGATACATCGTCTACATAAAGATCTGGTAAAAACAGATATCCTGCCAGTTTAAAAAAGAAAAAACAAATCGTCAAGGTGCCATTAAGGTCCAATTGGCGAGAACTTATGATGAGGTACGCAAAAGTGAGAATAGCTCAATTTCTCTTCCTAATTCGACATGTGTACAATAGGCAGCCACACAAATAAGTGCAGATAGCAGCTCAGGACATCTTTGGAACTTTAACCAAACATGAATTAAAATCAAAAGTCATACCAGGTATAAATGATAAAGAGGGAAAAGGAACCAAGACTTCCCAGTAATATGTTTTGTACAATCAATGAATTAAAAAAAAATTGTAGGCATGAAAAAGTGTGGTTGCACCGCACATCAAGTGAGTATGTACTTTGTAAGAAATCAGTCTTCAAATATCTTGCATCATGCTTTTTTTAACATTAAGCACAATACCACCATTGTTTCCCGCCTACCACAGTTCATTCATATAATATTGTGTCCATTCTAAATATTAAATTTAAAAGTACTTGACCTTAATGAATAAGATGTAGAGCAATAATAGTAAGCACACTACTTTACAGTTATACATATCAGGTACCCTTCAGTATGACAGAACAGAAACAAACAAACCAAAAACAAAAGAAAAAGACTGCTTCAATTTTATGGCCAGAGCATCCTCATGAGGCTACCTCAGCTTCATGCTTTGTGCTTGAGTACGAGCATGTTGATATACTCTCCTTCAAATACCTCAATACTTGAGGCAATACCCTTTAATGAGCAGTCACAGTAAAGAAGGGGAAAGAGGATAGTTCACATCACACATTTCTGTTTCCAAAGGAAAGGGTATAAAAGCAGCAGCCTTTTTGATTCATACTCACTACATAGTAAATAAATAAAAAGATCATTGTAATACCACACTGAGTAGTCATCAACCATACTAAGTTAGTATACAATAAAGCTCACTAATTAAGTACAAGCAAATCTTAGCAATACGGATCATACAAATACATAAACAATACCTTGTGAGATGCTCACAATAAATTAGGACTTAAAAGACTTGCTAGAACAAAATCCATAAAATTCAGACCAAAGGTACCACTGCTGTACAAAATGTATTCCACTTACTTAACATGATAAATTTCTCATGCCAATGAAACAGATAGGCACTAAATTTTTATTACTTGAACAAAACCGAATATCACATGGTACTGTTTATAGCATTTCAGGCCCAGGGGACAATTAATATAAAATAAAACCTTAAAATAAAGCACAAAGGAAGTAAAAATTCATGACAAAGCCGAACAAATCGCTTGTACAAAATAAATGTGGCATTAATAACGTAACTATTGAAGACCTTTTCATAGACAGATTCTGGGAGCAGTAAAACTGAGTTCACCTATTGAAGTCCACTCTGACTTTCATACTACAAACTACCGGTCAATATGAAAAAGTGCACCTAAACTGGTCAGTTTGTCCACACATACACACACACACAAAAAAAAAAAAAAGTACTCGGAAGGACGACTTAGGTTTAAATAAAGCTGCGACCAGCACAGTGCTCACGATGACTTGACTCACTTCACCATTACATTAGCCCTGATGATGTTGAAGGTATAGCGTTAAAAACTTCTGGGAAAGGTCCTTCAGTCCACTGAATCAAACTATGTTCACTCATTTTTGATGAAGCAAAGTGATCTTTAAGAAGAGTTTGTGAGAAATTACAGTGCATAGTGTAGGCTTCATTTTCATGACCACTATCACCAGATATTCTATATAGGTCTGAAAAAATGAAAAAAAAAGCACGATGAGTACATGCATTATTGTTTCATATCATTAACACACCATTATAAAGCAACAGGACTTTTACCTTTCAAAATTGCTGACGCCCAAAGTTGAACATGAACATCAGGTATTTTACTTGCTAGCTGCATCGCTGGGGTAACCATGTTCATACTTTCTTTTGAATTGCCCAGGGAAAGAAATATATGACCCAATAGGACAAGAGAGCATGAAGTCAGACGATTAAGATCTTCAGCATTAGCCATCTTCAGGGTTTCTCTCAAGTACCTCTTTGCTTCATTATATCTTGCTTGAAAAAATGATTGCAAGCCCTGAACATAATATGCAGCTGCTCTCAGACTGTGTGAGTGGGTAGGAAGATTTTCTGGATTTATATTATCAAATAATGCAGTAAATTCTGGCTCTCGCTTGGCTCGAAGGTATACAATTGCAAGGTTTAAGTTGGCAAAGGTTCTTAAATCCCGTTCCTTAGTGCACTGAAGTGCACATGAAAACTGAACCTCAGCTGCATCCATACAATTCATACTCATTGCGTAAAGGCCAAGCATAGTATGCAACTGAGGACGGTGTGTTTTCAGTAAAAGTGGTTGCTGCTGACACAAGTTGCAAGCTTGGGATATTTCTTGGAGCGCAAGCGTCTTATTTCCCATCACTAATCGGCACATGATGATGTGTTCCAAAAGCATTAATTGAAAAACTGACAGAATAGGCTTGTTGTCTAGCACTGCGCAAAAAAAAAAGGAGAAACGCTCAGGTTATTATGCTTCTAGTCCGCTGCAACGCACATAGAATCAAAAACCACTTACCTTTTAATTTTTCTATTTGTGCGAGTGCTTTATCGGTATACTCTTGAGCTTTGTTCATATAGCCAGCTTGCATGGAATGCATTACAGTTACCAAGTATACTAAAACATAAAGATGTTCCTTGGGCATCCATATAAACATTTCACCTGTATTCCCACTTGAAACAACTGAAAAGAAAATAAGGTTTAACGTTTATCACCTTATGTCTATACACAAAAAGGATTTAGCTAAGATTTTAAATACCTTCATCTGAGGGCCAAGTGGGCATCATGATGGTCTGAATGCTCTGCTGTAGTTGTTTTAGGCAAGGTTTCACACTCTTGACTTGCCCAGCCATAAGATAGTGACAGACCTAAACCAAAATATCAGGACAGTTAAGGAAAGTGCAATGAGACAATACTAGGTCAGTCCAACTACCAGTTTTGTTAAGAAAGAGGAATAAGATAAATTTTAAAATATACGAGAAGTAGAATAATAAGCCATACTTGTAAAACCAAGAAGAACACCCTCAAGTATTCCTTCTGAAATTGATTGCCCTGCCATGTGTCCACTAAATGACCAGCTTGATTCAACAGAGGCAGCACTTCATGGTATTTTTTGTCAATCAATAAAAGCTAGAACATCAGAATGTATATGTAATATAAATTTCCAAAAAAATAAATGCAGATAGATGCAAATTTCAAATTACCATTCCTTTACTAAGAAGAAAGAGAACTCTTGTGTAGCCTGCAGCTGAAATGTGGGCATAATCAACTCCAACCCCAAGTAGGCTGCTAGCCAGCTCATAATCACATTCACTTGCATGAATTTGCTGAAGACACAAATAACAAAATTGAATAAACAGTTGCAATCAAATCCAATTACAGACAAAGCAAGTCAAAACTTACAGCTAGTTGAAATATTAAGCGACAGTGCCAATAAATGCTGTGTTGAGAGAGTTCTATGGCTTTCCGTAGGATTGGTTTAGAGAGACTGGATTGCTGTTGCTGATCATGGAGTTCAGCGAGAACACTAGCTGCCTCAAACTTAACATCATCAAATTGATTGATAGTTTGAGACAAACACCACTGAAAACAAAAAGCATCACGAAATAAATAAATAGAAAATAGATATTGCTAACAATGTTTCTAAAATTTGACAGATGTTTCATTCGTTTCAGGGAAGTCAAATAGAATCATGAAAATTCAAATGTATCAACAAACAGAAGAGGAATGCTACTCGGTCAACTTTTAAATTTGAAGGTTATGTTCATCATACAAAAGACTTTGTACAGGTCAAACTTCAGAACGTCAGCCTACATAAGACACTCCATGCATTCAGTTTGACTGATAACATGCAAATCCGTAAAACAAACACGTCAAGACTAACCGCTTGTTCTAAATGATTCCTAGCCAAGTCGATGTTTTTCGTGTGCTGTAATAGGATGTTTCCAAGTTGGAGATGTGTTCTTGCCTCCACTCTGTGTGGAGGCTTAAAGTGAAATACGGCTTGCAAGCACTGAATACACAATTTTATATTGGGAGGACTTGAAGTTCGAAAATTTTCGGCCAAACCAAGAAGAGATAGATACCAGGCATCTTGAGACGACGCCATCTTTGTTATTTACGTGCTGGCGGCAGCACCAGGCAGCACACGACGCCTGAGGTCTTTGCGAGGCTAGGCGTCCGTCCGCTGCCATATCTCCCCCCTTCCGCTTCGCATTTCATTTTGGACTCTCGGCTCTCGGTTTCAAGCAGTTACAAGCGCTTGAATTTAAGATTTAAGTGCTCCCTCTACCCTTACCCGAAGTAAAAAAAAAAAAAAAAACTAAATTTCGCGATGGTCAGCAACAGTTACGCAGACCACCGACATTTGGACGCTCCTGAGTCTCTTGCGGAATGTGCATGAACGTTGCGAGTGGCGCAAAAGCGAGAGGGAAGGACTCAAGGACTTGTAGGCATTTATGCGAAGCGAAGGAATGCCAGCGCACTGAGTGTAAACGATTACTTTATTCGTTTCCGTACAAAATTAAGTCTCATATGTACAAATAACATTAAGATTGGGATAAGTTCATGCTCATTTAAAAAAATAACTTCATATCACAAGCATTGCGTCGTCAGCAGGTGGCTCTTATCGTCAAGACAGCTTTGCTTACATTAGCCGTTGAGAGCGAAAACGTTCCTGGCTGAACACGCCAGCTCACAGCAGCGCACAGCGCAGTGCCAACACGGCAGCGCGACACCCACGACAGGCACCGCTGGTTTTTGCTGTCACAAAGTTCCAGCGGGCCCAACCATTTCACTTCACCGGGACAAGCGGGGACGATAGAGGCTGAGCCAGGCTGAGCCAGGATGAGCTGCGCGTGGGATTCCAATCCAAATCGAATGATGGGCCTGGGCTCACGTCGATACAGTTCCGGTTGGTGAAGGTGACTGACTTTTCACCCGGACGCTACACGCGGCCCGAGGGTTGTTTCCCAACGACAGCGAGGAGTCACAGTCGAATCACCCGTGTCCTCCACGAGGAGGCACCCGGCCACACCCGGCACGCGCCACAGAACCGTCCACGGCCGTGGGCTACTTGTCGGGGAGGGGCAGCACCCGCTCGTAAGAGTCCCTGCTCGTCACGGCGTACTCTATGCTCCTGTACATTAGCAGCAGGTTCTTGCGGTCGCCCTCCACGGCGTCGTACACGTCCCGGACGACGGGCCACATGTCGTCGTCGAACTGGCCGGCGGCCGCCAGGTCGCGGAGGTACTCCCACTGCAGGTCGCCCATCTTGTGCGTGTGCCGGGCGGGGAACTGCGCCAGGTGCTTCTTCATGTCCTCGTCCTCCTCGCGCTCCATCTGCTCGCGCGGCGGCAGCGTGATCCTGCCCAGGAACGCCGAGAGGAAGTAGCGGATCTGCGGACAGGACATACAGCGGTGAGGAGCGGAGCGCATGAGCAGCGCCACGCAGACGCGGGCCGGGGGCAGCCGGGGGCCTACCTGGTAGTGGAAGATGACGAAGGGCACGACGCAGTAGGGGATGCCGATGAGGGCCATGGTGGGCCGCTCGCGGTGCAGCATGTGCTTGTACAGCGGCACCACGCGGTTGTTGACCACCCGCACGCCGCACTCGGGCGCCAGGAAGGGGAACGTGAACTCGTAACCTGGCGGCCCGGGGGAATTCAGAATGGAGGTGAAAATAAAGTAAAGACAACGGTTTGTTTCCATAAGAGTTTGGCCGGCCTCGGACCTACCGGTAGCGAAGATGATGGCTTCGGCGCGGGCCGAGGTGCCGTCCAGGAACACGAAGCCGTCCTCGGTGGCTTCCTGGATGCCCTTGACCTGGTGGACGTTGTCCGGCAGGCGGGAGGGGACGGGGTCCCGGTTGTGGCTGAGGTACACCTTGTTGGCCACCTTAGACACCTCGACGGCGATGTCCAGGCCGGAGGCGTTGGCGCCCAGCACCACGACGTCCTTGCCGGCGTACCGGCCGGGCTCTCGGTAGTCGTGGCTGTGCATGCTGGACCCGCCGTACAGGCTCATGTTGGGCACGGTGGGCGTGTGCGGGACGGAGTAGTGGCTGCGCGGGCAGGGAGCAGAGTAGAAGGGTAGAAGGGTTGGTGCCGGGGTTCCGGACCGGAGCAGCCGATCCCAGCCCCAACCAGCGACTCACCCGTTACATACGAGGACGGCGTCGAAGACGTGTTCCAGGACGCGGCCGGTCTTGAGCTCCTCGACGATGACGCTCCAGCGGCTACCCTGAGGGCTGACGCGCTTCACGTGCGTGTGGTACTGGAAGAGCAAGAGAAGTGAGCGTGAGCGGCGGGGTAGGGCGGGGTAGGGCGGGGCGGGGCGGGGCGGGGCAGCCGGCAGCCGTGGCGGTAGGCACGCCCGTAGAGCACACAGGCGCCACGGGACTGCCTACTGCCTACCCACCAGGCGCTCCCGGCCCCGCGCAGCCACAACACACAGCACGCACCTGGATGTATCTGAAGAGGTCGAAGTGCTGGGCGTAGGTCTTAAGGTAGTCGCGGATCTCCTGGTGCGTGGCGTAGGACCGGCCGCCTTTCTTGAAGGGGAAGTCTGGGTAGCTCATGACGTGCTTGGGAATGTTTATCCTGGAGGAGCGAGAAATATCAGAACAAGTAGGTTCTTTGCGTCACCCCGGCGTTATCGGGTACGGGGTCCTTGAAGGCGGGGTCCGTCAAGGCGGGGGCCGCCGGAGGCCGCCGGGGGCCGGGCAGGCCGGCCATCACACCCCCTGCCCAGGTCTGCCAGGCCCCCGGCCAGAGGCCCCCGGCCAGAGGCCCCCGGCCAGAGGCCCCCGGCCAGAGGCCCCCGGCCAGAGGCCCCCGGCCAGAGGCCCCCGGCCGCCACTCGTCTTGGTTGCGAAAGCACGGCCGATCCAACGGATCGATCGCGGGGAAATTTCCGGGTTTCACTTCCGGGTGGCGGTGACCAGCGGTGACGCCAGTGCGCTTCTCGACCCCCCACAAACACATGTGGCCATGTGGCGTTGCTTCACTGTTTACGCTCCGCCACTATCGCCGCACTGCCACATGGAGGGCGGCACGCAGCACGGGGGACACCGCTTGCCTGGCCACAGCCTTACCTGAGGTTGCGGTACATGCTGGAGTGCACGGGAAGGCCGAACTGGTCCAGGCCCACCTTCTCGTTGTAGACCCAGGTGCCGCCCACGTTGCCCGTCTGCTCGAACACGGTGCAGGGCACGCCGGCGGCGGCAAGGTGGCGCGCGGCGCACAGCCCGGCGGCGCCCGCCCCGATCACGGCCACCCGCCGGCCCTCGCCGGGCCTGAGGACGGGCAGAGGAGAGGACAGCGTCAGCATGAGGGCAGCGAGGGTGGCAAGGGCAAGGTGTTCTAGGGCATGACTACGCTGCTGCTCCGTGGCGAGGCGGCCCCCCACCTTCTCCGCCCCAGTCAGCAAGTGAATCAGGTAGTGAGTAGCTAACACTTTTGCTTTTGACGGGGCGGGACGGGGCAGGACAGGCGCATCACCGGCATCAGCGCCAAGGCGTTGACTCGAGTCAGCAGCGAGGGTGAGGCACTCTGTCTGAGTTCGGAGTGAGAATAATTAAGCTTTCAGAGTGGAACTGCCTGAGTTCAGAGTGAGAATTCAGCTTTGTGAGTGGAACTCTTAAGTTCAGAGTGCGCCACGGTAGGCCAGTCCGCACATGTACAGACTGCGTTTGCCCGCCCACTAGGCGCTTCTTTTGTGTGCTGCTGTGAGGCGGCATAACTGTAAACGCTACTCGTTTTGTATAGTTCGTACTCACTCACCTTCACTCTCACACCTTCACCCTCACTCACGAGCTGCACTCTCACACCCGCACCCACAAGCTGCACTCTCACCCTCTCACTTGCCTGAGTTTCAGAGTGAGTTAAAAAACGGCAAGGCTCTAAATCGTCAAGTTTTTCGAATTTTTGTCTGAAACTTGAGATGTAGCATCAACGAAGAAATTTACTAGGACCACTTTATTTTCATGAATTTTGGGAAACTTTTTTTTCTGCTGTCTCAAGAACCGTGGGCGGTAGCAAAAAAATGACGGCGGATTTGGCTCAAACTCAGTTCCAGAACCCCTGTGGAGTCATCGTAACGTCGCTACAACACGTTGGAATGGGCGTACTTAAACATTCAACCACACTCTGAAACATTGAGAGTTCCTCCTACGTCACTCCAAAACCTGCACTCTGGGGCCGTGCACTCAGACCCCTGCACTCCAAAAATCTGCACTCTGGGGCCCTGCACTCATACTTGACACTCTGAACTCTGCACTCTCAAACATGCCATGAGTGCGTCGTGCACTCTCCAGGAGGATGCGAATTTCTGATAAGAATTGTTGCACTCAGAAGTCGAGAGTGAGAGTGTTGTACTCTGAACTCTGGAACTTTCTTAGTGCATTTTCAGCAGATCGTGGCGACTCTGCTCTGCGCCGTGACCCGCCCCGCGAGTGACGTGATGTAACACCGGCACGGCACGGCACGGCACGGCACGGCACGGCACGGCACGGCACGGCACGGCACGGCACGGCACGGCACGGCACGGCACGGCACGGCACGGCACGGCACGGCACGGCACGGCACGGCACGGCACGGCACGGCACGGCGGGGGCTCGCCTCGCCACTGGGCCGGGCCGAGCTCATCGGGCAGGGGCAGACTAGAGCCATTG
This sequence comes from Odontothrips loti, assembly GCA_038380765.1. Classification (NCBI taxonomy): domain Eukaryota; kingdom Metazoa; phylum Arthropoda; class Insecta; order Thysanoptera; family Thripidae; genus Odontothrips; species Odontothrips loti. The sequence continues at coordinate 16,370,295 of CM076244.1, read as the reverse complement.
CAGCGTCGTTCTAGAAGCCGCAGCCGGCCCAGCCGGCCAGAGTCTGCCCTGGTCACTGCTCTGGCCAGCCGTTCGAACCCTTTCCCCCTCCCCTCCCCACGCGGACCCAGTCGGGCCGGGCGCATCCCGCCGCGCTTATCGCGTGACATAATTGTCAGTGCGTGTGTGTGTGTGTGTGTGTGTGTGCATGTGTGTCTCTCTGCCGAACATACACACACACACGCGTCGTCACCAGTACCAGCCGCGATGGCTAATGTGATAAAGGGGTGGGCATGTGAATACCAACGCCTCATCTGTACCTATCCTAACTGTACCGCACATCGGCAACGACGAAGAGAAGGGGTGCCGTGCCGTGTCGTGTGCCGTGTCGTGTGCCGTGTCCCGCCTCCGCGCGCGCTCAAAAAAACCGGATGCCGGTCAAACGTGGAAAACAAAACGAGAAGAAAGAGGCATTCGAGGTGATGGTACTTTTCCAGAGCCCCCACCCGCCCCACTGTGCACAACTTCTCGTCGTTTTGGTCTCTGTAACTCGCGAAGTAGAGATCGAAATGAAATGCAACAGGAGAGTGGCAGTATGGGTTCCCGCGGCTCCGACATGACTCGTCCGCGTGGTGCGGCCTGGTGCGGCGTGGCGGGGATTTGGTCATTAGGTTTTATTTGGCGGGTCGGGAGTGAGTATCTCAAGGCTGGCATTGTGCTGCCCCACCCCGACCCCATGAGCTACTGCGCATCAAAATACTCCAGGGCCGTAGCCAAGGGGGGGGGGGTTAAACCCCTTCCCCGAAACCGGCGACCGGGGTAGGCAACCCGCATGACAAACGCCTGAATGTAGGCAATTAGCGCGACATATCCCCCTCCGAAACCCAAGTCTGGCTACGGCCCTGAAATACTCACGAGTGCGCGCCCGTGGCGGCCCGTGGCGGCCCGTGGCGGCCCGTACCCCCTGCTGGACACACGCTGCCCCCACCGCTGGCACACATCGCCCCACATCGCAACGCATCCAAAATTTGAAAAGAAAATAGCCCTACTCAGCTTAATTGCTCTCACACGTTCTGGAAACGTCATCACTCCTTTCCTTGGGATATGAATGTGATAGGGACGGTGGGCGCAGGCCTTGGTAATACGTTGGCGGACGGGGGCCACGGCCAGCAAACTTATACAGTGTAACGTGTCGTGTGCTACTGCTGCTGCTGCTGCTGCTTTCCCAGAAGGAGAAATAATAAAAACTGATAAAGATGCGTGAAATGGAACAATTACGATAATGAAAACCGCACTAGGTCTGACTCTGGAATATTCCCCCGCCCCGCTGTAGTGTCTGCAAGCCGTTATCTGGCCGGGCCGGGCGGGGCGGGGCGGAGGTGAGTCCCGGTGGCCGATGCCGGAGCCGGGGACGGGAACGGGTACACAAAGTCGGCACAAAGTAACTATCGGAGTACAAAAGTATTCGCGACCTCCCCGACCCAGCCGGCTTGGCGATCGGGTGGTAATGACCATATACAGGCAAAAGACCGCGCTCCCGGCCGAGCCGGACCCTTTCACCGCCTTTCTTCCTCGGCCGCGCCAAGCGTCTGTACCGTCTGTACACTCTGTACACTCTGTACACTCTGTACACTCTGTACACTCTGTACACTCTGTACACTCTGTACACTCTGTACACTCTGTACACTCTGTGTCTAGGGCGTCCCCTGAGGCCCCCCGCAGACTCACCGGGCGCCCTCGGAGTCAGGCTGCTGTGGACCGACCACCATGGTGCCGCGTGGAGTATGGAGTACCTGGAAAACGCGCGGGCTGCAACTGCAACAGGAGAGAGCACCAGGCAACAGGCGTTAACGTCAGCGGCTTGCTGTTTGACGAGGTGCAGGGCTGGGCGGGGCGGGCGGACCCAGCTCCCGCCCCCGCCTGCCCCGTTATGCTGTGCAGAGATAAAGACATCGGGCACGCGACACGCGGCACGCATGCGTACGGCGTACGCGCGCAGGGTGCGGCGGGGGCTGGGGGCTAGGGGTGGGGGTGGGGGCGGGGGCGTGGCGTCAACGCGCCGTGTTGTGGTCTGTTTCTACATGACCTCACAAGGCTGGTCGGCACTGACGGCACACTGCAGACGCGTGTGACGCCGCGTCCAACTTGTTTTTGTTGTCATTTCACACACACGCTTCTCTTACGAAATGCTGCGGCGGCGGCCAGCCTCGGTAGTATTCGAACCCCCGACGACCCTTGCCCTGGTTTACGCCGGCGCCGTCGTGCGGCTGGCGTAAGGTGCTCCGCCTTGACACGGCGCCTGCTCCGCTGCCTGCAGCACGCTGCACCCTCCTCCCGCCGAATGCACCCATCTAGTTGTACCCGTTTCGGCGGGTGCTACGAACCGGTTCATCTGGCGCAGCCGAAAACGGATAGCACCCGACCTGTCCTAGGCGGGTGTTTGCACACCCGACGAGACCTGACCTCTGACCCGACCCGAAAGGCGGCGCGCGTCTTGGCTCCAGCGGCTCCAGGGTATCGAAGGATTAATTAAGTGTCTGCAGTGGTCACCCGCTTTAGTTCTGCAGGTTTGGTAATATTCCTTGCTAAGAGTACACTTATGGCAGAAATAACTCCCCAAATCATTCTAGATGGGATTTATGTATCCTCACTAATCACTATCCTATCCATAGAGTAATAAGCACTCCGCAGTGCTTATTACTCTATGATCCTATCCGGCCGAGTTGTAGTGAAGCCGTAGGGGGTCCTTCTCACTTTAGCTCCGCCCCTTTTCCCCACTCCAAATCTGATTCTGAGGCGGAACTGGAGCGGGACTTCCGTTTTCTGACGACACCCAGGACCGCGGTGGCTCAGTCAGGGAGCCCCTCGGGAGCGCAGGAGCGCCACGGCCAGGAAGACGTCGATCCGCATCCACCGGCTGATGCAACAGGAGGCGCAGGTTGGCAGGGGCGGCGGGGCGCAGCGGGGGGCGGTGCAGACAATGTCAGGGCCACGGCTTAGCCACGGCTGGCGCCAGCTGGCGCCGAGGTGTCTGCCGTGGCACCGCCAGGCTCCGCTGTGACTCGAGTCATTGACCGCACGGGGAGAGGGTGGGTGGGGGTGGGCAGGGTGGGTGGGGGCGTCCCCGACCTGCAGGGCGTAGCCCATTCGCAAACCCGATTTGTCCAGTCCGAGAACAAATAGCGCCTGCTCGGTAGGCAACCACGGGCTTCTACATGCACGCGTATCGTGCGGGCTGGCCTACCCTAGCCATCGCAGGCGCTAGGCGTCGCCGCTGGTCGCGGTTTCAGGAAGGACACTCACCTGCCTGTCAGCGAAGAGACCGACTAACGACCGATCGGAAGGAGGGAGAGGGGGTGGGAGAACGAGGGGGACGTTCGCCCCTTTTTGGCGCCAAACTTGACTAGGAGCGACGACGTATTTCCGTCCAGTGGCGGGAGGCGTGGGGCGCCGCGGCCTGTGACTGCGTGCGTGCGGCTCAGCTGACGCCTGTCAACTGCCCTGTGCCGTGCCGCTGTGCCGCTGTGCCGCTGCTCTGCCAGCCCGACCCCATGGCTGTGCCCTGCTCCACCCCGCCCCGCCCCGCAGCCTCCGTGCCCTGCCCTGCCCTCGCCATGCCTCACGCTCACGATGGGCTGGCACGGAGAGAGGGGGGAGTTTGTACGGCCAGTGAAAGGCAAGGGTGAGAGGCATAGTGAGAGGAGACGGGGGAGGGGGGCTGTCTGAATGGCAGGGTGGGGGTTCAGAAATAGACTGGGTGTCCGGGCAGTGTAGTACCAGCTCCTTTGGGTGAGGTACAGTACTGCGCCGGTCGCACATCGTTGCAGGGATGCATGACCATCACGTGTGGACCACGTTGCCCATCACGTGGTGGGGGCGGCGGGCGCCGGCCGGAGTCGCCGGAACGGACCGCGCCTCGATTCAGACCCGGCCCGGCCCCGGCCGAATCACACTGGCAGTGTTAATGTGCGCTTCCCTCTCACCTTAACGAGAACTGGGACTGGGCTGTCCAAACAGACCGCACGGCACAGATAGGCCGTCCTTCCCCCGTCCCGCCGACGGGGTCAGACGCGTCACTCAGCGCCCGTCGGCACCATCTAGCCTAGCACGGCCTCGGGCAGCTCGGGCGCAGCCCAGCAACGCACCAAGTCAGAGTCTCCGGGCCGGGAAGGTCAAATGTGAGCGAGTTGCACGTGAGTGTGATGGGTACACCCCGCCCCCCGCAGGACTCGACGCAAGTTTGCTAGGAGAGCCGACGCGACGTGGCATCGAGCCCGGTCAGACCACAGAACCATGAAGTAAAGTTAAACTCCACCAGCAGCATGCGTGCGCCGTGTGCCTGCAAGTGCGTGTCGGGTGAGGGGGTTGTTGGGGTTGGGGATGAGGGCCACGAGGGCAGGCTCCTCTCCTAGCGCCGGTGCGTCGGTGGGTAGGCAAGCCCGCAGCGCAGCTGTGCTGCCTACCCGCCCCGTGGCGCCCTGCATTCGCGGAACGCCTCTAAAATTTAAGTCATGGGTCGGCAGGAGAGTACAACTGAGTACAGCTCGACTTGGAAGAGGGAAGTGCTATTGTTAATGCCACGCCCGTGACACAACAAAGCAGAAGACACCACTCCCACCCCGCCGACCTTCACTCCTTGCAAACCCCTTTCGGCCCCAAATTTTCCCCGGCAATTACCACCATGTCTAGCGGCGCTAAATCATCCAAGTTTAACTTCAACGATGCCCTCGTCTTCGCCGAGGTGTGCAAGCGCGAGTTCCTCACACGGCTGCAATGGTTCGAGAAGAACTACAAGCGCGTGTACGAGGCCAAGCCGGCCGAGACCGTGCCCAAGAAGGCCCGGCTGCTGTACGAGGAGATCGTGGCACGGCGCGTGGGGGACCACCGCGGTGGACCCCGCTTCGTGGTGCAGCACGCCCTGCCGCCCGTGCCCCGGCCCGACCCCAGCATCGAGGTGCTCCCGCCCATGCGGCCCGTGCCCCCGCCGGAGAGGGCGCTGCTCCAAGGTAGGCGGCCTGAGGGCTGAGGTGCTCCAACAGCACGGCACGGCTACGGCTCTGGCCTCATGCTGATGCCCTGCTTCTGGTTCACAGAGGGCTCGGGGCCGTTCCTGGCCGCCCGCTACCGCACCAGCCCCGACGAGCGCTACTACTTTCCGATCACGTCCAACTGGGACTACGGCTGGCTGGTGGAGCACATGCCGCTAACGTCCGCCGGCCTCAAGATCCACGGCCGCAAGAACATCATCAGGGAGACGTTCCTGCGGCGCAACGGCGTGCACCCCGAGCTCGGCCACTACCGCCACACCACCAGCCACAACCTGGACTTCCCCTTCATTTAAACAAAGATATGCTCTTCAGAACCAGCGGGGCCAGAAATTTAGAAAGAAAAAGGAAAAAAAAAAAGGAACTACAATTATGTGGTAAAAAAAAAGAGCTGAAGATTTAAAAGCCACACAGCAAACTAATTTGAGAAGACAGTGTATGAGAAATAAGAAAACACATTCACAGTTTCAATTAGTTTATTCTCCGCTCAAAATTAATGAACATAAAAAAAGTTAGTTTCATAAGTTATATGGAGGGAGTCTTCACAGCAGCTAAGTCTTTTAAAATAATTTCAGAAAGCTTTAAAAATTCCTTTGCTGTTTTGGTTATGCCTTTCCTGCATCTTCCTTCAAAGTAACAGTCCTGTTGAATACAATCTGTAACAAAGAAATAAATGATGAAAGAGAAAAGGAGACAAATTCCCTTTCTTAATGAGAGAAAACTGGGTAAGAAAGATCAATACCTGGGAAGGAGTAGTATCAGGATCCACAGAGAAAAACCCAATTCTTTCAAATTGGAACTTGTCATATACTTTTACATTAGCCAAAGAAACGTCTCCTAAGGCCTGCATACATCTCAGGGAATCAATATTACAATCTGACAAAAAACCATTAGGAACTTCTTTGGGATCCTCAGGATTTTTATGATTGAAGCTACAAACAAAATAAATTAATCCCATTAGTGTGAAGGTATGGGCGAAAATAAGTGAGAAGCATTACAAAATACAGGTTGTACTCACAGCCGTTCATACAGGCGAACTTCAATGTTGAGAGGATTGGAAACCCAGTGAATGAAGGCTTTAGGTTTGTTGTTGGCATCTGCTCGGGCGCAGGTCGCTTTAAGCTCCATAACATCTCCGCATCGACCGCGCAGCACTTCCGTGACTGTGATTACGTACCCTGAGTGCCGTAAACCGACTGATTGATTTACTGTCAGCCTCTTGTAGCCTTTATCTCCAACCTGTGCATAAATAAAACAAGCCACATGTCAGTAAGATACATGTATATTGAGAACTCCCACACAAAATCTTTGTATAATTGTTACAGACCTCTCTAAAATCTTCATGATCAATGAAAATTTCAGGTCCAAATGGTACAGTGTGTTTCTTTGAATTGGGGTCTGCGGGAAAATCTGGAACTTCAACTTGAATGGCTGATTCTCCAGGGAAGTTGGTGATGATGACACGAAGAGGGTCCAGCACAACCATAGCTCTAAAAAGCATTATAAAGTTGTGGAACAATATGCTTAAGTGTCTTGTAATTACGCAGAACCATACCACAAAGAGTGGTTATTACCTGGGAGCAGTTACATTCAGGACATCACGAACACATGCCTCCAGCATATGTGGGTCTACAACAACTAAACTACCAGTTAATCCCATCTGAGCACAGAAGTTGTTGACAGCTTCTGTGGGGAAACCTCTTCTGCGGAGAGCAGTGAGAGTGAAGAGGCGGGGATCATCCCAATCTGATATAAAAGAAAAGTTAAGCAAACTGAATTAAATTACAATTTCTAATAAGTCAGTGCATGGAAGCACTGCTTTCAAATTAATATTTTTACCTGCAACAATTCCTTCAGTGATTAGCTTTGCAATTTTTCTTTTAGAAACTACAGTGTAGTTTACATTAAGACGTCCATATTCCCATTGCACAGGGCAGTAAATATCTAGTGCATTGCAAAGCCAATAATACGAGGATCGTCTGTAGAAAGATGTGACAGCATTTATGATAGTGCACTGTAAATATAACACTAAGAGGTGAGACTCTACAGTATTTTTTTACCTTGATTGGAATTCCTTTGTACACAGAGAATGAGTAATATCCTCAATAGAGTCACACAGGCAGTGAGTGTAATCATAGGTTGGGTAGATACACCATTTATCACCAGTGCGATGATGAGGCATATACTTAATACGATAAGCTACAGGATCCTGTTTTCCTTCCTCAAGGGTTACTTTCATCCTGAGTGTAGCTTCACCTTCTTCAAGCTTTCCATTTTTCATATCCTGTACAAAGCAATTGAAGCGAATGCATTAAATTTTCAATGAATAGGATTTACTTTTACAAGAGAAAAATAAAGGCAAACCTGGAACAGCTGAAGGCTTTCGCCAAAAGGTCTGTCGCGCCATGGGGAGGGAGGAGCATCGATACCTTTTACCTCTTCGGCGGTTTGATGACAAACATATGCCTTCCCCTCCTTGATCAGTTGTATGGCCCATTCATACAGTTGATCAAAATAATCAGAGGAATGGGTGATTTTTGAAGGCTTGTAACCTGAGAAGAGATTCAGCCACACAAAAATAGTTTCAACAACTTTTCTCTCACTTTCAATATACAAGATATGATAAAAATAATAAAACCTTATCAACCCACCTAACCACTCCACCATCTCCCTGATACCAGTAAAGAATTTCTCCTCTTCTTTTTCTGGATTGGTATCATCATAACGAAGATTGCATTCACCTCCACGTGAAATAGCGTAGCCAAAATTAATGTTGATAGCTTTGGCATGGCCAATATGCAAAATGCCATTGGGTTCAGGAGGAAATCTTGTGATTACCTAAAGATCAAATATTCTTAAGATTGATTTACATGAAGCCTCAATAAGCATTACAAAGAAACAAACCCACCTTGCCACCAGTTCGCTTCAGATGTTCCTGCAGACGCTGCATGGTGTTTGGCGTGACAACATATCCTTCTGTTTTGAAATTTTCACCAGGCTTATGAAAGTTGACTTTGGCCATCAATTCTACCATTGTAACTGGAGCTGCTGAACCTAACATATCAGATCAATTCATTTTACTGTAAGATGCCAAGAAGATTTTTTTTTCTTTACAGAAAAAGAAATGAAACCTAACCACTGGTCTTGTCATCTGTTGCATCCTTGGAAGATGTTTTTGGATCTTTGGCAGCCTTAGCTTTTTTATCTGACTTCACCGGGGGTGGGGCTAGATCTGCCTCCGTTTTGGGTCCTAGTAAGTTCATTACCTGCACAATTGATACAATTTACTTAAAATAAAAAAAAGAACATTTTCACACAAGGAAAGAAAATTCAGTTAAAAGTAGCTGCAGTACCATGAGATCCATTTCATTTTTCACAGCCTTGCCATCTGCCCATTTTAATTCATTTCTTACAGTCTGCATTAAGGGGAAGTAATTAAATCTGTATCTGTAAGGGGAAATGTAAATAAACAAAAAGTTAGATAAAAAAGCCATGACACAAATTGACAGAAATTAAAAGTAACTTGTAGGGACCCTACCTATTTTTAAGTAGCTCATCTTTGTGCAAGTTTATTTGTTTCTCCACAGCATGTTCAATATCTTCAGCAGTGATTTTAACACCAACACCACATGCTTTCTCAAATTCTAAAGTATTAACAGATCCTTGAAGGTGCGATAGAAGATACTCCAGTGCCGCTGCAAAAAATACAGCAGAGACCTCAATACAGATTTGATGAAGACAGAATTAATGAAAGAAGAAACAAAAAATAATATGGTCCCTTACATACCATCTACTCTTAGAGTTGAATCAAGTTTTCCCTGAGAAATGTATTTTGCAACAAGTTTGAAGTGCTGCGCAATCTGAGGTTTGGCTTTCGATGCGAGGTGGTAAAGCAAGGTGCTGACGCCATTGTCCTTCCAGGTTGAAATGTCACTTTCTTCCTTTGCCTGCAACACATTTTTAAACAAGGAGCTAATGACACCAAAAGCCTTTGGTTGACAAATTTTACTCGGTCTGTGGCACTCTTGTGGAATGATTAGTAGTGCTTGATATGGTTGGTTTTATTATGCTGAAATGTAGGAAGTGTATTATTTCTAGGGCAGACTTAAAAGCTTAAATGAAAAATGTGAACAAGTAGCTCTAATAATTATGTGTGAAAAGAAATCTGATGGGGGAAAAAATGTGTAGATCAGCACATATGCAGCATGATGCAAGAGACATAACCGCTTGCACAAAGGCAATGACAGTTACAAAACAAAAATTAACTTAATTTCATGACACTTATGAAGCTCAATGAGACTGCCATTCTTTTCACAATCCTTTGAAGGGTGTTCTATGGTCATCAAAAGCAAAGCAGCAGACCGGCGACCAACTGATGCGGATCAGTGTACTTACAGCAGCGATTGCCTCTTTCAGGTTATTTGTCACGGCGGCATTTTTCAGAGTTTCCTTTGCTTTTTGCTCGCTGAGCCCGAGAGACACGAACAACTGGACATCAGTTTCATTGATGGTCATCTCGCCAACGTGTCGGATAACCTCAGCCAAACTCACGAACAGCACAGCGCCGTGCTAAATCGTGAGGAGGAGGAGAAGGAGGATGTGCTCTGGGGCACCTTTCACCCTTCCCTATTGTCCGTGATGGTCCGTGATCACAGTGCGGTACGTAAAGATTCACATTCACGTTCGAACCGTGCGGAGAACGCCCGCTTGGTAGGCAACTCATTTGACATATCCTATATTAATTTGCCTACCTCACAGGCGCGTGGCATGACAACAAACAACAACAAGAATAAATAACCAAACAAATAAGTAGTGGGAGTCAGAGGACGGTAAGCAGTGTGGGTTAACAGCTATTTTCTGATGGAAAAAAAAATACAAGTCATGTCGATTTCTTCAAATTTCGAGAAAAACTGTGCGATTCGACAGCTATACTTGTCATTCCACAGATGTTGCTCATAACCTCATTAAGTTAAGCATATATCTGTCTAGGTGTACCATTCATGCTGGTAGTGAAGACAATGGTCTTTCATATTCTGTCTTTGTATGAAGAATACTTCTTATCAGCATGAGTTCTCTCTTACGGTCCATGCGGTCATCTCTGGGTGGGCGTGATTTTGCTGTAAAGAATACTCTGGTAGCAAAATTATCCTCCAGTGTCAAAGATTTGCAGGTGAGTGCAGCTGTGAACTATCTATTGAATTTACCATAATATCCAATCATATTTATTGCGTGACTTGAAATTTTTTCTTGTAGGTTGAACAGGCAGATCCAGGTAGTAACGATGAAAATTCTTCTGAGGCAGTCAGTGCCCTGTGCACTGTTCTGGAAGCAATTTTTATTCATGGCCTGAAGGAGACATTTATCCAGAGAGTTTCTCAAGCAATGATGTCTGAATTTGATGCTCGACCAGACCCAAACTTTTGGGCTCCACTGCTGGAGGTCTCCCACAGAGATGTCATTGACGAAGTAAGTTTCTAAACTGGTACAGGAATTTTTTTTTTTTTTTTAAATTCGTTTACTTGAATCCTCTTGTTTTTATCTCTAGGTAATGAAGCTAAGCCTTATTCAAACAGATGTTGGTCGTTGCAGAGCCTGGCTTCGTTTGGCATTAAATGAAGGGGTTTTGTCTAGATACTTAGAGGCAATGAGAACCCAAGGGCAACGCACTTTAAGGTATTGTCTTAAACCTAATATAAAGGCCTATCTGTGTGTACAATTTGTCATATGGACCTCACTAAAGCCCATTCTTTCCTTTGGTTGTAGTCACTACTACCGCAAGGGTGCTCTTTTGAGAGATGTAGAGATGCTGGATGTAGTGCAGCGATTATTGGAGGGCATTGAATCCTTTCCATTCAACTTACCTCTGAACTCAAGTCTATTGGACGTGTGGACTCTGCAACCATTGCTTCTGGCAGGATTGTGGACCCCTCCAATGAGAGCTACAGCAACCAAAGACCATGTAGCTGTAGCTACAGATGTTGCTCAGGGGTTGGAGACAGAGGAACAAGAAGGAATGAATGCTGATACTATTTCAGTTGCATCTTTTGCCTCCTATCAGAGTGCTGCATTTAGTCCAGTAAGCTTAAAATCTGTTCTTTTTCATTGAGGTTGTTGAGTTTTCATTTTATTCAGCTAAAATGTCATTTTGTCTTGCCTTAGAAGATGATGGCATTAAATGAAGAAGAAGCACTGAAAATAATTTTAGGTACACCTGTGAATGAAGCCCCCATAGCAGCAAGACATAGGGCTGAGGAAATGTCAGAAGAATGTCGAAGGACTACTGTGACAGGGGAAACCATACATCCATCAAGGTCTGATTCTGGTCCTATGTCCCAGGAAGAATGTGTATTAACTCAGGTAAGCATAGTATTAAAAGACCAAAAACAGGAGGGGGAAAAAAAGGAGAAGCTTGTTAAAAGAGAATTGGATATTTTTGTTGGTTCAGAATAATCAAGACACAGAAAATGACCCAACTAAACAAAATGAAGAGGATGGCAATCTTTCAGCAATGGGCAATTCCCTAATAGGCCGCCTAGGATGGTCTTCATCATTTGAAGAGTCAATGTCAGATTCAGGAACTAATCAAAATGAGGAGCAAACTTCAAAACCAAAGTACTAAAATGTGGCTGTTTTTTTTCTGCAGTTCTTGCAGTAAAGGAGTATTCCTGGGTTAATTTTGGGATTTTTAAATATTTTTTTTAGGAAAGAACGACCCAAGAAATCTGTTACAGCTCGACAAAGCTATCACTCACTCCTAGAAAGCTACAATACTGCATCATCATCTGGTGTCAATCCACCAAATCTAGATAACTTTTTGCAGCAGTTTGAACCAAGCAGTAGTGCCAGCCCTAGTGGCTCCCTCAGTGAGCAAGCTGATGTAAGTACTAATTACTCATTTTTCATTTGGTTCTTGGATAACTCTATGTTGGGGGATTCAGTAATTTTTTGCATTATTTACACATTAGTGCACCATTGCAAATGACTGAAGTTCTGTACTGCATGAGGGGCATGTTTGGGACTCTATACTTCCACAAGTACCAAAATACATCTACCAAGATATGAATCAGTCTTCCTTTGGTGGGTTGAGTTTTTGCATGATGATCATTGATCACATTTCAAAATTGTTTGAATTCACTACAGCTTTCATACTCTCAAGATCTTGGATTTGAGATAGTTGACAATTCACCCTCCTCATGCTACAGGCCAGTGAGTATCATGTTAAGATAATTGTATTTATTCCTTTCTTGGATTATCACCATGGAGTCACCTGGAAACTGCTGTGTTGGAGTGTTCATGTAGTGTTTCATGTTATCTTGTTTTTGCCATGGGAAATTTGATGCAAGTCTGTGTTTTTATCATCTAATCTTTTGTCTGTGAAGTCACTTTGACTTTCTCTTTAACAAGTTGAGTGCGACGTGTCACAGATGCTGTGACAAGGCAGACTGGGCCCATGTAGCGACGTGTCACAGCAACTGTGACATTCAAATTTTGTGATTCAACGGGCTGGTGTTGACCGCCCTCGCAAAGCTGGAGAATCACCCCATTTTCTAATTGCACTCAACGTTTTAACCAGTGCTGATGTTTTAAAATAATGCATGATACAAGAACCATTCTGTCTGTGCTGTTACAATGTTTTTTTTTAATCATTTTTTTTTATTAAATAAAGGAGTTTGGCAACCTTTTAAATCAAGTCATAAAATTACCTCGTGAACTGGGTCTTGATACTCAAAAGTATACCTGTTTTGGGTGTGGACAACCAATTGGTTTTAACTTTGGCGCAGCAAGGCATGTAGTTTTCACACCTAAAAGTATTTGAAATGCTGTTGTGTGTAACATTAGAAAACTTTTGGACATTATTGATGAAATCAATTTTATTCCTAGCAGACCATGTGGGTTAAGTGGACAATACTTCTGTGAAGAATGTACAGTCAGTTCAGGAGAAGAGTGGGTGGTGCCTGCTCGTATTTTGTTCAACTGGGATTTCAGACGATACAGTGTTTCCAAAAAGGCAGCTACCTTTTTGTCAGAAATTCAGCACCATCCTCTGCTGGATTTGAAAACTCTCAATCCCTGTCTTTATCTAACTGTGGATGAAGTAGCTGAACTCCAGGTACGTTACAGTTCCAAAAACATTAGAATGCTGCAGCTGCAGATGGTCTTCACATGCCACTCAAAGGCTATGTGTGCAGAAATTAGGTTCATAGATTATTTTAAACCCATTTCTTACATTACAGAAACTCAGAAATGAGCTAAATTTGTTGAGAGCCTATCTCTTTACCTGTCGGGAGCCAATAATTGAGGAGCTTCAAAAGATGGTTTGGCCACGAGAGTACTTGTATGAACATGTTCATTTGTATTCAATTTCGGTAAGATGCTTCTGTTTAAATCTTGAAATTTGTCATAACTTATTATTTTGCTTACTTATCTTTAATCTGTTGTTTTAATTTGTTTCAACCTCAGGATCTCCTGCAGATTCCAAATGGCATTCTAGCACAACTATTAAAGCAGGTTGTTACGTTTGCTCGCAGACATGTTTACAACTGTTGGTTGTGTTCACAGAAGGGGTTTTTCTGTGAGGTTTGCAATAATCCAAACATCATTTACCCCTTTGACACAGAAAACACATTCAGGGTGAGTTTTCAGTGCTGTAGTGTTTCCCGAGGGTTGGTTTTGTGTGCTTATCATACATTTGCATTTATTGCAGTGTTCTGGCTGCAGTGCTGTTTTTCATGCTCATTGCTTGAATGCTAAGCAGCCGTGTCCTAAGTGTGAACGCCAGAAACAGAGAGTTGATGAGTTTGCCCCCTCTGACGCATTGGTTGAAGCATTTGCCATATTTTAAGGACACATCAATTTTTACCAACTTTATTGAGGTCTTAAATACTGTGACAGAAGTAGAACGTAAGTTTGAAAAGTGATGATAGCACAAATTTGGGTAATTGGTCTCAAGGTGATGAAGGAAGTATATTAAGTGTCCTCAGTGGCTGACAAGTATGCTCCATGTTGAGACAGCTCGCAGCTTTGCTATATTTCTCTCCCATTTATATGAAACCCGGGGTCTTTAATTGTTTTCATTATTTCTTCAGTTTCAATCAAATTGCCCAGAAAGACAATGTGATGAGAAATTTGTTATTGTTTTCTATTGCAAATGTTTGTTATGTATTTAGTTTACTGTTGTGAAATGTTATTTTACAAAATATATTTGTTTAGAAAATAATCAGGATATTTATTACAAATTGTATTTACAAAAAAAACTCAAAAAAAACAACACTATCACAAAATGGTAATTAATAAACATCACATGGCAACAGTAAATATACACACCATATGCTCCCAAATCAAAGTCGTAGTTTAGAGAGACACATGAGAGAAAAATTTAATTTACATACAAATTAACTTCTGAAAGTTTAAAAAAAAATAATTCAAATCACAATTGGTCCTTCAGTTGAATTTGTATGGGCTGCCTGCCTGCTTCCTCGAACACACGCCTGTCTTGCTGCCGTTGAATTAGTGACGTAAAGAAACCACAATAGAGCAAAACCAATCAGCCCAAAGTACCAAGATGCAGAAAAATACCCAAGATCACATGCTTTAACATTCGAGCTGTCCACATCACAGGTGTCTCACAAATGACCATGCAGATGACAAAGCCAGTAGGGTCCCAACTAATGCCATTCCTGGCTTCGATGAATCAGATCTCGATGATGGTGGAGAAGGTGATGATACTTTAGGCACTTGACTTGTTGGTGCCTCAGGAGTTGTTGTCTCGCTCACCTCTGGAACATCCGCTCCACCGTTTTCCAGAGGAAGGATGAGCTGTTGGTAAGCAAGCACATGGCCCCAGTGTTAGCTACATGTAAATGACTCATGAGGCCTTAGCAGTCGCTAACATAGAGAGAATCATACAATGCTTTAATGGATTTCCTTCATTCAAAACTTACTTCAGTTTTGTATCAAAACACGAAGATCAAAGAATGAAAAAAAAAATAATGTCATCCAATTTTTCATTCTAAGACAAATGAAATACGTTAAAGCTGGGTGCTTACATGCTAAGCATAAACAGTGTATATTAATTCATGCCCATCCAACATGCAAAAAAATTATTGTCCTTATTATAAATGTTCATAAAATAAGAACTAACTTCCTATTACCAATTGTTACTTTTTAAAAAGCACAGACTATAAAGGGAATTTTGTGTAAGGAGGCTATCTAGGGCTAGTTATCAACCCGGTTACATAGATAACCCTCCTTGGATTTGCTGAGACCCAGGGCCCCGAGAACTTCATGAGCAGTGTTCTTAGCAATGCCAATCAAAGGTCTTCCAGCCCATTGGTTGCCAAATCTGCCCGGTTTTCCTTCGAACCATCCTCCTAAACACACCTGTTGGTCCAGGAAAATTTTTGTCAGACTCTTATCACATCAGCATATGGTGTTTAGAGATCAGATTTTGATTATTTACGCTTGATAGGAACTGTGACTTGTGGCCCACTCCCAACAAAGATCATACACTACTAAAAAGGATTAAAATAATAATAAAAAAAAAACAAGACAGTAGGAAGATATGAACCACAACCACATCATTAGGAACTATTAATGGTAACTTGTAAATTCAGTTTAGGGGGAAAATTAGCATTATGGCCATGGTGGCAATCTTTGGACCTGTCATCCTGAGCGTTTGTCTGAACTGCTTTGTAATGGCCAATGAGCTCCAGTCAAATACACATGTTAAGAATACGCAGAAGAAAGAAAGAAGTATACAGAATAGAAAAGAGAACAAAACCAAAATGAAAAAAAAAGATAAGTTGAAAATGTTAAAAATATATCTGATGGTCCAAAGAACTTGATTTAAAAACTAAGAAAAAAAAGATGGAAAATAACCAAAATCATTTAGTTACTCTTCCACAGTTAGTAAACCTTGTACATATGTTAGGACCATTCACGACCCTCTTTTTTGAGGAATACAGCATGCAAATGACCCCAAAATATTGAGAACAAAAAAACACAAATAATGTTCTCTCAAATTTATATTTATAATACACAGAGAAAGAATGTTGGAAAAATTACAAAGGATAGAAAGCTAGGAACAAAGTAGAATAAACAGACCGGCCAAGAGGGTGGTTGGTCCAGCCCGGCCAGGTGTCAAATGCCTTGTGGCCTAGGCCGCGCGCCATGCGTGCTGTGCGGAGTGGGAGGGAGAGGAGGACTGCCAGTACCTCACTCCTTACTCCCTTCCCTCCTCCGACCTAGTCTTACCAGCACAGAGCAGCAAACACGTGCAGCAGTCAAGAAATAGAATCACAGCTTGCTAGGATAGAAAAACAGACGGCATAAGTTCACTTGTGCACTCTAAGAGAATAAGCTCTACTATGCTGTACACTATTTACAAACACAGCGAGTGTGGTAGTGACTTCCTCTACCTCCCGTTTACGACAGGTGCCAACATGTCACATGACTGGTGAGTTACAAAAGATCAGAAAATGAAGAAAAGAATCAAAATAAAGAGTCGAGAATATGGAGCAACATTGACAATACACATTCGCACGCAGTGTCAGACATACGTTCCGGAGAGTCGGTTGAGAAAGAGCTGCCACCAGGCAGCAGTGGGGTGCGCGGAGTCGAACAGCCGCCAAATCACCTGACAGGGGGCCGTGTCCCTGGAGCGGCCCTGCAGCAGCTGGCACAGGATCTTCCGCCGGCACTGGTTGTCGCAGGCGTCCCTCTCCGCGCTGTCGCGGTAGTAGTTCCTGGAGCACAAGGAGTGACGTGGTGACATGACGAGACGAGTTGGCGACACAAACACAACCCACAGCCGGAGCAGAGACTGAGGGCGGTTTTAAGGGGGCCAAACAGGGGGCGATTGCCCCCGAAAGGTAGGCAACACGATACACAAAACACCCAGTAGGTGGGCAATCCGCAAAACTTCACCCCCTCCGTCAGCCGACCTTAAAAGCGCCCAAGGCAGAAACACGGCACACGTACTTGTAGAACGCGTCGAACAGGTTGTCGTTGTTGGCCATGTCCCGGACGAGCCGGGTCCAGCTGGCCGGGGTGAGGGAGGGCATCCCGTAGGCCTTGCGCGCGCTGTAGAGCCGCATCCACTCAGGGGTGCCCTCGCGGTTGGCGGCCTTCAGGTCCATCATCCAGGTGTCGTGGTCCACCACGGCCTGCCGGACATCCCAAACACACGTGTTGACGCTCCAAGGCTAGGCTAGGCCAGCCACTGCTCCTGCTCGTACTGCTTACGTAGGTGGAGTCGGGGTGTTCGCCGTCGAGGTAGTAGATGCGGTAGGCGGGGTTGGGCTTCTCGTAGGGCGTCACAGACGGGGACACGTACGCAACGGCGTAGGGACGCAGCTTATCCGGGTTGGTGCGGTCGAAGAACAGCTGGAACTCGTCCCAGTGGTTGTGGCCGAAGAAGAGGCCACTCACCGTGCTCTCGTACCTGCGACCGCCACGGAACAGCTTGTTATTAGCAAAGCAACGTCCTTTCAAAGTAAAACTTATTCTTTCCCCTTCGGAAACAAGCACGAGACGAGAAGCGAACCTATTCAGGATGTTGTCGAGGTTCCGGCTCCAGACGGACCGGCACTCGGGGCTGCCGGGCGGGATGTGGCCCACGATCAGCACCTTCTCGTCGGCCTTCTCCGCCTTGTCCAGCTCCTCCACAAGCCAGTGCAGCTCCTGGTCCGGGTCGTCGCTGTTGAGAAGCAGCCACCTGCGCGGGGGTAGGGGCCGCGGGCCGAAGGGTCAGGTCCAGGTCAGAGGTTGGAGCCCCGCTGTGTCAGCTAAGCGTACGAACCAGTTCTTGTCGTTGCAGAAGTTGGTGTTGATGGAGACGACGCGCAGGCCGGCCTTGAAGAGCACGCTGAAGAAGGCGCCTCGCCGCACCAGCCCCGTCTGGTTGACCGGCAGCCAGTGGGACCACTGCGTGGCCACCTCGTCGTACAGCCAGCTCATGGACAGGCGGCCCTTGACGCTGGACGGTGAGAAGCTGCGGCGAGAGAAGCGGACCGGACCGGACCACGCCGTCAGCGCCTGCGAACCCCAGGTGGGCAGACCCGCCGAGCACCGAGGCACTGCGGGCCTGCCTAACCGAGCCCGGCCGGGCGGCATCCTGCCCACTCACCTGTTGACGGGCACGGCCTCGTGGTTGCCCAGGGCGGGGAACACGGGCACGCCCGGGAAGGCTTTGAGGATCATGTCGGTGGTGAGGCGCAGAATGTGGAGGCTCTCCTCGCGGGTCTGGTTCCAGATGTCGTGCGGCTGCAGGTCACCCGTCCACAGGATGCCGTCCAGGTCCTGACGGACAGGAAAGGAGAGGAGGCCGTCATGGGGTGGGTTTGCGGGGTGGAGCCGGGACAAGGGGTGGCATGGCCGTGGCCGCTGTACTCACAGGGTGGGTCTTGGCGATGTGCTCCAGCGTGTTCTCCAGCAGGGCGACGGGGGCGTCGCAGCGGCCGTAGTCGCCCCACTTGCCGGCGACGCGCTTGCCGGATTGCACGGGTCCGCTGGTTGACCGGCAGCACAGCGGGAGCTCGCAGTCGGCCAGGGAGCCCTCCAGGTAGTGCGGGTCCACGTGCGTGTCGGACAGCTGCAGCAGCTTGAGCCGCGGCGCGTCCGCCTACGGGGGCCAAAGGCAAGTAAGTTAGGTTGTGGGTTCGAGTCCGGCACTCGGCCAGGGTCTCCGACGCCTGCTGCCCTGCTGCCTGCCTTGGGGGTCCGGTCGGGCTGGACGGGGGGCTTGGGTCCCTCGGGCAGAGCCACCTGCCAGTCGTGCTTCCGGTCGAACTCGTTGCCGCAGTCGTCGGTGAACGCGTACGAGCAGATCTCCGCGGCCTGCAGGTTCGTGTTGTTCAGAATGTACACCACCTCGGGCTGGAACAGCGCAGACGAGCACACATATAGACGCCGCTCCGCTCCACCGCTCTGCTCCCGCCAGTGACTCACCGCGAACAGCCGGATGACGCCGTCGCACACCGCGGGCTCCTGCACGCGGTACAGCTTGCACTGCTCCGTGAGGGACGACGCCACCTCCTCCTCCGTGGCGCCGTTCTTCACCTTGCCCTGGATGAGCGTCGTGACTACGGGGACGGGCGGGGCACACAGATTAGTCACAAGGGAAAGACGGGGGAGGGGGAAGGGGAGGGGAGTGCTACTTACCCGCCACGCACAGGATGCACTTGCCCCTGGCGACGACCGCGGTGCCGACAGCCTGCGCCGCCTGCCCCAGGACCCCCGCCTGCGGACACCACCATCAACGTGACGCACTTTACATTCCGAGGGGTGGAGCTTGCGCCGGGCTGGGCGCTGCACTCGGCCAAAAGTCTCTCACCCGGTTGCCGATCTCCGTGTCCACAGCGCCCTCGGCGCCGCCGCCGTTGACCACGTCGTACTTGACGTTGTCCGAGACCGTCACGTTGCGCGGCAGGCCTGCCGCCATCACTGCGCACAGGCACAGGGCCAGGGCCAGGGCCAGGGCGGAGCGCCGGCCGTCCATCGTCATCTGCGGAAACAAACAGGGACCTGGGGTTAGAGCGAGTTCACAAGCCGAAACCGCGACGGACACGCCAAGCGCCTGCGAGCGCAAAGGTAGGCCAGCCCGCACGACACACGTGCATGCAGAAGTCGTGGGTGCGTACCTAGCAGGCGCCATCTGCGCTCAGACTGGCCGATTTAGGATCAATCGTGGTCATACTCAATAGACGACCCCTAAGCCGAGGATCGGAAATAAAACTAAAAAAAACATATTTATTTGGTTCTGCCGATAGCGGGTCAAGGATGCCCCTCCCCCCTCCGCCCCTTCCGTAGCACTGCGGCGCTAATTAGGGCCTTACGTTCGGACAGAAGAATTACAGCACAGACGGGTGGGGTTCGGTCCAGGGAGGGGGGGGGTGAAAAATAATGACAGGCAACGAAAGGCGCGACGGGATCCTGGAAAGGTGCGAGGAGTGGGAGACAGCAGAGCAGAGCCCGCTGCAACGAGCAGCAGAAAGGAGGAAAAGCAAAACAAAACAAAAAACACAAAAATACAAAAAACAAAAAGGGAACAGCAGGGGGAGGGGAGGGAGAATAGCACAGACGCAGGTAGTGCCGGGAGGACTTCCGTTCTGAGTCCAGCACCGTATACGAGCCTCCGCGCGAGTTTCACAGTTTTGCGACAGCGACTCGGCCATACGTGCCATCGTCGAGGTCCGAACACCTTTCCGCGCGTCCTGAGGATGCACTTCCCCAGGCCGCGCGGTGGTAGTCTGCGCTGCGTGACCCTACCAAATGGTCGTGACATATCGCCAGCGAGAGCTAAGCCTCCAGATTTAAGAATCTGCTCGTGGCTGATAACGCCTGCCTGCCCTGCCTGTACTCGGGCGGCGGCTGCCCGAGATGGCAGCGCTGGTACCGCGGCGCGCCACTCACGAGACGAGAACGTACGAGCGGGTCCCGGCGGCCCCGGCCCGGCCCGGCGCACAGAGAGAGCGAACGCAGCGTGCGCTGCTTCCAACTGAAAGCGCTTTCAGAGTGCCGCGGAGGGGCGGCTGGCGGCTCTCTCCCCGGTGCGGGCGGAGAGACGCGGGGGAGATATCGGGCGCAGCGCAGCAGCCCTCCAATACCTGCGCGGTGCCTGACGCTGCTCACACGGACAGGCAAGGCACTGACTGCAGCGTCCGCAGCGGTGCGGAGGCCACGAGGCCACAGCGGCTTGGCAGCGCCGAGTCAGTCTTCTGGTTTGGGGGACTGCTGAGTGCTGCGCTGCGAACGACACATGTGCGAGCGAGACAGAGACAGAGACAGCGGCGCGGGGACGCGCGAGCTGGTCACCCCCGCTCCCGCCTCCGCGGCAGCCGCTGCGTGCGCGTCCTCTCCCTAGGTCAAGGCCTCAGGCCTCTCGCCTTTCGCCGCACTTCCGCCGTCCATCACCCCCCCCCCCCCCCACACACACACACGCACAACACGGCACGGCATGACACCACCCGACCCCCGACCCGACCGCGCGGCGAATTGAATGAATGGAAGTCATCGGCGCAAACCCATTCTGGTTCAATCAGGTCACTTTCTTTATCGTGGCCGTCGGCAGCCGCGGGGCCTCGCGGTCAGGGTCCGGCCGCCGGCTCCTGCCCGGCCAGGTCCAGCCCGGTCCAGTGAGCACCGCACCGTCCGCTCTGGGGAGGGCCACGAATTACCAGTGGGTCTGACGTCTGCAAAAGCAGCACGCCGCGCTCGAGCGCACAGACCACGCGCCTCGACGACGCGGGACGCGGCCCGCGTGATGTTCTCAACACAACCCCTCCCTCCTCTCTGTACCCCCTCTCGTGGCACAGCCCCCCCCCCCTCCTCCTCCTCCTCCTCCTCCTCCTCCTCCTCCTCCTCCTCCTCCTCCTCCTCCTCCTCGTCCTCCTCCTCCTCCTCCTCCTCCTCCTCCTCCTCCTCCTCCTCCTCCTCCTCCTCCGGGAACAGTCTTGTTCCGTTCCAAGTTTTACGAGCCAGTGGGCCGCGAGGCGAGGGTTGGCCGGGGGTGCCGGGGCTCCAGCTCCAGCCCGGGGGGCTACGTCCCGGGTCCCCCGCCGGGTCCCTCACGTGCCGGGCATTGCAAGAAAACAGATAAACTGGTCGCGTACACGTCATGATGCAGCGGCAAGAATGTCGTCGTGCGGAACGTGCAGGGGCGGCGGCGGGGGCGGCAGCGGCAGCAGGTGCCAAACAGCACGGAGCGGCAGGGAGCAGCACGGCCGCGTGCCGCCGGCACACACCCCCCGCGGCACACGTGACGTGGTACGCGGACGGCCCCTAATGAACGCCGTGCTATCGCGCTAATGCTATCGCAGTGCAGCCGGGCGCAATGACCCCCGACAATTTCATGGGCGCCGATCACCGCCGCGCGCCGCCAAGGCCCGCGGCCCCGGCCCGGCCCGGCCCGGCCGGGGTCCGCACAGATAACGCGTGGGCTGACTTGGGCCGTGGAAGAAATTCACACACCGAACGGGACCGGGGAGCGCTTCAACTAACTGGACGACAACTGAAGCCAGTTTTCCTTGACAGCGTCGTCATCACGTAAACCTTCTCATTTCCGGGCAAAAGTAGTCAAACTAATTCCAAAACAAATATGTTTTGACGCAGTGATTTTCCACATGATGTTTTTTTTATTACTCGTCGCGCGGCCGCCGAACAGGTACACATGGGAATTATAGATCGTGCCATGGGAAAGGGGGGCAGGAGTCTCTTCGTGGCTCGCGGACACGCGGATCGCCAAACAGCCTGCCTGTGCTGGCTTGGGAGGGGGAGGAGGGACCAAGCGCGAGCCAGCCGCGGTGCAAAACAGGCACCCGATTATCATTCGGGGGGGGGGGGGGGGTGCTACCTGCCGCCACAGTGGTCGGACATCGCCTCGCTAGTACAGGCACGGACGAAAAATACAGAACCGAGCTGGTTCCGCACCGCCGGCGAGCTAGCTATGGCGTGATGAGGCGCAACAATTTGTTTTACCACCGTCTACTACTCTAACAATTGTTTTTTTTCCGGTAGGGAGAGGGGGGGGGGGGTCCAGTAAATTGATAGAAAAATTGATTTTTAAAATCTTTTTCCGAAAGATCCACAAACTATCTGACACCTCTACAAGAAAACAATGTTCAATTTTTTCAATCTCTGGACAGTACCCATTTTTTAAAACAAGAATAATAATGTGACAAAATCACTGTAAAATTTTCTGCCCGATTTTTTTAAAAATATCCAACAGTGTGAACAGTGTGAACAGTTTGCCAAACATACGCGAGGTGCCGGGTCAGCAGGTGTCGGCCGCACCAAGGCGAGCAGTGTGAGTAGTTGTGAGCCAACGCCACACTACTGCACCGAGGGATACACAGGGGCAGGGCAGGCGAGACAGCAGGCAGCGGGTCTCAAAGAGACGCGCAGTGCTACACACCGGGAATGTGCGACTGCCTCCTCGGGCTTACCCTGGTGCAGGACAGGACTCAGACAGGACGTCGCGGAGACGAGTTCACGGACGGGCAGAAGACAGACAGGGGACAGGGCCGGGACGGAAATAGGTGCTCCGGCAGCGCGGTGCGGTGCGAGGCGGAGAGCGGGCAGCAGGCCGACACTATGGCGCCTCGTCCCGTCCCGTCCGTCCCTGACTGGGCAGAGCCAAGGCAGAGCAGCCGTCATCAGCGGATTGGCGGACGGACAGCCGGCTATACCGTTTGCCGCTCTTTCCTCCTCTTTCTTTCTCCTCCTCCTTTCTATGGTCAGCACTTCACTTGGTTTTGTTTGAGGGGGCCGCTGACGCTGAGCTGAGTTCAGCGGGGGCCGCGGCACGCCTCGAGCTGGCCGCGGTTGGCTTTGGTGTGGTCCTCACAACCCAATAGCCTCATCGAGGGACGTCGCCCGCGCAGCATCGCATCGCATCGCTCGAACAGCCCGGCCAGAGCCTGGTCACGGTCGCTGGTGGTGTCTCTCTCGCACTCACAGACAACCTTAGGCTCATCCCTTGGCTCGGCCCCGGCCCGGCTCTCGGCTCCGATTCGATATGTGGGCCACACGCGCCGGCTATCTCAGCATCATTACTGGTTGGTGTTGGCTGCTGTTTTAGATGGCCTAGTCCCGCCACTGCATGGATACATACCGTGCTGGCGGCGGCCGAACCTGCTTGTAAACATCATCGCCTTGGCCGCGTGCTTCCCGGGGAGCTCTGCTCTATCCGCCGCCCACTTGGGCCGGGCCGGGGCTGCTGGGGGCCGCCGGGACGAGCCCCCTGCTCTTTCAGCGACTTCCCGACCGGAGAAACTTTCATCCACCTCTGCAGCAACAGTTCTAAGGGCCATCGTGGGTCGTTCACAGCGCGGCGCGGCGGCCTAAGAGATTGGAAGACGCAAGGCGCGCAGGAAGAACTGGGGGTGAGGCCGTCCGAAGGGGTTCGCAGGGGGAGGGGGGGGGGGGGGGGCTCAAGAGTTTGTGGAGCGGAGCGGATTGGAGGGAGGGGGGGACGAATGGTCCCTCATCTTCTCCATCAACCATCAGCTGGCCGTCCGCAATCTGAAACAAAGCGACCATCCCGCTGGATTAGGCTTACCACGGTCAGAGCGTTCATCACGGAACGGCTAGGCCTGTCATGTGGCCGTCGGCTGCAGCCCACCTCAGTGCGGCGTGTCCAGCCAGCCACGCCCCCTTCGACCACGGCCAGAGGCGGCAGCCGGCGAACCGCGACGAGCAGCCGGGGACGGGGCGGGGGCATGGGCTGTCGACGCCGCTGCAGCAAATTTTGCCCTTTTTCAGGTTTCCTAAATTTTATACGTCACCCTCGAAACTACATTTATACAAAAATCACAACGCCCACTAAACGGGGATCCCTGATCAGACAGCGCAGAAATCTCACCGCGCGGCTTCAGTAGACGTGTCTCTCCAGGCCGCGCTGAGGAAGTCTGCGCTGTGTGACACTATCTAATGGTCGTGACATATCGCCAGCGAGAGCTAACCACCCAAATATTTGACGTTGGCTCGTGGCTGACGCCGTGGCAGAGATACTCTCTGCTACGGTAACCCTACCCGCGTTTTGTTTCAGCCGGTGTTCTCCTTGACTCCTTCTTCATTTCCGGCTCGGACCTTCTCCGAAATACGCTATCCTCGTTCTTTTTGCTTCTACCGACGAAGAACGAGTAAACGTCACCCGTTTCGGAAGAGAGGACAACAAATCCGGCGCACGTGCCGCGCGTGCGGTGCAGCACGGCCTGGTCGCGGCACTGCTTCCTGCACGCCCCGGGGCCGGCGCCTCGCCCTGGTCCTCAACGTCCGGGCACGAACCTCCCGACCGGGCAGTCGGCTCGGCGCACACCGGCCGAGTGACAAATAACACCCCGTCGTAGCGGCGCAGTCCCCGAGAGGCTGGGGCCTGCTGGGGACCGTGGACTTGTACTCACCTACTCACGGGCGGGTTCACTGCTGGACACTCATAGCGGCCGTCCGTTCCAGCGGGGCGCCGCGCCGGCGGTGGACTGTCCACCCGGCGTCATTCCAAACGCGAAATGAAATGTCCACGGCGGCGCGGCGGGTTCGATCCGAGGGAGGGAGGAGGGGCGGGGGACGGCGGGGTCACCTTCGGGACCGTCCAGCGATACGTCATGGGGGAGGCTTTCCCCCCCGAGTAGTCGCCGGCACGCAAACCACCTCGAGGTCGCCGGCTCAAATGGCCGTCGTGACGTCATCATTCAGCCCCTAGTTGCAGTGTTTGCTGTGCCGCCCTCCCCCCAGAAGGGATTACTTCCCACCTCTCTCTCTCTCTCTCTCTCTCTCTCTCTCTCTCTCTCTCTCTCTCTCTCTCTCTCCCTCACACTCACACACACATACACACATTGATATGCCGGGAACAACACTACATCGCTCATTCCCATGCGAGAGGCATTACCGCACAGACAGCTGGACGACGTACATGAGCATGTCGCATTAAATTTGTCATTTTCACGACCTTCATTTGTTCCGCTCGGGAGGGCGGAGGGTTCGCCGCCGCCGCAGGAGCCACAGCGGAGCGACGAAACCCGGCCGTGTCATTTCGTTATCAGTAGGGTATTCCGGAGCAGAGCTTGACCAGAAACAAGAAGACGACAAGAATCACAAAATCGGATACGGAAACTGACGGAATGAAAAGTTACGCAGCACGTGCCGCGCCGTCAGCCACGAGCCGACTCAAGAATTTTAAGGCTTAGCTGTCGCTTACGATATGTCACGACCGTTTGGTAGGGTCACACAGCGCAAGCTTCCAAAGCGCGACCCGGGGAAGTGCATCCTCAGGCCGCGCGTTAGTAAATCCTGGCGCTGTGTGACCCTACCAAACGGTCGTGGTCGTGACATCGTCAGCGAGAGCTAAGCCTCCAAATTATTTGGTTGGCTCGTGGCCGACGGCGCGGCACGTGCTGCGTGACTTTTCATACCGTAAACTTCCGTATCCGCTTTTGTGATTCTTGCTTGTCATCTTGTTTCCGGTCAAGCTCTACTCCGGAATACCCTATCCTCGCTTTCTTCCGCTGAGTTTGTCGGAATAGCTACAGGGCCAACACGGTACTCCTCTCGGAGGAGACCTGCTTCGTGGGATCGGGGTGTGACTCGTCAAGGAACAGAAATGGAAACCATTAGTGAGCAGCGGCAGAGCAGCGCCCCCCGCGGCCGGGCCGGGAACCGCCGGGAACCGCCGGGAACGGTTTTCGTTTGTGTGGAGGAGCCGACACCAAATAACACGCGCGCTGCCGGCGCTGCCGCCGACTCCGGTACGGCGCGCTCAACGCTACGCGGGAGGTATCATTACCAGTCTCGTTCGACTGACGTAAATGGCAGCCAATTGCCCCGAGAGCGGGGCCGTCAGGAGGCACCGCGCGCAGCACACGGGGGCACACAAATGAATGAACGCGGCCGGAACGAGGAACCCGCTGTGCCATACCTCCCCAGCTGGTTCAAAGTCGTATCGGAAGAACAAGACGGAAAAGAATTCCTTCCGAGCTTAATTAAACAGTATTTTCCCTGGCAGGCAACCTCCTTTTCTTCCTTATTTTTTTTATCTCTTTTTTTGATTTACTTTTGTTTCGAAGGGCCGCACTGGTCAGACAAAAGCGTGACTGCAGTGAGTGGCCAGCTCGTGTCCAGTCCACGGTGCCGTGCCGTGCCGTGCCGTGCCGTGCCGTGCCGTGCGCCCGCGTGCTCGGCTGGCCGGCCCCACGCAATGCAAAGTGCTTTCCGCATCCGCATCGCTCTCGTTGTTCGACCGGAACGAAGAGCTGAGCGCGGCCGCCGAAACAGAGCCGCCCCCCCCCCCCATGATTTTTTTTCCCCGGCCCGTTTCTAAAGTGTGTGTACTGTCCTATCGCAATGAACCATTCCGATCGACCACGATTTCGAACACTATCTGACTCCAACCACTGATTATCTGACTCTGGCCTTCTTTTGTTTTCAACATCGACACAGTCCGAGCGAAATGTGAACTCAAAAAGCAAAATATACGCACACGCGGGGACATTACATAACGACGAGTCTTATCACACACGCTGGACGCTCGTTGGTCGATCGTCATCAAAGCGTTCTTGCTTCAGCTCGGTGACGTGCAGCCTGCGGAGCCTGCGGAGTCTGCCCTGCAAGCCGTGCAGCTGACTTGGTATCGAGGGTCGGCTGTCGACACACTTCCATCACGGGCCGAGAGCGCAGAGTGCAGAGGCAGGCAGACTCATGGAGACAGACGGGGAGGCGCGGTGTGATCAGGTGTGCAGGCCAGTGCGTGTGTGTGTGTGTGTGTGCGTGTGAGTGCGTGTGTGTGCGTGCGCGCGTGTGTGTGTGCGTGTGTGTGCTGATGCACGTGGTAGCACAGCTGCCCAGGCGTGGAGAGGCACGGTCGTCATGTGCAGGAAGGTCGACACTCCCCCCTCCTCCCCGCCACTCACTCTCTATCGACACTCTCTCACTCTCACTTAGGCTACTTCCGGTCACGCCTACGCTGAGGGGAAAAAAATACTAAGACACTTCGTGTACTTCTGCTAGGCCCGCATTAGCACTCGCGGTTAAATACCGAACTACCATGAGGTTCACTTTGCCTGATAAGTACCATAACTTCAGTGAAATACTGCCAGGAACGAAGCATCATTTGGCCCGAATTTCTCACTTTTGGTCGTATTGGGACAATTTTATACCGCTTCACTCGTGATGCGATGCTTGATTCAACGATGAAGGAAATTTTACACTTTTAACGAAATTGGCAAATTTGATTTGGCACCATAGTTAAGGAGCAGGTCTGGCGCACTATATGTGCGCGCGCAAGCGGTACACCACAGGCTGCCGCGGTCCCTGAGACAATGCGTTGGGCGCGAAAGGCTGCGTTACAAACAAGGAGCACTTCCCACTAGCCCACACCTCTGGCCATGTTGGGAGAGAGTTAGCATGACACTGAGGTAGACCTCTGAATTGTAGCGCCACCATCATTCTGTCTCTAGATTTTACCGCGAATAAGACAGAGAGAGAAAGGACGACTGGGGGCTGCCGCGGGCCGGCTTTTTAAGAGAGGACTTGTCAGGACTACGGCAAGTTCAGAGGAATAATGTGTAACCCAACGTTACCTCACGAATGCTTGAGATAGCGTGTTTTTCCTTCAAACACCTCGATCTCATGGCGCACCATCTCAATATGCAACAGGTACCTTCGCTCTGTCGTCGGATGTAAACTGCCGCGCTGCCCAGGGGGTGTGGCACGTGCGAGCACGTGGGGGAAGGGGGGGGGGCAAAGGGCAACGCCCTTTTTTGTCTCTCGTTTCTCGTCTTGTGCCGTCCATGAATCAATCAGTAGCTAGCCAGCGATACATCATGCGTTGCAGTATCCCCGTCCCCTTTCCCACACGCACCCCGCGCACGCGCGCACACGCACACACACACGCACACACACACACACAGAAGCGCACATAGCTTACGTATTCTTTTCGTCTGCCAGAAGGAAATCTTGGTACTCCTGCGCTGCTGTGTCGCATTTTCATTTCAATGGCAAACCCTGCCCGTTTCTCTGTCTGTCTGTCTGTCTGTCTGTCTGTCTGTCTGTCTGTCTGTCTGTCTGTCTGTCTGTCTGTCTGTCTGTCTGTCTGTCTGTCTGTCTCTCTCCGGCACCCTCAGTAAGTCCTCAGGTCCGCTGCGGCGAGTATGCTGCGCGTTGCGTAAGGTAATTTGCAGGTGGCGCGGGGCGGCCCTCAATGCCGCTGCCTAGCGTCGGTGGGGAAGGGGGGGGGGCTTCAGGCCGCTCGAGAGACTCGGCCTGGCCTGGCAGCATCTCCAGCGCTCCAGCCAGGCTCCAGCCAGGCTCCAGCCAAGGCTCGTGTGAGGGTCAAGCCGCCAGCGCCAGCAGCGCGGCCACGTTACCGCAGCGGAAGGACATGCACAGGGAACTCCCACTGCGCCTCAAAAACTCGGAGCAATAGAGACTCATACAGGCTCTCGAGAGACTGCGGTCTGTGAGTATTTTTGTTCGTTTTCTTCCGTTTCCATCTCAATGGAAACCTGTATATAGATCGGTTCGCTGTCACACAAAGTGCTGTCTACGACTGATGCGAGCGCCGGCCGGCTCCGCAGGTGAGCAGCGGATGGCAGTCATATCCTGTCATCCCGCCTGACCTGTCATATCCCGCCTGTCACTGTCACGTCACTCACCTTGTGTGTCCGGTCCGCAGCAGCACACGCGGCGGCTAATAATCCAAAGTCTGAGCTGGAGCGGCGGCAGGAGTCGTCATCGACGCATCCTCGGGCGTTACTGTGTCTGTGTCTCACTCCGGCCGGTGGCACAGCCCACCCGACACACTATGTTGATGTCGGCGTTGACGTTCACGTTGTGGCTCTCGTTCAGCTAGCCGGCGCCCGCGCTGCCCGTCGTTGGTCGTCGCGTCCCGTCTCGTCTGCTCGGCGCGTCGCGCGCACCCGACTCGCGCCGTGGCCACACTGCCGCCGCCTGCCGCTGCTGCCGCCGCCGCTGCTGCAGCAGCAGACGCACGCCGTGTGCCGGGTTGTGTCCGGGGAGAGAAGAACCGGTCCCTGTCGCCGCGCCGGTGTGAGAGGGAAAGGGGGAGAGGGGCGGGTGGGCGGGCGGCGAGCGGGAGAGAGACAGAGTAGGCCGGGGAAAGTGAGACGGAGCTAACCGTACCCGAACCCCGCAGCCCGCAGCCGCAGCAGCACCGCCGTGGGGCCAGTGGGACGGACGGCGGCGCCCGGGAGGTGAGCAACACACCGCACGCCTGACCAGCGGGGGCTGCAGGCTGCCTGCCTAGAGACGGCGTAGAGCTGGTCAAATGAATCGGAATGAACGAGCCGAGCCGAGCCGAGCCGAGCCACTGCAAAGGGAAGGACAGTGTCCGAGCCCGCGGGGGACGGCATGTCAGTCACGAACAGCCACGTCCATGTTTTGCTAACCGCGAACCGAACGACGCATGGCTCATGCGGCGCGGGCCGAGGCGGGGAGAGGGAGGCCAGGCGGAGACGAGACGAGAGGACGCGCTATGAGCGATCGTTTCCGATACTTTGCCCCCCCCCTCCTCCCTAGACGGGCGATAAATTCCGCCAACCCTTTCCCTGCGCCCTTCCCCGCCGGATGACCCTTCCCCTCGCCCTGCGGCCGCTTATCCGCTGCCCCGCCGCTAGGGCTGGGACCTAGGGCACCTAGGGCCCGCTAGCCGTCCGGCAGCACACGGCCGAGCTGAGGTGAGGTGCGTGATCCACGCCAATAAACTAACTTGTTTATTCCATACCATTTTTCCTGAGTGCACTTTTCTGTGCCCGCGCTCCGCTCCGGGGGGTGTGGTGTGTGCGGGCTGGGTTAGGGGTGGGGGGGAGGGGGGGGGGAGGGAAGGGGGGGGGGGAGGGAGGGGACTACGGAACGCGCGAAGGGAGCCGAGCCGACTATAGCCGCTTCGGGTCGGGGCTCTACAACACTTCACATCGGTGAGAGCAATGTTTAAGTATCATGTGAACAATGTTTGTTTTTTGCCCCCCTCCACCTGCCGACAACTTTTATCAATCGGGTATTGTTAAGGTATGAACTGTAAATGAAGAAGTCAAGAAGAACGTCAGCGGGAACAAAACACGGGTTTCATATATGGTACCGCAGCAGGCAGAGTCTCCGCCACGGCGTCAGCCGCGAGCCAACGTCAAATATTTGTAGGCTTAGCTCTCGCTAGCGATGTGTCACGACCATTTAGTAGGATCACACCATGCTTCGCGCTGAACTGAGGAGACATCTTCGCAGGCCGCACGATAAAGCCCAGCGCTGCTTGACTCGACCAAATGGTCTTGGTCGTGTCGTGACATATCCCTTGCGAGCTCAAATCCTTCAAATAGAGGTTTCCAATGATACATATGGAAACGGAAGTTGAATAATACAAATACTTCCAGACCGAAACCTCTGGAGGGCATGTATGAGAAACTTGAATGGCGATTTCAGTGAATGAGGTTATCTACCATATGTGGTGCCGCCCTTCTGCATCAAAATTTCTCATACTGGCACTAGAGAGTGTCCGGTCTGGAAGTGTTTTTGTTCTTCAGTTTCCGCTTAGGAGCCTTGTTGGAAACCTCTATTTATCCGCTGGTGTTCTTCTTCACTTCTTCATTTCCGGTTTGAACTTTCCCCGAAGTACCCTATTCCCACAGACGATTTTTCGCATCCAATGCGAATATCTTTATGACCTCGATCACATCGTGTCACGCCGTGGTTCCTGAGAGCACCCCACGGTACGCTGCTGGCGCCGAAGGCCCGGCAGGCCCGGCACGGCCCCGCAGGCAGGCAGGGATTGTTGTTGACTTGAGGGCCCGGCTCGGCTCATCCGACCCGAGTCCGAGTCGAGTCCATCCAGCAGGCAGTAAATAACAGCGGCCACCCCCCACCCCTACCAGGGATGAAATGATGTTTGCTGGGACCGCCCGGCCCAAGGCCCGGCGGGGCGCGGCCTGGTCGTGGCCAGGGTCACGTGGTCCCGGGCATGCATCGGCCCCGCCGCGACACGACTTGAGCACTCGGATTAGTTTCGTAATGCGATGGCCGATTAGCCGTTGTTTATCGCGACAACGATGACCCAGTTTCTCAGTGCTGACTGCCGCTGAAATGCACTCGTTTTCACACGATGCGTGGCGCAGGCATAATTCGGTATTTCGGAGAAAGTCTAGGCCGGAAGTGAAGAAGAAGTTAAGAACATCAGCGGAAACGAAACGCGGGTATCATGATGGTTACCATTTGATTGGGGGGTCAGGCAACGCACACAACCTCCGCAGAGACTCCGAGAAGACTCTGCCTGAACCTACCAAATGGTCGTGACAAACATATCGTCAGCGAGAGCTAAGCCTTCAAATTTTTGACGTCGGCTCCTGGCTGACGCCGTGGCGGATATAGTCTCCGCTACGGTAACCCTCATGATTCCCACGTTTTGTTTCCGCTGACGTTTTTCTTGACTTCTTCATTTCCTGTTTAGACCCTCTCCGAAATACCCTATTTGTGGCCCGCTAGCCCTCTCGCTGCCGAGCCGGGCGGTGCGGTGCGCATTGCGGAGCGGGGCGCAGCCCGGCCCGGCCAGCCTGCGTCTCTTTGGTCTCGCCCCGCCCGGGCCGGCCCGGCTCGGCGCTTATAGATTGAAAGGCGAGCCAGGCGAAGGGTCGCTGCCATGGCGTGGCGTGGCGTGGCGTGGCGTCGGGTTGGGATCGACGCACTGCCGAAAGTGCCTTTGATTTGGGCGTGTCGCCCGCGGCGTCGTCGGCTGCGTGGGCCGGCCGGCCGGGCAGGGCTCGGCAGGGCCAGAGGACCGGCACCGCGGCATCCCCAGGCTCGGGTTTGGATTTCGCGTCGGGGTGGGGGTGGGTGCGAGGCTAGGCAAGGCGAGGGCAGGGGGCCATTGATGTGATGAACGGGGGCGTATCACATCACCTCTATCTACCCCAAACGCGCTCACACACACACACACACACACTCCCCCTAACCAACACACACGACACGCACACGCCTACACGAAAAGGCTCGATCCATTTCGATCTTGAAACGAGGTAAGTGCTGGTAAAGAGGGGGATAAACAATCCGACGAAGACATTGACATTTAGCTAGCCATTGACTAGGCAGCCTCGGAGGAGGTTTGGAGGGTCCCTGCAGATGTATATGGGCAGGTGTCTGGGCGTTGCGTAAGGCCCCCGGCCCCGAGGCAGACTTCTGGGAGTGACGCGTCGCTTTGTGGAGATGTAGCGCAGCGCGCTGCTGAGCTGGAGCCGCGCTGTTGGGAGCTGTCGGCGCCCGGGTGTCGGCGTGTCGGCCACCGCCTCCGACCGCCCCCGCCCCGCCTCCGCGCCCCGCCCCCGCCCTGCCCTTCCCTGCAGGCACCTCGGGCGGTTTCCAGCGGTCGAACGAACGGCCCGGAGGGGAACGGACGCTGAAGAGGCATTTCAGAGCTGCGGCGTCCGTGCTGAGGGCGAACGTCCGAAGGAGCTTACACAATTAAAAATAGAAAGAAACATTTTGTTTTAATAAAAGAAAATACTATCCCACGTTGTGAGATACTGGGAGCAGGTTCAGAGTTTCACGTGGAATTTGTTTAAAATAAAAAATCCCATTAAAATGTAGTTTAATTCCTTAAACTGTTACGTCAAGTTCAGTTTTATTTCCGAGGCGAATGCAGGCGAGACTTGATTGTTGCGAGGCTGGTTGCGGCCTCCCAGTTCTCACTGTTACCGGTCGGCACATCGACAAGGCTCCGCTGTGGCTGTGCCTGTGTCCCGTGTGCCTACTCTTGGGCTCCAAACGGACCGACTCATCCCTTTTAACAGGGGCTCGACTCGGCTCGCCACATCAACAACGTGGGCTGTTTCACAAGAAAGGAGGACAGTGCTCTGAGAAAAAGCCGTCACCCAAAATATTTTTGCCCAAACACCCACACTGGTATTTCTCATTCCAGTTTACTTAAATCTGACGAGTCATTCATCACACGAATCTGCCGTCTTCAGCAAACACTTCACGAAACATTTTATCTTTTTCTGTAAATTAACATCTCTAGTCAGAACCTGTCGGCGCCAGGGTGTGAGATCTTCGTAGCGGACGCCAAATAGTGTCTGACGCCGGACGCGGGTGGGCGGGGCTCGACTCGACCATTAACAGTTCAAATGAAACAACTCCTGGCGATGAAGTTAGCTACTTGCGGCAAGTCGCTGTGCCCTCGGCTCGTCTGTACCGGGCCCCCGGTACGGCTTCTTACCGCCCGCCCCGCCCAGCCCCGCCCCGCCCCGCCCCGCCCCGCCCCGCCCAGCCCCGCCCCGCCCAGCCCCGCCCCGCCCCGCCCAGCCCCGCCCAGCCCCGCCCCGCCCAGCCCCGCCCCGCCCAGCCCCGCCCCGCCCCGCCCAGCCCCGCCCCGGCGGCCCGGTGGGACCGACCCACCCGTCCCCTGTGTGTGCGCTCGCCCCGCCCCGAGGCCAGGTCAACCAATCACAAATTTAAATACGTCGTCCAATATCTCGGCCGCCGGAAGTGGCTGGGCCGGGCGGGGTACGACGTACGGCACGTCCTCCGGGTGCTCGTGGTGGCCGTGCTCCGCAGCATGCGATCCGCACTGCCCCCCCCCCCCCCCCCCCTCGCCCGCCAGTCCCCCTCCCCTTCCTCCCGCAGCGGCCTCTGTCCCGCCTCCGTCCTCCGCGCGATAGCTCCGTAAACTTATTTCACCTGCTGCCTCTTGTTTGTGCTCCAAACAGAATACTAAAAACATGGCAGCAGCATCTATAGTGTAGTACGGGGGGCGCGGCGTGTGGTGTGGGGGGGGGGGGGGCGCACAGCGAGTGCGGCACGCAGGACGGGTGAGCTATGGTAAGGTACTGCGGGCGTCTTATCTTCCGTCACCTTTCTAAATTCCTAAATAAATGTAACAATACGCGAACAGGACATGGCAAAGGGCTTCACAAATGAGGGGACCGGGGTACAGTTCGTTGACTGACACGCTTAGCTGCTTAGTCCCCTCAAACCACAGAGACGCCGCTTTCGTGTGGATTTCTTCACAGAGAGTCCTTCGTTCACACAGCCGGTGCAGGTGGTGTGTGCAGCCTCATGGGGAATGCCTATCATTATGCCTGCGCATTTCGTGGTTCAGAGACTAAAGCAGCGGTGCGGCAGCAGCAGCAGCACACTGAGAAAAATTTTTGGCAGCAGTCCCCAGGCAGTCTGGGAACGCACTAAACGATTAGCGCCAGGCACTAAACGATTACCGCCTGTGCAGTTTTGCTCCCGTGTCTATAGAGTTTAGACCTACGGATTAAACGGCGGCAGCAGCAGCAGCAGCAGCAGCAGCGGCGGCAGCAGCAGCA
Organism: Odontothrips loti; assembly: GCA_038380765.1. NCBI lineage: Eukaryota > Metazoa > Arthropoda > Insecta > Thysanoptera > Thripidae > Odontothrips > Odontothrips loti. Next base: position 16,335,467 of record CM076244.1, on the reverse strand, counting down.
GCAGCAGCAGCGGCAGCAGCAGCAGCAGCAGCAGCGGCGGCAGCAGCAGCGCAGGGGCGGATCCAGGGGCGGCTCTAGGGGGCGGCGATGTACCGGTTTCTGCCTACTTTCAGGCGGATTGTAACGCGAATTGCCTAACTTTCCCCTTGGCCCCCCTGGATCTACGCCTGCAGCAGCGGCAGCAGCAGCAGCAGCAGACAGGAAGAGGAGCGTGCGCCGCGCTCGCTGCGCTATTCATTCATCGCATCGCAGCCCCCGGCAGCCCATCTCTCCCGACCGCCCTCATTTATCGAGAAAGATGCCCCAGTGCTGCGCCTGTTGGGGTCGTTCGGGTGTGCGAGAATTGGTCGGGTCGGGAGGCAGGGAGAGTGGGGTGAGGGGGGCACAGGGCGGGGGGCGGCGTGGAAGAAATCGGCAAAAGTTGCACGCCCTCCGCGATGCAAGGTATGGCTCATCCCATCTCTCTCTCTCTCTCTCTCTCTCTCTCTCTCTCTCTCTCTCTCTCTCTCTCTCTCTCTCTCTCTCTCTCTCTCTCTCTCTCTCTCTCTCTCTCTCTCTCTCTCACCTTCTCACTCTCTCGCTCTCTCCCGGCTTCCACTCCCCTCCTCCACCTTTTCGCTCTCAATCAGGCCGATTGTAATCGATATTGTTTCCGGATGGGGCGAGGCAAAAAAGTTTCTTTTTGCGCGGCCACAACTGCTCATCAGTTCTGTACGGCGGCGGGGCGGCCGTCCCGCCGGTGTGGTGGTTGGGGCGGGGGAATCCCCGGCGCCAAAAATACAACCAAACCGCAAAATAAAATTCCCCCCTCCCATAAAATAAAAATAATAAAAATAATAAAATTAATTATGTCTGTTGGTTTGGAACTCGGATTTCGCTTTGACCCGAGAAGTCTACGCTGTCTGGTACCCAGATCGAGGGGCAAATAACTCAGGTTTTCGGTGTACACCAAGCAGAACTCAACAACTCCGCCAAATCAACGGAAACTCAGAGCCAACTCACAGACAATTTCGACGAAAAACTCAGCCAACCCATCTCACAGCTCAGGCATGTATCTGCGAAAAATTCAGCCGTTGGCTCCTGCGTTATGCCAAATTTGGTGACAGAAATCAGAACCCTCTCCCCCCTCCTGAGCTTTACTCACCACCTTACTTTATAAAATTCTACTCCACTGTAGTAAAAGATGACTTCTGACAGCGTACAGTGGAATGTTGGTTCGCCCGCTTTGTGGCTGTGCCCGGAGCTTTCGCCAGGAATAAGCTTCACTTCGGCCCGCCTGCCTTTCGTTATAAAATACCCCCCCCCCCTCCTGCTCACCTCGCTAAGTGGAATAGGCGAAAGCGTTGACCTGCTGGGAGTGAAAAAGTTTTAGCGGAGGGGGGCCGAGGGGGGCGCACGACGCTGCTGCCGAAGTCGAGTTTCAGAACGCAACAGTTCGTGGCGATGCGTTAGTTTACGGCATCGGGGGAGATGGAGATGGGGAGACGATATGCCGCACCACGGCGGCGGCAGCGTGGGGTGGGAGGTGGGGGGGGGGGGGGCGCACCTCAGACCGGACCCCCATGAACGTCTCGCCAAAAACACATGCCTTTGACAAACCGCGTCTGCCGGAACATCTCGCACCGCCATGGCCCCTTTCTCTCCGTCTCTCTCCGTCTCTCTCGTGTGCGGGTGCGGTGCGTTAGGTTCGAGCTGTGTCACGTTCGCGACGCCCGTCTCTTATTACGGCGGCGGCGGCGGCGGCGGCTGTTGGGGCGGCAGGGCGGCAGCGCACGGAGACGCCGGTTGCGGTGGCGGCGGTAGCTGGTGGGGCCGGCGCTGCGCTGGGGCTGGGGGCGGTGGGTGGCGGCGGGGGGCGGCGGGGGCGGCTCCGGGCCGGACTACGTACGGGGGGCGGGCGCTGGGATGGCGTTGCTCCGCGCTGCCGCTGGCGCTGCTGGCCGCCCCTCAGTACTGCCCGCGCGTTCCCAGCCGTCGCCACGCTCGCTGCCGTCGGCTCGCCTCCTGTCGGTGGGTGGTGCGCTCCGCTGCGCCGCGTCCTAGGCGTCGTCGCCGTCGCCGCTCCCGGACAGACGCGCGCCGCGCCGCGGTGTCGATGTGTGCCGCGCGCGTGCGTGTGTGCGTGCCGTCCGGTCAACAGTGCCGCGTGCGCGAGTGTTGAATTCGACATCAGGCCAACAGCAGCTGTTGTTCACACCGAGTCGGACAGCCGAAGTGGTGATTGTGTGCGTGTGCGGGGTGTGGACGCTCGGCGGAGTGTCCGCCGGTAGAGCCGCCCCCATCTGGGGGTCGTCTGCAGCCAGCGCCAGGATCTTGACGACGGGGCACAGCGCGGGCCGGGCCAGGAGGCCATCGGCAGCCTTCGACTCGCAGGTACGACGAGGAGGCTGCCGCTCCGCCGTCCCCGCCGCCATCCGGCCGGTAGGGCAGGGCCGGGAAGTCCTCCTGCCCCGCCGACGGCCAGCGCAGCCAGCGCAGCCAGCGCAGCCAGCGCAGCCAGTCAGCTGCCGGCTCAAAATAAATCCCAGGCAACCAGATCAAATCGTCTGGAGCTGGTACTTCAACACGGACCGTCCAGAACTGGCGTCGGACGGGGGACGCCCGTCCGTAGTGAGACCTGTCCCGAGTGCCCGGGCCCAAACAGCGGTGTGTGCGTGTGTGTGTGTGTGTGTGTGTGTGCGGGTGTGCGCAGGTGTGTGCGGGCGCTACGCCTTACTTGCCGCTGCCGAGGTCCACGTCCGAGCAACAGATTTCCGAACCGAGCGGCACGAGATTCGGGCGTCCGGTCAGGCCACCCCACTTAGGTTTCTTTAAACACACTATTCATCAACCATTAAAGTGTCGTAAACACAATGAAAAAAAAGGAAAAAAATTATAATAAAAAAGTAAATGAGGAATGTGGGTGGCAATGAAGGAGAGTCTAACTCTATCCAAGATACAACACAGCGAGCGGTGACTCCGAGCGCCTGTGAACGGCAGGGTAGGCCAGCCCGCAAAGCACGCGTGCGTAGAGGACTCGGTGTTGCCTACCCACCGGGCGCCATCCAGGATTCGTCAGGATTGCGACATCACGGACTGTTGAGCTGAAGAAGGAGGAAGAGTGCTGGAGCCCGTGAGGAGTGCTAGGGTCCGTGAGGAGGAATGCTGGAGCCCGTGAGGAGGAGTGCTGGAGCCCGTGAGGAGGAGTGCTGGAGCCCGTGAGGAGGAGTGCTGGAGTCCGTGAGGAGGAGTGCTGGAGCCCGTGAGGAGGAGTGCTGGAGCCCGTGAGGAGGAGTGCTGGAGCCCGTGAGGAGGAGTGCTGGAGCCCGTGAGGAGGAGTGCTGGAGCCCGTTGAGGAGTACTGAAGCCAGTGAGGAGGAGTGCTGGAGCCCGTGAGGAGTACAGGAGCTGCGCCGGCGGCGGCGGTACTCGAACCCGCGCACCCGCTTCGCACTCGCCTCGCAGCGTCCACACCGACTTGCTGCGGCGCGAGTGACATTTTCCAGTACACTTGGCGCGCTCCCCGCCCCGGTCCGTACCGCTACCAGCCCAACTTGTTGCGAGCGCCGAGGGCTGAGTGGTGTCGTTGCATGACTACCCCGCCCGGGGCTCTGGGCCGCAGGGGGGCGCACGGCGGGGGACAGGCGCGCACGCCGCCCCCACGCCGCTGGAAGTTGATATATATTACCGACTCATCTAGCGCTGCCTACGCGATGACTATCTGACAAACTTTGGACGCGTGCCAGCGGCACGGCTGGGCTGTGCCCTAGGCTGCCCGGGTCCGGGTGTGGTGTGGTGTGACTGTGTGACGCCTGGCCCGAGCTGGCCTGGCCCGTGCTCTTGTGTCGCATACCTCACGGGGCTAACGCACCAAAACTAAAGTGCTGCCTTCGCGGTGTCGGATAGGCTCCAGTCCCTCGTGTCGGAGCTCTGAGCTCCAGTTCTGAATCTCCTCCGAATTTCTTCACCCACGTTATTTTCCTGACCCCGCCCCAATGAAGGTGGGGGCGGCACTAGATTGTCTCGCCACGGCAAACATCCCTTCCCTGCCGCCCTCCGCCCCGGCCGGACCGATTGGGTCTGAGGGCCGTACTTGACGCCGTGGACTCAGGACTGGTTCTGGCCGGCCGGCGCCGACGCACACGGGGCAGGGCCAGGCAGGGCACGGGCACAGCACAGGGCCCCACCGGGACAACCCGGCCGGACTCGGCCCGCCTCGGCCTCGGCTCACACCGCCGGGGTTGGGGCCGCAGCGGCCGTAGCGGCCACGGCCGTGTCCCGCAGAGGTCGTCCCGGCCGGGGGCTGCCGGGGCTGCCGGGGGCTGCCGGGGGCTGCCGGGGGCTGCCCACAGGTAGTGCACACAAACTTGGGGTGGAAATGGGACAGTCGTCGCCGAGGGTGGCGCGGGCTCTGCTCTGCTCGGCCGGCTCGGCTCGGCTCGGCCCCTGCTCCTCGCCCCACGACGCCCCCGTGGGCTCTGACCCTGGCTCTGACCTCACCTCCGCACGAACACCCGTCCAATCTGGTTCCGCGAACGGCCCCCTGCGGCCGCATGTGTTTCTCTCCGTCAGTCGATTTCGCCCCCTTAGTGGTGTTCGCCGGAAACGCTTGGTGTGCTGCGTGTCGCTTCCGGTAAAGTCTCGTCCGAGCGTATTAGTTGCTGCTGTTCGGGGCGGATCACACACACACACACACACACACACACACACACACACACACACACACACACACACACACGCGCGCGCGCGCACTCGGGCGTGGCCGCCTCGCCTGTCCCGTCGGGAGTCAGCCCGGTCCGGTCCGTGGATCGATTCCCGCGCCACCTGCGGGCCAATTGTACATTTACACCCTTTCCCTCCCCTCCCCGGCCGTCGCCGGCAGCTGGCTGCAGCTGGCCCGGTCCCGCCCCCGGCCCGCCCCCGGCCCGCCCCCGGCCCGCCCCCGGCCCGCCCCCGGCCCGCCCCCGGCCCACCCCCGGCGCTGGCCGCACTCACTAATACGTTTGCCGATACAACACGGCCGGCCCGGCATAATCGGGAGTGGCGAAATATCGTCGTCAACGGTCCGTGCGCCGCGCCGGGCTGTGCCGTTCGCTGGCAACGGCCGACCTCGGGGTTCCTCCATAAACGACGTTGACACTATCGCTGTGACGTCTGGCAAATGCGTTGCGCCCGAGCGCCGCGGTGGGGTCTCGAGAACGGGGAGCGGGGCACGAGTGCTGCGTACGTGATTAATGACCGTCCCCAAACTCCCTTCACGCACACGCGTGGCTCTGCTGCCTGCCTGCTTTTGATTGGTCATTCTCCTGCATGCACGCTTCCCCTCTACTACACCGTCTGCTCGTGATGGACCACACTCTGTTTTTTTTTTTAACATGCTATACTTCTTGCCATTTGCGATTGAAAGAAAAAACAACCACACACACAAAAAAAAACCCGTTAAAAGTAATGTGTAATGCGTCGCAAATTTTCGCGCGATGTGTATTGCAATAACGAAAACTTAGTAAACCTCAGACGGATTTTAATCGACGAGTTGGAATGTCTGCGTCTGCGCGTCGTGTGTGTGTGTGTGTGTGAATTTTTTTTTAATATTCAAAATTCCATGTCTGACTGAAAAGTGCTGGTGCTTTAAATACCACGGCGGCGCGATTATGTTGCCTCCTCGTAGGCGGGCCTTAGTGAGGGACGGTGTGCCGCGGGGCGGGGTGGGATCGCTCGTGTACTACGTGTGGGCGCCGGAAGGACCCTCTGAGCTGAGCAGGCTGCGCGCTGCGCCGGCGGCAGGTGTGAGTGGGCGGAGGCACAGCTCTGTCACACCCCGCCCGCGCTTCTTCTGCCGCCTCGGGGCTGCGCCACGCCGTGCGCTCCGCCCGCCCCCGCCCGCCCCCGGGAGGAAGGCCAGACCCTCCGGTTCGCCAACTTGTTGTCTCGGACGCCCCCCCCCCCCCTCGGACACTGGAGTAGGGGATAGAAAGGCCCACGACCGCCTGCCAGAGCAAAGCGATTGACGGACTCTGTTGAATTAAACACTCGCCATTAGCGTCAGTCTCCATGGCGTGCCGCATGTCGCTACGCCATTGCCGGCCTGGACGGGCGTCTCTGGCTCCGTGCCATGCTGGGGCTGCCGCGGTGTGCATTTTCGTGTCAGTGAACACTAACACACACTCACACGCACGCACACACACTCACTGCCTCAGTGCAGTGTCAGGTGTTTTGTCTAGTTAAACTCCCGTCCTGGAGAACACGCCACGAACCCCCCGCTGTGCAGCACTCTGTCAGCGATTGATTTGCAATGCCTAACCTGATGCGCTCACAAGTCACTCTGCTGTTGAGGCCGCGGACGTCGCCGGGAACAAACGGCTGCTCAATGAAAGCGAACCTCGCAAGTATGAGTTAGGACTCTGTCGCATTATTTTACAACAAAAAAAAAAAATTAAAAAAAAATGGAATGGCCGCTGCGCAGCGCGGATGCGCCATGCCTTTCATAAGTATACGTTTCGTTTCCGTGTCCCTGCACCTGCCCGCCCTGTCCGCTGTGCGCACTTGACGCGGCATACATCCCTCTCGCTCCCCCTCCCTCGTCCCGGCACCTGCTCGACCCCCCGCCCCCTCTCCCCCATTCTCTCGCTGGATTATTATTTTTCGTGCCACGAAGTTGTTTTTGCTTTGGTCTCCCCGGCAAAGTGAATACAGGTGGTGGTGCGATGGCGTGGTGCCCGTTGGTCCCGCTGGTGCGTGGCGGAGCCGTACCTACAAACTGCCAGGGCGGAACAGAAACAACAACGACGGCGTCGTCACAGAGCTCACGACAACAACAACGCCATGGAATAAACCGGCAATGAAGAATAAGTCAAGAAGAACATCAGCGGAAACAATACGCGGGTGTCATAAGGGTTACCGTAACGGAGAGTAGCTCCTCCACGGTGTCAGCTAATGGCCGACGTCTACAATTTTGGAGGCTGGAGGCTTAGCTCTCTCTCACGTCCTTTTGGAAGGGTCAGGGTCAGACAGCGTAGAACTTCTCCGCGCTAGCGAAGCCCCAGAAAGTGTTTTCTCGCGTTACGATTGAAAATTCTGCGCTGCCTGACCCTACCAAATGGCCATGACACATCGCCAGCGAGAGCTAAGCCTCCGAATGTTTGACGTCGGCTCGTGGCTGACGCCGTGGCGGGTGGCGGAGAAACTCTCTGCTACGGCAACCCTCATCCCCGCGTTTTGTTTCTGCTGATGTTCTTATTCACGTCTTCTTCAATTCCGGTGTAGACCTTCTCCGAAATACCCTATTGTATGTTCTGGTGGCTGGCTGGGTCTGGCCGTGACCGCGTACACTGCAGTGTGGCCGCCGCTGCCGGCTAATAGAATATCCCGCTTCCGATCCGTTTCTCCGTCCCTGATCCCCTCCTCCTCCCCTCCTCCTGTCTTCCCTCCGCGCTGCCGCAACCTGCATGACATTCCCTGCATACATCGATAGCCAAAGTTCAAGCGTAATGGCTTTTGTTTTCTAGGTCGCACGCCCCCTCCCCTCCCCTCCCCTCCCTCCTTACCCCCTTGGCCAGGACTCGGCCTCGCGGACCCATAATGTGGCACTTTGGTCATCCATTCGGGCCAAACAAAAGCCCCGGCCGGAGCCGCTGCGCGCTGCGCCGCCAGCCCCAGCTACCGCTGCTAGCGCCAGCCCCACACGCTGTATGTGTACATAACTGCAAGAGTTTCTGGTGGTCGGTGGTCACGGCGCGGGACCCGAATCGCTTGCCAAACGACATGGAATTATCCCCTTCTTGCCATCCTGAAGAACAGTGGGGCTCGTTTGCGGGTCGACAGGTCCGCTGCGGGCGCTGCCGCCCTGGTCGCCATGACGGCGGTGCCAGGGCAAGTTTAGCCCGCGCGTCAGGCGCATGCACAAGTCGCTATTACTGCTCGGCGCCACCTGCGGCTAACTTGGCTTTGTCCTCGCGACATTACAATCATGGCCGTTACTGATGGATGAAGTGCCGCTTCTCTGTGCGGCCAGTTCTCAGAGGCCAGGGGGCGCGTCAATAATACGTATTTTAAACGTGCCTTGGAGTTCCACACTCCCCCCCCCCTCCCTCCCTCCCTCCCACCTCTTTGCTGAACGGTTAAGCGAGGCAGCTCAACTTCCCTTCCCACCCGCAGCCCCGCAGCTGGCGAAGCAGTCAAGTTTGCTTGTTCTCTCTCTCGCGAGTCCCGGCCAGCAGTTTGGCCTGGACTGCTCTGGTCCTTCGGCGTCCTCCACCGGGTCCCCCCGGCCACCCGGCTAGGGCTCTATCGACCACGACGGAAGGCAAGAACGCGCGCTCGACGTCCAAAGGGACGAACTTACCGTAATGATCACTCTCGATTCTCTCTCTCTCTCTCTCTCTCTCTCTCTCTCTCTCTCTCTCTCTCTCTCTCTCTCTCCCCTCTCTCTCTCCTCCTGTACGCGACGTCGACCTGGACGCTGTAGAGCTTTCTGAGGCAGAAACAGTGTTGATAGGGAGTAATGGACAGGATGCTCACCGGAGCTGATAGAAGGTCTCCGGACGACCCTCCCCCCCCCTCTCTCTCTCTCTCTCTCTCTCTCTCTCTCTCTCTCTCTCTCTCTCTCTCTCTCTCTCTCTCTCTCTCTCTCTATAGTATATCTGGTATCTCTCTCTCTCTCTCTCTCTCTCTCTCTCTCTCTCTCTCTCTCTCTCTCCCCTGCCCTCCCTCTCTGTACGGGCACCTCGGCACCTCGGCGCCTCGGCCTCGCCGCCCCTGCCGACATTTTTAAAGGGTGGCAATTAAAGAGGGGGTTGAACTGCGAGGAGTGAGCGGGGGGCCGCTGTGCGTAGCGGCCAGGTGCCATAAGCGGCGGCCGCCCGCTACGCCCATCCGCGCCCCGCCGCGCCGGGGATCGTGTACGGTATCTGTCTGCGCGTGGCGTCCGCGAGGCGTCCGCTTGGCGTTCGCGTGCCGTTCGCGTGCCGGACGCGCGTGTCTCCGCGTCACAGTCGCAGTGCCGGCCGCACAGATACGTGGGTCGCGCTTCTCCGCCCCGTGCGGCCCCTCGCCAGCCGCCGCGGGCCGGCCGGGTGAAGCCATCAAGCCGACCACTGCAACAAGTTCGCGTGGCGTGTCCCATTGAGATTTGTACATTATAGCACACGGCGTGAGCGACAGGGATCAGTAGCGGTAGTAGCCAGCAGCATGCCCCCCCCCCCGCCCCCCGCCCCCCGCCGCCCCCCCGCCCCTGGGCCTCGGGAGGTCGGCATCGCCAGTGCCGCAGCCCTCCAGTTGCGCGCTTTCCGACGCAACCCTGTCATAGCTCGCATGGAATCATGAATAAGTCATAGGCGAACGGGGGGTCGAGCCGAGCCGAGCCGGGCCGAGCCGGGCCGGGCCGTGGGGGCACTTCCAAGGGCCGAGCACTGCTGCCCGTATTCAAGATAATAAGCGAGTCAGTGTACGCAGCGGGGATCCTATCCGCCGGTCTCCAGGACCCCGCCCGGACCCCGCCAGGACCCCACCCCACAAGGATCCCGTCAGGACCCTGCCCATAGGCGCGGAGCTAGCCTTGGCTCTGGGGCCATGCCCATATGCCGTGGCCTTCCCTGTTTTACGCCCGAATTTATTTATTTTTGGTCTGAACGAGTCCAGGGTGAACATTTTGTTCGGCTTCCCATAAATGTCCCGGCTATCGAACCCAGTCCCATGAGTTGCGGGTTGCCGACCCCGTCTGTCGTAGTCCTGGGGCGCCGGCCCGCGAGCCCCCCATGAAAGACGAGAGAACCCGGCCCGAAGTCTGGCGCTGTCTGCCTGCGCTGTGCCGCGGCCCACTTTGGTAATTTTATGGTAAAAGGCCGTTCTCTCCCCCTCTCTCTCACTCTCCCCCTCTCTGCCCGCCAAGGAAAGAAACGTAATTGACCGGTTGTTTTCGGCTCTTATCGTACGGCCGTGGCTCTTCTACTATACTTATGTATCGCTGCCCCCCCTCCCACATACACACATACACACTGTTAAAAACTAAAAAAAAAGAAGATACCCAGAAACAACAAACGGCGGCGATTTCTACCCTCGAACTACGAAAGTGGCTATTTCTCCTCGGCAGTCTCAATCTTTTCCGCATTGCGCTCCGCGCGGCTTGTCAAGAAGACGTGGCGCTCTGGGACAAATTGATCGTGCCGTACCGCCTTTGAGGGACGGCCGGGCGGCGCTGAATATGCACGCCGAAAGTTAAAGAAGGCGGCGTCGGATGATCGTTAAGGCCGCGTCCCGGCTGCCTTTTGATCCAGAGTACCTGATGGGGAGGGGCACGGGACTGCAGCAGCGGGGGCAGCGGGGGCAGCGCGGGCCGCAGGAGGAGGGTATTTCGGAGGAGCTCAAACCTCGAAGTGGGGAGGACATCTTAGAAGAAGAAAAGCGGATACAGTATGAGGGGAACCGCAGCACAGAGCACATCGTCAGCAAGGGTGAAGCCTATAGAAATTTTGAGTTGCGGAGATACTCTCTGATACGGTTGCCTTTCATACTGTTTCCGCTTTTCTTTCTCTTAGGCGTGTTTTCACTTCCGGTCTGAGCTTATCCGAAACACCCTATGAAGAAATGGCGAGCACGGCACATAACAGCGGTCGGACCCGCACCGGCGCGGATTCCTTTCCTCCATGCAAATTGCGCCCGTCCTTCTGCGAGACGTTTCATAGTATCGAACGCGGAAAATGATTATTAAACGAAACGAAAAGGCAGAAAGCATCCTCTTTATGGAAAACTCGTCGGTTTTCCGCCGCACGACGACGTTCCCCGGGTCCTGGGCCCCGCTTCGGCTCGGACATAACCCAATAAGAGAAAGCGGGCGACGGACGGGAATAAGATTTTTTTTGTTTTGTTTTCGTTTTTAAAATGCCGGAGAAAGTCTGTTTTTCTGCGGTGTATAACCATTGCGATTCCATCTGCCCGCGGCGACGCCCGCCCCGCCCCGCCCCGCCCGGGCCGAGGCCGTACTTTTTGTCTTTTCTCCGGTCCGGACAACCGCGGGACGTGGCGGTACCGTCGGAGCCGCGCCGCGCAGAGCCGGCGGACAGAGATACCGCCCCGAATGGATTATTATTCTCTCCTCCGCTGGATCATTTTCTCCAGTATTTTTTCTACTCCTTCCCGGGACGTGGCTGACACCATGCGGCACGCCGCGCTAATGTTCGAGGAGGACTCTCCGTGCGGCGCGCCGTTGGTCCATCATTTTGACGCGGGTGAGAGAGGACTATAGTACGCCTCTCCCCCCCCCCTCTCTCTCTCTCTTTTCCTCCGGCCATCAGGGCCTGGTCAAGACAAGTCTAGGCCGTCAAGGGCTGACCACAACAGGACCGCTGGTGCCTCGGCCTCTGGCCGCCTCTGGCCGCCTCTGGCCGCATGGCGTAGAGACGCACGTGGGCTGCGGCGGGGGACGTGGCGGGGGCGGCCGCAGCACCGCCCCACAGGCCCCACAGCCCCCCGGGGGGCCCGGCCACCTCCCTACCTGCCCCCGTTGATCTATCCTAGCCTGCCTGACAAAGCCGTGCACCCCGCCCGCCCGTAAGCAGCGTAACAAACAGCCGTGCCGCGCCGTGCCGAGCCGCCGGCCCCAGGAGGGTGAACTCCTGCAGCAGCTCGTATTATTTCGTTGTTACCGGCCCTTACCGGCGATGCACTGCCGCGCCTATTCTGTCCCTGCCGAGGCCGTGCTGCCGTCGCCTGCCGCCTCTGCTGCCGGGAATTTAGATGAACAGCCAGGAGTAGTCAGGGGGGACGGAGAACAGGGATGAAGGGTGGACGACAATAATCTCCTCCGGCACACCTTCGACCCCCTCTCCCCTCCCCCCTCCACCATCACCTTGGTAATCTCCGTCCAATCCCACCGCAACAACTCCATCATATCTGCACACACCGCCCCTCCCCGCGCCCCCCGCCTCCACTAAATCTCCCTGCTCGACCAGCAAATGGCTTACCCCCTCCCCTGCCCCCTCCGGGCTCGGCGCCTCGGCGGCAGCAGGCACAGCGGGCAGAGCGGGCCGCGGCGCGGAGGCACTTGGACTCGGACTCCAGCTGGAACAGCGCAGGGGAGGCGCCGGCCTGGCCGGAGGGAGGCGCCTGGAGGCGAGCGGAGCCGACGGGGCGAGGCAGTGACCGGCCGAGTTCAAATTCATCAAAGTCGAGTCCGAGCAGGGCCTGGCCGTTGCCCAGCCGCGCCGGCCCGCCCCCGGCCTGCCCCCGGCCCGCCCCCCGGCAGAAACCTGCCAACGTCCACCCCAGAGCAGAGCGCCCAAGGAGAGCCGGCTGAGGGTGCCGAGCCGAGGCCAGCCCAGCCCAGCCGGTCCGGTCTGGTGACCTCGCTCGCCTTAATTGAAATGGCCAACGCAATGTAGCAATTATATCGGCGGCGTGCGTGTTCGGTGTTCGGGTCCGAGCGACTGCGGGCTGAACAGAACCTCGGGCCGGGGCCGAGGTGGTGCGGCATGATGGCTGCGCGTGGCAGCGCGTGGCAGCGCGTGGCGTCTGTGTGTCGTCGGCCCACTTAGTCAGTCTTGTCCCGCCCCGGTGGACAAACTTTCCAGTGTGTCTCGCTGCCCCCGACCAACTCCCCCTCCCCCCCGCACCGGGCAGGCTTGAAGCAATATTGACAGCGTTTACTGTTTCCCTGCAACGCTTTTGCTGCTCTGTCTGTCTACTTCGTGTCCCCCCCCCCTTTTCCCACCCTCTTCGGTCTTTCTCTCGCACCTCTGCGTTTGCCCCAGCCGACCCTGTCTCTCTATCTCTCTCCCTCACTCTGCGCCAGCGAGGCCTCGGGCGGCCTGGAGCGAGCTGAGAAAAGGGGAACCAGAAGAGAAAACTTCCTCGTCACACGAGGGACTCTGGGGCGCAAACACTCATTGCTTTTTGTTATTTCTTTGTTTTCCTCGTACAGTCAATATAAAGATATAATTGTACGCGATAAAAAAAAATATGTCCGGAAAGTTTTTGTGTCGTCTCGCTGTCGATATTTTCTGTTTCGGTTGTAGCTTGAGAAGAGACGTGCGCCGGCCGAAACGGAGTTGATGTATTGCGAGTCCCACTTAGCGTTAACCCTCTCGGCCGTTCCCCTGGAAATGCGTGCTGCCGCCGGGGTTTTTGGCGCTTGTTTGGGGATACCTAAACAAGATTAGCGCGGCCCCCTCGTGGCCCTCCCTGGCCTCCTGGGGCGCCTGGCCGGGCCCCGGGTGAGCCGCAAGCAGTCTGGCACCCCCGGGCAGCCCCGGGCAGCCCCGGGCAGCCCCAGGCCGGGCCAAGGCAGCCAAGGCCCCCAAAGAGGTGCTGTAGCGGTAGCGGCGCACTCCCACTCTTATTTCTTTTCTCTGCCCGTGCTCTTGCGCTTTCCCCTTTACTCTTTTTCCTCTCCAGACACAATAAACAAAATTTCTCATGGAAAGCTGGTCGTGTAGCTGGTGCTGTGGGGGCGGCGGGGGCAGCGGGGGCCAGCCGGGCCGGGGCCCCGTGGCGCGGACGCCGCCCGGACTCCGCTCAGGACCAGACTCGGCTACCCCCCCCCCCTCCCTCTCCCTGCACCTCGCAGGTGGTCTTGGTCTTATCAGGGGGACCAAAGTTTCGGATGGTCAGACTTTCGGGTATTATATTACCCTACCCCGGCCTTGGGCTGGTGCTGGGGCGCGGCGGGGCGGTGGTGGTTGGTTTGATCGTCGTGGGGACGAAAGAGGAAGTGTGAGGTAGGGAGGCGCTGCCGTCGCGGCGATACCCCCCCCCCCCCCACACACACATCCATCGAACATCTCTTTTGCTTCCGGTGCCCTCACCGCGAGCCGTGGCCACACCGGGTAGGAGGGGGGGGGGGGGGCGAAAATAAACCCAATCAGTGGGGCACTTAGAGTCCTTCCTGATGGGCTGATTGCTCCCCGGCCCGCCCCCGGTCTGCCCCCGGCCCGCCACCGGCAGGCGTAGTCGGTCCGCGCAGTCGGGGCGACACACCGGACGGCGTAATCCGAAGAGGGGGTTTCAGCGCCCGCAGCATAGGCAGCCCCGAGCTGCTTCGCGCACACGTGTCGTGCGGGCTGGCCTACCCAGCACCCAGCAGGCGCTCCTCGGCTCGGCGGCCGAGTCGAGTGACCTTGTGCCCTGCGCAGGCGGGGCTGCACCGCGTCACACACCGCAGTATCTGGCGGAAATGTCAAGGGCCCAGGGCCCCAGCACCGCTCCCGGCCTACGTGCTTCCCCCTTGCTGGCCCTTGGGATCCTCAAAGTTCACCGGGCAAGCGGACCAGAGCCACAATCGCATTCATGGAAGACGCCCGGTCCCGACCCAGCCCGGCCCGCCTGTGTGTCGCCCTGTCAAGGAGGCACAGACGCATCCCCCCCCCCCCCCCCCCAACCTCCTCCTGAGGCATTCCCTCAGGACGTATAGAAAGGAGGTGAAACTGAGGGGGGGGCGGAGGGGATGCCCGACCCCCGACCACACCGGCTTCATCATGAGAGCTACGAGAGAGACACAGAGAGAGACAGAGGGAGACAGGGAATGAGGAAACGTAGAGTGTGTTGGTCGGGTGCAGTGGGCCGCACTGCCAGTCCAGTCCGCCACCCGCCGCACACCGCGGGCACCAGACCACATGTGACATGACAGAAAACATGAAATCTTGGGTGTAGCGCGGCGCAGCTGGGATTTGCGGGGCTGATCCGAGCAGAGCGAGAGGGGGACAGACATACCACCGGAGCAGCAGGGAGTTCGAGAGAGATGGACGAGGCAGACGGGAGAGTGACGGCAACACGATCAATGCCCCCCCCCCCCGTACTTCCCTTCCGCTGCACGCAACGCAGAGCACTAGGTTTGCGAAGGGGTGCGAACGTAGGGCGGGAGTAGTACTTGCTCTCTCTGCCTCTCTCTGCGTCTCTCTGCCCCCTTCGCTAGTACTTGTGCTCTCTCTCTCTCTCTCTCTCTCTCTCTCTCTCTCTCTCTCTCTCTCTCTCTCTCCCACCCCCTCCGCGGCAGGAGTACTTGTGCTCTCTCTCTTGTCTCCCTCCCCCACGTTGCATGTCCCGTGATGAGCGCGTACGGAAATGCCTTCCCACCCCGACTTTCGGCGCGGACGGGGGCGGCGCGCCACGCGATTCTGCAAAATTAAGAACGGGAACAAAACCGTAAAAGGAAAACTTTACAATTATTGCCACAAGGAACAGGGAGCGCGAGAATAGCTACAGCACAGCG
Source organism: Odontothrips loti (assembly GCA_038380765.1). NCBI lineage: Eukaryota > Metazoa > Arthropoda > Insecta > Thysanoptera > Thripidae > Odontothrips > Odontothrips loti. The sequence goes on along the minus strand of CM076244.1, from coordinate 16,320,289 downwards.
CTTTAACCATCGCCATTAGCGTCCGTTGGCGCAGTGTTGGCAGCAGTTCGCAGTGTCGCTGTACCCCCCCCCCCCCCCCTTTCCCTCTTCCCGGACGGGGCGTAAATGCGTCTTCCGTGAAATTCGTCACGAGGCACGCACACGCCTCCCATAATGGAGACGCGGCAGCCCCCGCGCGGGTCGGGCGAGGGGCGGGGGGGGGGGGGGGGGCACTATGTAAGCCGTGTTGTGTGCACGCACGCGCGCGCTCCTGTGTGTGTGTGTGTGTGTGCGCGCGCGCGCGCGTTCCTGCGTGTGCTGGCCCATGTCTCCTCTTGATTTTTTTTTGCCACGTACGACGTTACTTCGAAGGTTTTCGCGCATAACAGTGATGAAATTCGAAAGAGCCGCTGCATTGCCCATGTGCTCTCTCTCTCTCTCTCTCTCTCTCTCTCTCTCTCTCTCTCTCTCTCTCTCTCTCTCTCTCTCTCTCTCAACAAACTCGACACAAGTCTATTATGCATTTTGGATACTCTATCGGAATGGACGGCAGAGAGAGAATCCCGCATTCGAGGAGGGGGGTGGGGGGATAGGATCAAATAAGGATCCGATATTGGCTCGGAAGAATTTTGAAATGATCTTGCTGCGACCGATTCGCCACGGCGTCGCGCGGATGTTTCGATTTATTGGAACTCGCCCGATTCATAAAGGGGATGAAAAATAATTCCTGCGCATTACGCGTTTGTCATGAATGCGGGCGTCGTCAGCCGAGTGCATCGGGGAGAGTTTTCCGTTTCCCATCGCACTCGGCTGGAAAAACAATTTTTCAGCCCGTGCTGAGTGACCCGATGTCGTGCGAACATCAACCGCTTCGCCACCTGCTTCCACGCAGTTTCACACCGCCCTGCCCGAGCCCGCCAAGCTGCACGCGACTCGGACCGTGTGTGTGTGTGTGTGTGCGCGCGCGCGTTAGAGCAGAGTACGGACCCAGACAAACGCTCTCGGCGTTGTGGCGTGCTGCAACAACCATAAAATTGATTTTTTTTTCCTCGCTCGCAAATAATAATAATTCTCGTAATGAATGCTATTATCGTTGTGAGAAATAATTAATTACTTGCATGGCTGAATACGCGAAGAGCCCACCATTCCACTTTTTCCACAGACTATACCTACACTTGTGCACCTGTTTTGGTTCGGTATGAAACAAAAAACCCAGTCCATGTTGAAAACAAAACGACAGCACGAGCGTGCAGCGCTGTGCACCAGCATTTTCATAAATAAATAACTGAAATAAATTTTATTCTCTGTGCCGAACTAAGCGAGAGCCAAACAGACTCTGACACATCCGTCCGGTTGGACCCGGCTGCACCGCACCCCACTGTTGTAGTGTCGCTGGCGTATCCGGCCCGCTCAGCTAGTTCTGTCCCCTCCGGTCCGGCCCCCTCCAGTCCCCCTCCCCCCTTCTCCCCCCGCTCCCGCTGCTCGCTCCCTCGGCCGCGGCTCAATAGTGCTGGCATTGGTATATCGGCATCACACGGGACTGCTGCTAACGTTTTGCTCGCGGCCCTAAAATCGAAAAATAATAATGTCTATCAGATGGAACGACGTAACGCGAGCGGCCTCCCCGTCTATCGGATCCTACCCCCCCCCCCCCTCTCCCCCTGATGATGTCGCTACGTGAGCGCGGCCCTCTCACCTCCCGCTCCTGCGAACTCGGGCGTGAAAGAAGTAGTGGGGGATCCCCATCCCAGCCCCGGCCCGCACTGCTGAAGTCTGCATGAAATAACCTCCGTTTTCCTCTCCTCGTTATCCGGTGGGCTGAAAATCGTCTGAAAAATGGTTTTCCCCTCATACTCTGCCGGGCTCCAAGCCACGGGTCGGGGCTGTCGCCATGCCGTGAGAACGAAGCTGGATATTATGCCTTCGGGACAGACAGGGCACTGCCGCTGCGGGCCGTGCGGGTGAGCAGGGCTGGCCACCACTTAGGCGGACGACCCCTTTCGGGGACCCTTTCGGGGACCCTTTCGGGGACCCTTTCGGGGACCCCTTTCGGGGACCCTGGCAGGGCGTCGGTTGTTGACCGTGTCCTCCGGACTTGGCTTTCTTTCTCACTCGGAGACGCGTTACCCACTGCCTCGGCCGCCCGCCCCGCCCCGCCCCGCCCCGCCCCGCCCCGCCCCGCCCCGCCCCGCCCCGCCCCCGCCCCGCCCCACCCCGCCCCGCCCTGCCGAGTCCTCCTCGCCTAGCTCTCCGCCGGTCCGTGTCAGGAACACCTGTTCCTTGGCCCCGGCCGGCGCGGCGCTCGGCGGCCTCTCCCTGGCCGTGTTAAGCCAGGTTTAACGTAGCATTATGACCGGAGTGCGCGGCGTGGCGTGGCGTGGTTCGGCGAGGACCCCGCCGCCTACAATGTTGTAAACTGTGCCACGCATCCTAATGAACCTGCCGCCGCCGCCACCGCCTCCGCCTCCGCCTCCGCCCCCGCCGCTGCCAGGTTGCTTGGTTGACTTAGGCGGCCTCTCTCCCAATCCCGTCCCGTCCCTCCCGCCGTGTTCCTCGTCTGGTCTGGCCCGTGTCGCATCCGGTCTGTTGGACTCCGCATGCGCGGCGCGCGTTAGTAGGCGTTTATCTAGGCCACCCCGCCCCTCCCCGCGCGGCACGGCCATTCTCGGATAGGGTCAAGGCTGTGAGGCTGCGGGCTCGAATCTCTGCGCCGGCCACCACCCTCCGGCGCAAGGAAGGAAGAGAAAGACAGACGACCGGGCCACGGCCACGGCAGGGAAGTCCGAGTCCGTCCGGCCGCCAGGCCGATGTGGGCCGATAGCCAGCCCGGGCCGGTACGGCCAGACGGAGCGGTTTGGAGCGGAGCGCCTTGCGGTGGCAGCGTAGGCCGCCAGCCCACACCGGGCCGGGCTGCTCAGCGGGTCTGCCTACCCGGGCCTGTGGCAGGGGGCTCGCGGCCTATTGCTGCCGACACACGGCCTGCCACTGCCTCTATGCACATTGTGCATCTCCTCCAACAGGTGTCTTAGCGTTATGCACGAGTACCCGGGGCTGGCAACAACAACTGCAGCCTAGTCCCCAGGCCAGGCGGCGCCAGGCGGCCAGCCCCCTCAGAGACCCTGTCGGCACGTGAGTTTCATCGGTCATCGGTGTCTGTCCGCTCGCGTGCGGCAGGCAGCGGCAGCCCCCGGGCTCTGCAGGGCTGCAGCGTGTGCGTGCGTGCGGCGTGCGGCGTGCGTGTTAGCCGTGGCCGCCGGTCAACGCCCTTCTGGTTAGAGTCTGGGCCTCCCCTGCCCCACGCCACGTCCCGAACGCGGCTTTTTGACTCGAACACGCCTGCACGGTAACAAATAAAACTCTAGGAAATAGGAAAATTTGCGCGGCACGATTTGTTCGAGAGAATTTTGAAAAATTGAAATTTGGCGTACATTTGTTTCGAACGGTCTACTTTTAATTTATCCAAAGTATTACCGAAAATGCTATGGACGACGCCAAGACTTTTGCACATTTTTTCCTCCTCGCAGCCACGGATCCAGGACTGTGCATGTGTGAAAGTAATCAACCCAGAAGTTGCGTGTACACATGGTCCACCCACATGGGGACTGTGTGTGTTGCTGCCCGTTTAATCAAAAATAATGTCAGCAAGACGGCAGTATCTCGTTGGCGCCGGCACCACAGGAGAATAAAAATTAGAAAAAAAATACACATCACGCGTGTGCGTGTGCGTGCTCATTCATTGGGGCCGGTGGGAACAGGGGGAGGTGGGAATTCTATCACCAGTATTGGAGAGAAGAGAAGGGCTGTATCCATTCCTTTCATTTGCGCTCCCTTTCGCTCGAAATGCGAACGAAACGGAACGGGCAATCTCTGCCCGGCTGTATCTGTCCTGCTTTATCTGCCAGGTTCTCTGCCCGGCTCTGTCTGCCCGGTTCTATCCGTCCTGCTCTATCTGCCCGGCTCTATCTGCTCGGCTCCATATCTGCCCAGCTCCATCTGCACGGCTCTATCTGCCCGGCTCCATCTGCCCAGCTCCATCTGCACGGCTCTATCTACCCGGCTCTATCTGCACGGCTCTATCTGCCGCGGACGCACCCAATTTATTCGCGCTGCGCTGAATGATGCTGCTAATGGGTCGATCTTGGTGCCACACCCACTGCCACTGCCATCGCAAGGGCCTCTCTCCCCCTCACAAGTGAATGAAATTAATTTGGGCGCGCGGCCGGAGTATCAATTGTGCTCATCAAAACAGCACCCATGCCAGCCGCGTTCCGCCGGGCCGGGCCGAGTCCCAGATCTGAGCCCCGCGGAGCCCTGCAGAGCTCTGGAGGATTGACTGAGCAGCACTCACTGTGCTGCGGACTATACGGACCACCGCACGGTCCATTCGGCGTGCCTAATTAACGAAAAATAAACACATTTTTCTCTTTCTTGGCCTAGTCTTATTTCTGTGGGTTTGCTTTGAGTGAGAAAATGCGACGCGGCGGCGGGGCAGGCAGGGCCTCGGCTGCCTCGGCGGGGGTCGGCGGGGGTTCGGCGGCCGTTGGCCTCGGCGCCTGCCGGCCACCGCGCCACTTTTCGCGTTAATGAAATAACCGGGCCGACACCGTGTTGACCGCACACGCCGCTGTCGAAACGGGCTCTTTAGCCGGTCTGAGCCGGGCCGACCGGACGGCCCCGTCATGGCGGCACTTTAGCGTGTCAGTCTTGTCGGCTCTGCTGCTCCGACGTGTTTGCCCTGCCGCCCCGCCGCGGGGGGCATCGATCCGTGAAACAAGGGTGGCGGTGCCCTGCGGGCGCCCTGCGGTGCCCTGCGGAGCCCTGCAAAGTGCGGAGCCCGGCGGTGACGGCCTGCCAGACGCCCTCCCGCCCCGCCCCGCCCCGTGACCCCCAGCTGGTGTGGCGTGGCGGCTGGCCCGCGTTTAATCGCAGGGAAATGAGACAGGAGGCCGGGCTAGGCGGCTGGCAAAGGCCGGAAACGCGGACGCGGACACGCAGGGGGGGCTGGGCTGCCGGCGGTGAGGGACCCAGAGGCTCCCCCGGAGGGCCCCGGAGGCCCCCCGGAGGGGAGGGCCCCGGAGGGCCCCGGAGGGCCCCGGAGGGCCCGGAGGGCCCCGGAGGGCCCCGGAGGGCCCCGGAGGGCCCCGGAGGGCCGCATGCGGCCTGGGGATTCTGTGCTGCCTAGCGCCCAACCCCTGCCGCAGCCTTCCCCAAGGTCACAAGCTTGGGTTGGCACGGTGCGCGCCCACCGCGACCCCGCGACGCCAGTCGGCCGGCGTTTGTAAATCTTTGTTCCTTGCTTCCTGAAGCTAAATCACTCTCGTTTCTGTTTTTTTTTTTTTTTTGCAGGTGCGTTGGCGGATTGAGTATAGCAGCGCCGCCGATGGCGGATGCGTGGCGATCACGCCTGCCGTGAGTAGTAGCCGCCCGACAAGCAGACAGATAGAGAAGGTTGCCGGGGGGGGGGGGGGGGGGTGCCATTTCGTATGAAAAATTCACTGACATGTTGACGGTGACGGAGCAGAGGGAAGCAGGGAACCGGCGGGAGAGATGCGCGTTACCGGCGTGGCGCCGCGTGGTGACATATGACAGATGGGGACGAGCCGGGGGCGCGCGCGCACTAGATGCAGCCGACGGATACGTTACGGACGAGGGCATGAAAAATTGGCGTCCATTTGCGGCCGGCAGCGCCCCGTCCCACCCCGCTCCGTCCCCCGCCGGTGGCCTGTCGCGCCCCTTTCGGGGCCCTGGCGGGGCCGTGGTGGCGGCCTAGCGGGGCCCCCAACCCTCGGCGCGGATCTTTTCGACAGTTTCTTACACTGTCAGCACTCCTGGCCCGCGCGGTGCCACGGTGCTCTCCGCCTCCTCCTCACACCCTCGCCACCTCAAACATGGTCGTCCTCCCGGCGCGAATCACCAACACGACTAGTGCCCTCCCTCTCTCTCTTCCTCCCCCGCCGTGTGTTCTCCTCTGTCTCCCTCTCGCATGGCCGCCTTGGGGACGTAGGGGAGCAGGTCCAGTGTGGTGTAGTGTAAGTGTGTGCTGCGCGCCCGGTCGGCCACGCCTAAAAGTCTAAAGGCAAACACTCGGAGGTACTGGTGGGCGGTAGTTCTGTTTGTGCAGTGTGTGCTCTGCTTGGCAAGGAGACGCGAGGGACTACTTGGTCTATCTTTTAAAACAGCAGCAAACGAAGCGGACCACTTGGGTTCTTTCCGGAGATCGACCCATTCTGCTGTCTCTTTCTCTTTCTGTCTTTCTCTCTCTCTCTCTCTCTCTCTCTCTCTCTCTCTCTCTCTCTCTCTCTCTCTCTCTCTCTCTCTCTCTCTCTCTCTCTCTCTCTCTTTCTCTCTCTCCTTCTCCCTACTATACAACCTTCCGTCGTCAGTATCCTTCCCTGCAGTTGCTGTCCTTATTTTGTCCCTCTGTCTCGCATTGTAGTCTGTCTTTTCGTCTCGCTCCGCATTCTCAGTCCTTTTCTTGTTGTACATTTTTGTTTGTCGACATTGGCTGGTGGTGTCCGATTGGGATCGCTCAGTAACATGGCGCCACCCTACACAACAATGGCGAGCCAATCGCGCATTATCTGCCTGTTGCTGGATTAGGAGTCTGCGTTCACATCTCTCTCTCTCTCTCTCTCTCTCTCTCTCTCTCTCTCTCTCTCTCTCTCTCTCTCTCTCTCTCTCTCACACACACACACACAGCTGTAACATTGGTTCCTGCCCAGCACTCATATGTGCTTTGCAGTCCATTTTCTCGATATTAAGGGATTCTGTTTACACAATGAGCTTGATGCCACGCGGCTTCGATTGCCGATGTCATCGCGTGTGGAGGGTGCCACGCATCTGTCAGAGGGTATTTGTTTTAACGACATGACAATGCACTTGTGGCAATGTGCGAGAAAGAGGGAGAGAGAGAGAGAGAGAGAGAGAGAGAGAGAGAGAGAGAGAGAGAGAGAGAGAGAGAGAGAGAGAGAGAGAGAGAGAGAGATGACTCGGATGCGTGTGTGGATCCGGGTCCGAGCAGCACCACGCACGCAAACGCACACGCACAACGAACGCACTGCTGAGGCGGGGGGAAATCTCTTTCGCAGGGATCCCCCGCTTAGAGTGGGAGGCGTTATAACCGTGTTGCTTCTCCTGAAGGGCTTATCAATTTTTCATATTGGAGGGCGCTGCCGAGGCGGAGGAGTGGGGGGGGGGAGCTCCCCCCCCCTTCCCCCGGAGTGCAGCTGCTGGGGGTCTTTATAAACTCTGGGCCGCGGCCCGTTCTGCTCGCTCCGGGGTGGACGCGATCCGAGCAAAAAATAGAAACAGCACGCAAACCTTTGTTGTTCCGTTTGAACGCCGTAACACAACGAGTCGCCGGTTTTGTTTTCGATGCGACGCGTCGGGCATCACGACATGACCGTCGCTTTTCACTCGACTCGTGAAAGTAAGCAACAAACAACAACAACAACGGCGACAGCGACATCTTTCACAACAAGTTGGAAGCAGTTGGACGCGTGTCGGGGGAGAAGAAAGGCGGGGCGAAAACGGGGGAATAAACACGCCGCGACCGCGCCTGGGCTCTCTGTCTCCTATTCCGGGTAGAAACATCTTCATTTACTCCCCCCCCCCTCTTTTACTTTTGTTTTCCTATCGCTTGTCTTTTCTTCGACCATCTGGTCGGGGAAGGGGTAGGGGAGTAGTTGACCCTACAGCCCCCTTACCCCGCCCACCCCCGGTGAGAAAATGTCTCTTGCCTCGACAAACTTAAGGAAATCACCGGTGGAACTGGTGCGCATATTTTTGCTCTACTGGGCCCCGTTCCGTGTTCCGTTTCCAGTAATTATTTCCACGGCCCGTTGATGGGGTGTGTGGGGTGCGGGGCCCGGCGGGGACTCCAATAAGGGAGCCTCACCTCTGGGAGTGGGCTCGGCTCGGCACGGCGCGGCTCGGCTCGGCTCGGCTCGGCTCGGCTCGGCTCGGCTCGGCTCGGCTCGGCTCGGCTCGGCTCGGCTCGGCTCGGCTCGGCTCGGTCTCGTCTCGGCTGCGCCGCCAGCACGCCAGCGCCACGGCCGGCCATCGCGGCAACGAGTCACGAATGCGCGTGATTGATCGCCGCTCGGCTTGGCTCGGCTCGGCACCATTCGGCTAGACTCGGCTAGACTCGGCTCGACTCGACTCGACTCGGCACAACCTGGCTCGGCTCGGCTCGGTCAGACTCGGCGGTTACCGCCCGTCAAAACTTTCCAGAAGTAAACTGAAACCAAGCAGACCTAATTCGTTTCTGTTCGACGTTCGGCGGCGAGCGATAACGATGAAACGAACACAGCCGGGGCCGGGAGGGTGACTCGGAAGGTGAGATGAGGTGAGGGAACCTGAGGGAACCTGAGGGAACCTAAGGGAACCTGAGGGAACCTGAAGGAACCTGAGGGAACCTGAGGGAACCTGAGGGAACCTGAGGGAACCTGAGGGAACGCTTACCAACTTAACACAGGCGGCGCGCGCGCTTCCTCAAATTTATTTGCTGGAAGTTTGCGTCCCTGTTCGCCTTCCGTTTCCGGTCGGAGCGACAATCGCGTGCGCGCACCACCGAACCGGACAGGGGCCAATGCGAGGAACTGAACCGTAAACCAATCAAAACGCGATTGTTCTTAATTTGAAGGGAAGAAACAAAGATAAACAATAAAGATGGCCGTGGAGAGAAAGGGCTTCCTCCGCGGCTGTGCACTTTGTTTTGGGTTGTCAGCGACACTCCACGCTGGGGAGCGGAGTGGTTCGCTGGAGTCGACGGAAGTCCAGGGACGATGTGGTTCACTCTCAGAGACTCGTGTTTTTTGTTTTCATCACATACTATTTTTAAAAAATCTAATATATACAATATAATAATTCTACGTGTTATCGACATTTTGTGTGTATTTCATATTTTGGTAGTGAAATTACTCCTATCGAAATTATGTACCATGTGCAAGATGTACACCAAATTTGAAGAAATATAAAAATGCTGCGTACACATTATGTATACGACAATATTCTATTACATAATAAGCAGAGAGTGCTGACGGCAAACACTGCCCAGTCTCAGCCCCCCCCCCCCCTCAGCTACCCCTCTGGGGTCACCCCATGGTCATGGTCACCCCTGCGGCGCCGGCAGTCTGCCTGGCCTGGAATCCCCCTGCCGTGCCGCTTTGCGTGCCAATGGCCGCTGCGACGACGCCCATGGAGCGCGCCTGTAACGCGTTACACGCCTCGCCACACCCCGTCCCGCGGCCTCTGTGGCCCGCGGTCCATGGCCCCGCCCCGCCCCGCCCCGCCCCGCGCGCTGGAGGGCCGCTGGAGGACCACGCAGAACGACGGGAAGGTTCATTTTTACGGCCGCGGCCGTATAGCCGGCTCGGTCAGGACGACCCTCCTGTCCGGCGGCGCCCTCGGCGGACCCACTCGGCCCTCGGCCCTTTGGTTCGCAGCCCCCGGAGAGTCCCGGCCCGTCCCTTGGCACACATCCTCCGAGCCACACTTGGCGTTCCTCACGGATGGACGCACACGGCCCATTACACGCGTGCTAGTGGGTGGTTCCCCTCACCTGGAGCTCGCGCGCTGCCTTCTTGCCCCTAACCCCCTCTCTCTCTCTGTATCCCCCCCCTCTCTCTCTCTCTCTCTCTCTCTCTCTCTCTCTCTCTCTCTCGCTCCCGCTCGGGGGAGGCGGGGAAGTGCAATACCGGGGATGGTGTGGGCCTTCCCCATTTTTATCAGCGTACATAACGGCTGGCTGACCGCTACCCCGCGGGGTGCGGGACTAAAAATAAGCTTCACTTGTCCGTGAAGTCATGAGCGCGCTTTTGCTCTTTCTCCATTAAAAAAAAAAAAAAAGAATTTGCACGTTGGCCGTACTGCAAAAACGGAGTGTCGTATTTTTGTTGCGCGAATAGCAGGGCGGGTTTTTCGTGTAACTTTTGAAAATTACATTTCAACGAAAATAGGACGGTGATTTCAAAAGGACGTTGACAATACTGTTCCTGGAGCACACACGCTGGCCATCCTACCGCCCTGTACTGCGCCTCCTCTGGCTGACCATTAATTTCCCCGCCCGCCCCCTCCATCTGGCGCCGCCGGCCCTGTTGGCCCCGTCGGCCCCTGGCGGCCCCTGGCAGCCCCTAACGGCGACAACAGCCTTGCTAGCCCGTGTTTGTTTCTCAAAGGGACAACGGCAGGACTGTCGCCTGGACAAGAGCCGGCGGGGGCGGCGGGGACGGCGAGGGAGGGGGGGGGGGGGCGGGCTTACTGAGCTGCCCGTGGCCTCCGCAGCCGTCCGCCACCAAACAGCCAGAGGCGGCCCGAGGCCGTAGCGATGGGCCGAACTTGGGCGCGGTGGACCGTTGGCCGTCGGGGGCCATCAAGGTCGTCCGTGCCGCCATAACGAGGACCCGCACTGTGAAGGCCACCGGCCACCGGCCGCCGAGCTGAGGGCCGCGCCGAGCGCCTGCGAGTGCCGGGGTAGGCCAGCCCGCACGACGTGCGTGCATGAGTAGCTCGGTGTTGCCTACCCACCAGGCGCCATGCGCGCTACGCTGAGGATAGTCAGAGTCCATTCGGAGGATCGGGTCTTGCTGCACCCTTTGAGATCGGCCGACTATTTTCACTCTCTGTTTAAGTCCAGAGGGGTTTTCGCGGACGTTTGTTCTGCCCCCCCCCCCCGGGCTGGTCTCCGAACCACTCTAATCCTTCCACCCCCGAGCGCAGCGCCTTCCGAATCCCGATTCCACAATTCGCGACGTCCCTGCCGATCGCTGCTGATAGTGTACCGAGGCCCTTTCCAGGCCCCTTCCAGGCCCCTTCTAGGTCTCCTCCAGACCTCTTCCAGGCGCCTTCCAGCGACTGCGTTCCTTATCCCCTTGCGTCGTCGTGTGAGCAGAGTCTCGGCGCCATTCGGCATGTCTGAGTGCCGGCGGCGGGGCCGGAGGGGGGTAATGGGTAATGCCCGGGTAATACCCGCCCTGGGCCCCCGGGCCCCGCCAGCCCCGCCACATGCCCCGCCGGCCGCAGCAACCAAACACGCGGTTATATTGGCTTGGAATAAAAACGATGCCGTAAAAGACGGAAACGAACGGAACTGGCCGACGTATACACCAGACACATACGAAGCGCCGGCCGACACTGCACGCTCTCTTGCAGGCAGAGAAAAAAGACAACAAAAACGCACGCAAAAAAAAAAACAACGTTTGTTTGTTGTTTGTCGTCGCTGCTTTCCAAATTGGTTTTCCGCCGTTTTTTTCCGAACCAAACCGACGCGCCTGTACAGCGACTGCCGTAATGCTATGACATTGTACATGAATAGGATTTCATCTGTCCTGCCCCCTTTTCTACTCCTGTTTCGTCATTCCGAATACGACGTTCCATATAACGCCGTGTGCCGGTCATGCTGTACGGACACTTTGGAATTCACGTCGGCTGCTGTTGGCTGGTCGGGACATGGAAACGCCGTGGCATGCATTAACGTGTCGCAGGAGGCGGCGGCGACATGGGTTATTAATGCAGCACGGCGACGTGCATCTGGAAGAACCGCTTATCTGCGACCCTGCGACGCTCCGATAGAAAACCGCGCTACTGGCTTTCACGAACCGCGTGTCTGAACGAAACGCTTATGTCATTTTTTCAGATGGTGGGTTTTAGTGCCAAGCATATTTTTTCCGAGGTGAATCCAATTTTTTAAAATTTTGCGACCACTCTTGGATTTCCTCTCGACAACGCGCCCGTCCTACAAGAATATCATTTTCTGGTCTGCGTCCTGATCTTTAGAACCACTTGTGAACAGGAATCTCCAAATTGCATTTACGCCTGTCTCTGAGCGGTTCTTCATCGGCGCCAAAGACATAAGCGGGTTGTTATTGGAGCGTTGCAGACGGGCGGTTCTTCCAAATGCACGATACCTTGCTATAGCGGCCTGCTCTAGTCGGTTCCGAACGGAAGGCCACAGAGACGTGAAGGCAGCGGAGCCGCCCGGAACCGCCCGGAGCCGCCCGGAGTCCCCCGGAGTCCCCCGGAGTCCCCCGGAGTCCCCCGGAGCACCCGGAGCCGCCTGGAGCCCCTGGCGCCGCCCGGAGCCCCCGGCGCCGCCCCCCCCCCCCCCCGGAGCCCTCCGAAGCCCCCCGGAGCCGCCCGGAGCCTCACCCCCCCCCCGGAGCCCCCCGGAGCCCTAGAGTATTTACGCCCCTCGGGCCGCGGCCGCCACGACACGTTTATCGCATTATTCGGCGGGGGGCGGAGGCCGAACCATCAACATTGGCGCATCATATTTTCACGCATCGTGCCGCCCTTTCCGTTCTCTGGTTGTTTGTTTTTGTTGTTCGCATCCCCTTCCCCCTTTCCCTTTTTTTTTCGGATACATGTAATACGACCAGGCTATAACATCGGACATCACCGTCGTTTTCTCCTAAATGATTTGTTTATATCGCTGGGTTTTTTTCCAACCCCGAATAATGCGTGCGCTTACGCGCGCGTATATGCGTGGGTTAATTGTTAGATGTGGAGATGTGCTTTCAAAGAGACGGAGGCGGTAGGTGGTGGCAGCCCGGAGCTCTCTCTCTCTCTGTGTATGTGTGTGTGTGTGTGTGTGTGTGTGTGTGTGTGTGTGTGTGTGTGTGTGTGTGTGTGTGTGTCGCATTGAGCCGGGTGATGGAGTTATGTTGGCTGCGTGAATTGATGGGTTGAGGTGGGTCGTTAGAGGGAGAGATGGGGTTTGGGGGTGCAGGGTGTCTTGGGACAGGGTGAGCGGGTGGGGGCTCGGAGGAGGGGGAGGGGGAGGGGGGAGGGAACGGAAGGCCGACAGGGCGTGGCTACTGGATCAACATTTATCGTCCGAGCAGGCCGAGGCCCGTGTGTAAGGGAAGGGTCCAACGACCTGCCCTTTGCACGCTCAGCTGTGGGCCCCCGCCGAACGGCAGCGACTATAACACTCCCAGTTATTATTTCGGCGGCGGGTTTTCTTACTGTGCGCGCTGCGGCGCTGCTATTAATATTTTGGCCTCGCGTCCCATCTCCGCGCTGCCGCTCCAAGTTGTCACTCACTCCCTCTCCGTCCCCCTTCCCTCTGGCCCTGTCGGGGACGTGTCAACCCCCCTCTCCCCCTCTTTCTCCCTCTCCCCCTATCTCTCTGTCTCCCTCCCTTCCACCCCCTTAGCCCGCCGAGCCGCACCGCGCCGCGCCGGGGGCGCCCTCTCGACGCGGCACGCATAATGGAATTTTCATTAGTATGGTATCTGTGGCGATAGTGAGAGCGTGGAGCTGCTCCACACGCAGCCGCGACACAGCGACACACCGCGACACGTCACACGCCGCAAACGGCCGCGTCTGTAATTAGGCTGCGAGGCGCCGTGGTGGTCCATCAGGAACGTGCCTTGCAAGGTGGGAAAGAAGGTGGCCGGCCGGAGGCGTGGAGGTGGCTACCTGGAGGCGTGGAGGTGGCTACCCGGAGGACTGGAGGTGGCTACCCGGAGGACTGGAGGTGGCTACCCGGAGGACTGGCGGTGGCTACCCGGAGGACTGGAGGTGGCTACCCAGACGACTGGAGATGGCTACCCGGAGGACTGGAGGTGGCTACCCAGAGGCTCGGAGGTGGCCGCCCGTCTCGTTGTTCGGGGTCGGACGGACGGCGCGGTGGCTGGGTCTCTCTAGTATGGGCGGCCCGGGCGGTCTGGGATGACGTGGTCGTGTTCCTTGTTAGGGTCAGGCTGCTGCCGCCGCCGCCGCCGCCGCCGCCGCCGCCGCCGCCGCCGCTGCCGCTGCCGCTCGCCTGCGGGTATGCTAAGCACACACCGAGCCCAGGCCCAGCCCCAGCCCGAGGAAGTCCGCGAGGCCAGGGGGGAAGCCGGCGGAACCAGAGGCGTGCTCCTGTTTCTATCCTTTGCGGTGCCCGGCCGGCTCTAAGGGGGGGGGGGGGCAAGAACAACAGGGCTAACTAAGTTTGCTTCATACGCTGGAACCGCCGTGCTGCCGCCGCCGCGGTCTGCGTGTGCTGGTGCTGTAAGCCGATGCTCAGGTCCTGGCTGTTGGCTGTCCGGTGGCACTACCGCTGACGGCGCCGGGCTGGGCCCCGCTCTCATCTGGTCTGGTCTGTTTGTCTGACCGCGCTGCTGGGCGGGGCGCTTTCCAATAAGAGTCCCTTCCCTCCCCTTCCCAGTTGCGGGCTCTTCTGGTGGGTTTGTGTGTGCGAGTGTGTGTGTGTGTGTGTGTGTGTGTGTGTGTGCGCGCGCTGTCTTGAGACGCAACATGGCCTGCATCCCGTATATATATACGGATACTGACTGGAGCCGGGTTTACGACGAAGGCAGAGAATAAAAGTCTCCAGTGGACAACGGACTGGGGGCCGGGGCAGGGCACGCCGGGGCCACGGCTTGTCAGGCGGCTCGGCGTCGCTGCCCAGCTCTGCGCTGCGGTCGCCTCTAGTGATTGAATCCGACGTCCTAGTTGAAAACCATGTTTCGTTTGCCAGTGTCTCTCTCTTCTGCTGTCTGCCGTAGATTGCGTTTTCATTGCCTTTGCTTTGCTGCACACATCGGGCGGCGGCCCCGACACGCCGAGTGCCCACGCCATGGCCCAGCCCAGCCCAGCCCAGCCCAGCCCAGCCCAGCCCAGCCCAGCCCAGCCCAGCCCAGCCCAGCCCAGCCCAGCCCAGCCCAGCCCAGCCCCCTGGCCCAGCCCGGCCCAGCCCAGCCCAGCCCGGAATTCCGTTTGTTGTGTCCCTCTACCCCGTGTGCGAGTGAGGGAGACGGATTGCAAGCGCCTGCTAGCGCCTCTAAGGGACGGCTAACCTGCCCCAGCGAATGCAATTTGTAGGCGCATGGACAAAGGGGACAATTAGCATGCGTAAGAAGGGACCCTCACGCGCACACAAACACACACGCAGATTCGTTTTGTCGGTGCGGCCGCTACGAGTAGTAGTAGTGTTCCACCGCTTAATGTTGCCGCCCCTCTCTGTCGCACGCACTTCCCTCGCACTCGCTCCGTCTCCCTCGCACGGCCCTTTCGGAGCTGCGCCGACTCCCTACGGCTTGCGGAGACGGGCGCTCTGCCTTCGTCGGTTCGCCTCGGTTTTGAGGTGCAGTTCAGGTGCACAGCGCGGGTGCGAAAGCAGGCGAAAGCAGGCGAAAGCAGGCGAAAGCCAAGGGAAGTGCGGGGCTGACGGGGAGAGACTGGAGACGGACGGGCGAGCAGGCAGCCAGGCAGCCAGGCAGCCAGCAGCCAGGCAGCCAGCGTAGCCAGCGCAGCCCCAGTTAGCACCCTCTTGTTCCCCCTAGAATGACAGTGATGGTTGAGCCGGCGGGAATCCACCCCCCTTATCCCCTTTCCTTCACTGACGCGCTTCACCAGAACAGCACTAGGTCTCTCTTAAAACGGGAGCCCTCTCAGAGTGTCCAAAGAACGCCTCCCCCGCCCGCCCCCGCCCGCCGCCGCCCCCCCCCCCCCCCCCCTGTGTGGGAGAACTTGTGTTCGCTCTGCGAACCGCAGCCAGCATATTCTAGCAACCCAGTCCCGTCCCTCCCCCGCACAAAGCACGACAAGAACAAGAGACGCAGAGACAGAGAAAGAGAACGGAGCTGGGGCGGCAGGGTGGTTGTATGAACTGCTCTCTGTACTTCGAACTGCAAAACTATCGTTTGTGTTGAATATCGCGACTTTCGTGGGGTGCCAAAAGTAACAGCCAGCAGCAGAAGCTGCAGCAGCAACAGCAGCAGCAGCTGCAGCGGGTGAGGCGAGGCGAAGAACCATACCTCCCGTCTGCAGCCGTGCTGTAGCGCCGACACCAGGCTGAAGCCCGAGCCCGGGGTCTGTTCCGCCGGGTCACGGCTGAAGCGGAGCCGGGCACAAAATGTGCCTGGAAGCAGTTTGCTGCTCCCGCCGGGGGTATCCGCCACGTTCTGCGTACCCGGGCCGGGCCGCGGCGAGGCGAGGCGGAGCGCTGCTGCTGCTGCTGCTGCTGCTGCTGCTGCTGCTGCTGCTGCTGCTGCTGCTGCTGCTGCTGCTGCTGCTGCTGCTGCTGCTGCTGCTGCCACTGCTTCAGCTAGCTGCCCCCAGGGCGCGTCATACTGCCTCACATTCAGCGGCAGGAAGCTGCCGCCGCCACCACCCCTGCCTGCCTGCCTGCCTGCCTGCCTGCCTATCCGGCGGGCTCTCCTTAAAGATCGACGAAACACGCCCGCTGCAGAATCGCTATGCACAAATATTTTATCGTCACTTGACGGCCACGCTGTGGGAAAACGAATAAATCGTGTCGTCGTCGTCAATCCTCATATACTCACCAGGTAGCAAAAGTATCTCACGAACATGAACATGAACAAGGCCCGATGTCTCAGCTGACTCCTCGCCGGGGACTGCATAGTGAGGGGCAAGCAGGCGCCGCTGCTGAGACATCGGACTTTGTTCTCAGAACCCATTGCTCTCTTAGCATCTCCATGAGAGTGATGAAAAATCTACAACTGCAAAATATTTTGTCGCAAAAATAAAGAAAAAGTAGCTTTGTAACAAGAACTTGTGATGTGAATTACGGCATTTTTTTTATCGAGTCCTTTTTCAATCTTAGTTCGCGTCTTTGTCAAGATCAACGGAATTTCCGTAGATAATGCAAGGTAAATACGGTCG
The DNA here is from genome assembly GCA_038380765.1 of Odontothrips loti. NCBI lineage: Eukaryota > Metazoa > Arthropoda > Insecta > Thysanoptera > Thripidae > Odontothrips > Odontothrips loti. Next base: position 16,303,696 of record CM076244.1, on the reverse strand, counting down.
AATGAGGACGTCTCGCCCCGCCATTGTCTGCTCTCGGGACACCAGGGCCGGCCTGGCAAAATAATAATCACCCAGATCTGTATATGAGGCTGGATTTGGCCTACTGGCTGTGTGGGCATGTGTGTATAGCGTAGCACCGTATCGATAAACAATTGCCACAGCAACATAGATATTACAGTTCCGAATACATACAAGGATATCAGGAGAGAAGGCTCGTGCGTGGGCCTGGGAGGGGTGGAAGTGGGAAGTGGAGGGGGGGGGGGCAACGTAATCGAACAGAGACAGCGAAACAGGAGTTATTGAGATTGAACTGAAATGGAAATGTTTATTTTGCGTACAAAGTGCTCACAGATTTCGCTGATTGACTTGGCATTTTGCGAGAAGCGGGAGGAAAACGTGGCGGCAGAGCAGGCAGGGTTAGGAGGGGGGGGGGGATAGGCCGGTATGGAAAACGTTGGCACCGGACGCATGATTCACTTTGTCTTGCCGAGACCCGATTCCCATTCATCCATTTTGCCCGGAGGACCGGAGAGGTTCCTGCAGGATATTAAGTGATTGTATCTCGACTGGAGCGCCCGCCCGGCCCAGAGGACCCTCTGCTCACTCCACCTTCATCCATTCTCTCTCCCTCCCTCCTCTCTCTCTCTCTCTCTCTCTCTCTCTCTCTCTCTCTCTCTCTCTCTCTCTCTCTCTCTCTCTCTCTCTCGCTGTTGCTATCTCCCTCGGACCGCACTCTCACTCGCGGTGACCGCACAGAATACAGAGAGACACGAGACGCCGTCACACACGTACACACACACACACACACACACACACACATGCACAGTTAACTACAGCAACAAGAAAGGCGTGTACCTTTTCATTAGGAGTCGCACGTGTTGTCGTTCATTGCACTACTGCCTTCTCGCTCTCTCTGCTTCAACGACTCTCTCTCTCTCTCTCTCTCTCTCTCTCTCTCTCTCTCTCTCTCTCTCTCTCTCTCTCTCTCTCTCTCTCTCTCTCTCTCTCTCTCTCTCCCTCTCAGGGCGCGGTGGCGGGCTGAGCCGTGCGAGGCAATCGGGTCGCGAGTCGGGTGTATCGAATTCAATTGTACGGTATCGCAGCTCCCTGTGCCAGGTTTGTGCCCCCCGGAGAGAGGAGAGGGAGGAGGAGGCGGGGGAGGAGGTGGTCATACAGGAATGGGCGGGCCGGTCTGCCGCGCCCGATCCGCCCGAATCCGCATCGGCAGCACAGAGCGCCCGGAAGGGTCGGGGGAGGTGGGAGGGGTGATGGGGGTGAGGGGTGGGGGCGAAGGGTCACGAGGTGAGGAGGTGGTGGGGCTGTGCTGTGCCGAGGCTGTGCCGAACGAACCGTGTTGTGTGAGCTTTATCTCGATACGGCCACTGAGCGAGAGAGAGAGAGAGAGAGAGAGAGAGAGAGAGAGAGAGAGAGAGAGAGAGAGAGAGAGAGAGAGAGAGAGAGAGAGAGAGAGAGAGAGAGAGAGAGAGAGGGGGGGGGGAGCTGTGTATACAGGCATAGGAAGAGGACAGAGGATGCGGCCGCTACAACATGTATAATTCCACTCCCAGCGCCGCTCTCTGGTATCGGTGTCCCTTATGTCACAAATTATCATCTATACTGCGCACAAACAATGTCTAAACATAATCACAAAACGCCAAAAACTGGGGGCTTTTATTTCGACATGATATGGTGCTGGAATATTTTTGGATCCTTTAACACACATGGAGTCGTATGTGGCTAATAACAACAATAATAGTGTTGCAGTGTAGAGGCCGGCCGAATATGTGTCCCCCCCCCCTCCCAGGCCCTCCCGCCCAGCGCATCCCAGCAGGGCCACAGGGCCGCGGGCGTGCCCGGCCAGCCCGCCATTAGTGCCCCGCTGTGTTGTTTCGGGCAGAACGCGCGCGCTGGATGGTGCAGGCGCGGGCCGCGGGGGCGGTGGGGGCGGCGGGGGCGGCGGGGGCCGCAGGCCTCGGCAGAGGTTCCGGCCCAGCCCCGGCCACGCCACCGTATTAGCGCCATAACCATGAGGGTGTCCCGCACTAGCACCACGCGTTATCAAAACTCTCTCCGTCTCTGTCTGTGTGTGTGTCTCTCTCCCCTACACCATCTCCCCCTTCTGCCGTGTTTGACATCATCTGACGCTCGTCAGCTCGGCTTGTGTGCGACACACTAACCCATTTGCGTACTTCCCCGTATCCACTCGTTGGCCTCTCGGCGAATACGAGAAGCCCGCGTGCTCTTTCTGAATTTTTCATACCTGTCCTCTCTCTCTGTATTTGTGAGGGGGTGGGGGAGGCTGGCACGGGGCTGGTGACCCTAAAAGTTCCTCCGGTGTCGGATTCTTTCGGCCCTGTGCCAGTTTTGTGGCAACGGTGGAGGACGCGTTTTATCTCAAGAGAGAGAGACAGAAAGAGAGAGTGAGGAAGAGAAAGAGAGAGGGAGAACTTTTCTAAAGCTCCCCCTCGAGCCTTTAGGGGTGTGAATAATAACAAGGGAAGTACCCACAATGGGGAGGAGGTACCTTAACCGCATTGTACTCGTTTTTAATCTCTTGTTACTCTCCGCCTTCCTTTCTCCTTTCCTAATTCCGAGTCAGATCTCACAGCTTTTTCCCTCACTCCCCCCGCGTACTAGCGCCTTGCTCTGTCGCACACACTGCTGCGGTGTCGCCGGCTGTCGTTGTAGCAGTTTGCATGTTAATGCTTCTTTTCTGCCCCATTTCTCGCAGTGCTCTCCCCCCCCCCCTCTGTCTGTCTGTCTGTCTGTCTGTCTGTCTGTCTGTCTGCCTGTATCTTTCCTCCCCCCCTCCCGCTCTCCACATCGACACGCACCGGTTTATATGCTAATTACCAGAGACATGTGATATGATGGGCGCGCCGATATCGCTGCAGGGAGCGATACCCCGCGATAATCGTTAATTAAAGGAAGGCGTGACCGACCGAGAAAAATAAAAATAAAATGGAAAAAGAACAATGTGAAAAAGAAACTGAACACGCGCACGCACGCAAAAAAATCGCCCGCACAGGTGCTAATTTTCTAGTAGTATACGCCCAACTAACATTTTTTTAGCACCGGTGCTGACTTTTTAGTTACCGTGCTTAATTTTTAGCCACGTTACTAAAATTTTTAGCAACGGTACTAATTTTTATTTAGTTGGGCGCGACTTTTTTGCGTGCGGCTTAGAGAGAAAGAGAGAGAGGGGGAGACAAGGAGGGGGTCGGATCGGGTCGATGCGTTGTTTGTAATGCGAGTCGCGTGTTTAAACACGACACCCCACCTTTGCTACCAATTTGCACTGTCTCTGTGTTGTTCCCACACCCCCTATCACGGAGAGCCTATTGTGCGTGGGTGAAAATGATATGACGGTGGGAGCAGACAGGACCGCGTGTGCGGGTGTGTGTGTGTGTGCGGGTGTGTGTGTGTGTGTGTGTGTGTGTGTGTGTGTGTGTGTGTGTGTGTGTGTACGGTAGGGGTTACTGACCACTGTGGGGACCGCACATGTGTCGCATTAGCCGCGGCCATTGATTGGCGATATGCTATATCGTGTCTGCGAGCCGCGCCGTGCCGTGCCGTGCCGTGCGCTGGTTGTGTTCACAGTACTGGCCTAACTTGATGTGAAAGGGCCGCTTCGTACCGCCCCGCCCCGCGCCACGCCACGCCACGCCGCGCCACGCCACGCCACGCCGCGCCACGCCACGCCACGCCACGCCACGCCACATCTGATATGTCGCCGTGCACACATGCCTAACTACCAATGCCAACGTTCGGGTGGTGCCGGACAGAGGGCCCAGCCCAGCACAGCACAGCTATCCTGGTGTGGCGGCGTGTTTGGAGCCCGCGGGCAGAGAACAACTACTGATACATAAGTTGGCAGTGCCGCTAGCCACAGCAGCAGCAGCAGCAGCAGCAGCAGCAGCAGCAGGGGCAGTCGTGGGTGAGGTTGGCAGTTAGTTGAACTGGCGGTGCACCACATGTGCAAGGGCCGTAAAGGAAGACCCCTCCCCCAATCCCCCTCCTGCACACACGTCCGAGCCAGCGTTCCATGCGTGGCAAAACCGCAAGACTGTTATGAACTACTGGCTTCGGCCACACGGCGCCCTTTTGTAGCCCCAGCTTGTCAGTCTGACGGGACGGGACGGTTCCCTTGGGTTCCTCTCGGGTTCCCCTCTGCTTTCCCTCGGGTTCTTCTCGGGCTCCCCTGGGCCATGCATGTCTCATCGCCGCCAGTGCTTGGTCGAATACTGCTCCGAAAAAAAAAAAACATTTTTTTAAACTCTGATATCTGGATTGCCGGCGAACAGCTTGGGCTGCTGCCGTGACCGGACTGTGCACAGAAGCAAGGCCGTCTGAATAGTCGTAGTGTCAATAACGTCGATGGCTTTTACTGGCACGCTGATGCTGGGTATTCGCAGGGCGGCCGTGCTGCTGGGGGAGGGTTTGGTTGCCGGGCCGGGCCAAGGCTTGCAATATCCATCGTCCGGCGCGGCCCGGCCTTCCACAGCTCAGCACAAAATGCGCTTCTGGGAGAGACCAGGGCCGGGCGGGGCCGCCAGCACGGTGACGGCCGGGGGGACGGCAGCTTCGATGACGGGATCACTCCAACAATGTCGCCACCGTGACCCCCTCCCCCGCGAGCTCCCAGGGGGGGCCACGGAGGTCCTCGGGAGGCCGAAGGACCTGGAGGAGGGGGGCGGGGGCGCATTGTCTCGACACACGACGGTGGAAAAAGACCACTAGACAGCGTGAAAGGAGAGGGAAGCCGGAGAATAAGGGAGGGGGGGGGGGGTGCCAGGATGTCGCATAGTGTAGTCCTCTGGCCAAAACGGCACACTGCACCGTCTTCCTGCTCGTCGTCGTCCTCTTGTCCCGTCTAAGTGCTCGCTTGTCGCTGAGTAGGAGGTTGAGCGGGGCGGGCGGGGCGGGCTTCGCCGTCGCCGTCGTGCGGCGCGTGCGACCGTGTTGACATAGCGAGTCCTGCTGTCGGCGAGACTGCGGCGTCTCCCGGGGTCGAACCGCTGGGCTCCAGTGTAAGCAAAGGGAACGCTTCTCTCTCTCTCTCTCTCTCTCTCTCTCTCTCTCTCTCTCTCTCTCTCTCTCTCTCTCTCTCTCTCTCTCTCTCTCTCTCTCTCTCTCTCTCTCTCTCTCTCTCTCTCTCTCTCTCTCTCTCTCTCTCTAACGCTCTCTGTGTAATCGTGTGCGATCCAAGATTTATTCCCTCAATCTGTTGATTGCTTTTTAGTTGGCTGCGGCGCTGGTACCAGCAGCACCAGCGGATGCCTTCTTTGGCCCGATCTGGTGCCCCACCCCCCCACCCCCACCCCCGCCGAGAAGGGCGGGGCGAGACCTATCTAAGCCCTGTCTCAACGCATAATATTGGATTAAACTGTGTAACACCATCCTTACTTGCTAACAAAGTTTTTCCGTCCCTGAGGAAGGTTTTCGGGACGGAAAGTTGCGCGAAAAGCAGCAGCAGCAGCAGCAGCAGCAGCAGCAGCAGCAGCGGGAGGGATGGCGCGCCAGCAAGGAGGATGTTCTTGTTCCCCGAGATTATTTCTTACTCAAACGCCGCCACAAATACGGCAAATTATTCTCATCCGCGCGCAGGCCGCTGGGCGGAAGTGTGGAATTTCCCGGTTTGTTCCTCCCGGTCGCGGGGGGAAACGTATGCATAAGAATGTCAGATAAGCATGCAGATTGTTGGAAGTTGGCTGTGACAGCGCCGCTGCCTGGCGTCGCCGCCGAGTGGAAGGTTAGGTTAGGGGCCGTCCACAAACTACGCAGCACTCTGTCTTAGTCGCCGAAATGAGTGCTATTCGATCCCTCTCTCACTCGGCCGACTAAACAAGCAGCAATAACAAGGAAACAAAGAAAGTCAGGGAGGGAGGAGGTTGGGAGGGGGGTGACTTGCCTTCGTCCGGGACTTTGCGGGCAGCAGCAGGCAGCAGCAGGCAGCAGGCTCCGGCGGGGCGCTCCCACGCATGAAATCAGACAGCGCCCCCTCCGGCCCCCTTTGCCCAACCCCCCTCTTCCCCTTCCCCTTCTTGCTCTCACTTTTCCTCCTGCCTTCTCCATTTCTACTCTGCCTTCCCGACGGTTTCTCTGCCGCCCCCCTCTGTTCTCTGATACCAACTTCCGGAAACAACAAGTAGAATTGAATATTGAGGACAATTGAGTTTGTCGATGTTATCGTCTTTACCGGGCCGCCGTAGGAAGGAGGGCGAGAGAGAGAGAGAGAGAGAGAGATGACGAAGGGGCGGAGAACGGCAGGGAGAGAGAGAGTGTGTGAGAGAGAGAGAGAGAGAGAGAGAGAGAGAGAGAGAGAGAGAGAGAGAGAGAGAGACGGTGGAGAGGGGCGGCGGTGTTTCGGAGACATTGCAATCCATTGTATCATGGGAGAAAGCTTCTTGTGGAGAACTCTAAGAGGCGTAGCGGAAGTTCTCGCTCGCACACGATCGCGCGGCTCCCGCCTCGTTTCGCCCCGTCCGCTGGTCCTGCCCGGCCCAGTCCGGCCCGCTGTGGCTGCGGCTGCGGCTGCGGCTGCGGCAGCTCCTGTCTCGTAATCCAGGTGCCGGCGGCCCGGCCGGGCCCGGCCGCTGTGGGACCGCTGCTGTTATTTCGACGCTAGGAGGCTCCGCCAGGGTAGGAAGGAAAAGTGATATAGCGCTTCGAGCGGGACGGCAGGAAAGGTCACCCAGACCGTACCGAGATGTGAAAATCCGAGGCCGACCGTAATTCTTCCTTCTTGTAATATCGCGTGGTCGCTGGCGCTGAATTCAAGAAGAGGACCGAGGGGTGTAAAGGGGGACGGGGGGCGAAGTTTTATCACCACTCTAAACGCTGGGAGGGAATCTGCTTTGGGGCCGCGGCGTCGTGCAATCCCAGCCAGCCCTCATGCATTTATGCAGTGGCCAGCGCCCCTGGCAGGGTAGGCAACATCGCGCCGCCGCACGTACCCGTGTGCTGCGGGATGGCCTACCCTCGAGTTCGCAGGCGCGCTCCAAGACATCACCGCCGCCAGAGTGCCGCAAACATCTGCTTTTTTGTAAAAAAAAAAAATCCTTTTTTCGGTTTTGTGCACTTTCGTGGGGCGTTACCGATTTATTGTGACCCTCGCGCGCCACCGAGAAGGAGGCTTTCCTTTTATTTTGTTTCGGAGAATGTCGGGCCGTCGTGAGCAATGCGCCATTTAACTTTCACCTAGCTTGTTGTTTGCGTTATTTTCCTTCTGCCTTCAAACTTCGGAATGAAAGTTTGGAATCTCGGCGATGGAACATTGTGTTGTGTGTGTGTTAGTTTTGTGCGCTATAAAACTTGGCTGTATCGTGTCGGCCTCGTAGACTGTTAGGGAACAGATATAGGGGCTTTAGCCTTACCGCCACAGCCATTTCGTGCATTTACTCGCAATATTTCACGGGCGAGGGGAAAGGGGTTAAAAGAAAGGGGGCGTGAACTGCACTACTTCTTTTTTGCGCCTCAATTTAGCAAGTTTGGTTGTGTGGTGGCGGCGGCACTGGCAGCCAGGCCGTGTGAAAGTTCTCGCGAGGGGCATAACACTGCTGGATGCAACGTGCGCGCTGAGCTGCAAGGCGAGGCGAGGCGGATATGTAGGCCAGCCGTAGCGTGCCGGGGAGGGGAGGGTAGCCCCGTGCCGAGCGCCGCGCGCGGCAAGGTCGGGGAGTAAACATTGTGCTTACCGGCACTCGCCCTTCGCCATCATCGGGTTACATTGCACCTTCATCCATTTTTACAGCCCCGGGCCGTGAAGCCCTGCCCTTCCCCGCCGCGCCCCTCCCCCCGCCCGGCTGCCCCCTCCCCCCGCCCGGCTCCCCCCTCCCCCGCCCGGAAGTGCAGGCCCCCGTCGCCAGCAGCACTCGCCTGCACTAGCCGCGGTGGGAGGGGGGGGGGCCGGGCCGGGGCCGAGGCCTCGCGGCCGCCGCCGCCCGCAGTGGAGCGAGCGGAGCAGCAGGAAAGCAGGAACATTAGTCGCCGCTAGTTTCAATTACTCGGGGGGCGTGCGGCGGCAGGTTACATAGAAAAGGGCGCACTGTGTACGGAGGGGTGGGGGCCGCCCCCGGCATCGCCCCCGGCACCGCCCCCGGCACCGCCCCCGGCGTCGCCCCCGGCACCGCCCCCGGCGTCGCCCCCGGCACCACCCCCGGCATCGCCCCCGGCACCGCCCCCGGCACCGCCCCCGGCATCGCCCCCGGCACCGCCCCCGGCACCGCCCCCGGGACCGCCCCCGGCACCGCCCCCGGCATAATGCCTCGGGCCCCGCTGCTGGCCCCGCTGCCGGCGCCGACGACTGTCGAAACATGTTTCGATTCGCAACTTGACTCGCGACGGAACGGAAGCCCTTCTTGGCCAACTTTTGGGGCCCCGCACCTTCCGCCCCGCTCCCTTCCACTTCAAGGCCTATCGCTGTTTCTCTCTCTCTCTCTCTCTCTCTCTCTCTCTCTCTCTCTCTCTCTCTCTCTCTCTCTCTCTCTCTCTCTCTCTCTCGCGCGCGCGCTCTCTCACTCTCGCCCCCCTTCTTTGCACACGCTTGTCCCTCCCTCTCTATTCCACTCCGGTCTTTTCCCTCCATGATGTTGATGGTTCGGCTCCCCGAGGGACGTTGAGTCGGCCTTCCTTCTTCCTCTCCGTGCTGCGCCTGGGCCTCGGCGGCCCTCGGCTTGGCGGGTCAGCCCAAAGTTTGGCACGCCGCACGACACGGCGAGGCGTGATTGCTCACGGCCACCGACGTCCCCGACGGCACCCTGGCTGCGCCGCGGCGCCCCCTGCTGCCCCCCTACACCCACCACCACCACCACGCGGTCGCCTCCCGGACCGCTGCTCGCTCCCCGACCTGACACACGACACACGCTTCCGGCCTCCGGTGCCTCCTCTGGGCCGTCGGCTGCTGTCGGGGGTTCCCGCGGGAGACCTCGGACAGCTCCGGGTGGCCGCGGACGGCGCCGGAGGCCTGCACTTGCACACAAGTTTGACACAGCTGCCACCGTCCCCCGGCTGTCCCCCTGCTGTCCCCCGGCTGTCCCCCGGCTGTCCCCCGGCTGTCCCCCGGCTGTCCCCCGGCTGTCCCCCGGCTGTCCCCCTGCTGTCCCCCGGCTGTCCCCCGGCTGTCCCCGGCTGTCCCCCCTGCTGCCCGCGGCCTGTGCCGGTGCCGAGTCGCACCCGCGTCGCTGACCTGATTATTTGTCGTGCCTGGCCGGGGCCTGGCCGGGGCCTCCTGGCCGGCTGCGGGAGCTGCAGAGCGCAGCGGCCGGGGAGGAGGAGGCGGTATCGGCGCGCAATCTCGTCTTGGGAGTTTGGGGCCCAAGTGTCCATGACACCTGTTCCTCCATCCAACAGGGCTATCAGAATCTCATCAGGGTGGGTAAGCGGTGGGCCGCGGTGGCGGCACTGCCCGGAGCTGAGCGTCGCTCATTGGGGGCCTCGGCTTGCTCTCTCTCCCCCCCTCCCCCTTCTCTCTCTCTCTCTCTCTCTCTCTCTCTCTCTCTCTCTCTCTCTCTCTCCCTCTCTCTCTCTCTCTCTCTCTCTCTCTCTCTCTCTCTCTCTCTCTCTCTCTCTCTCTCTCTCTCTCTCTCTCTCTCTCTCTCTCTCTCTCTCCCCCGGGCCCAGCCGGGAGCCTCGTCGACTCGGATGGGAAAAAGAGAGGCGGCGTCGGCGTCGGCAAGGGATGGGAATGGCTCACCGCACTGAGCTTCTCATTACCTTCCGTTTTCTCCATGTTTGGTTTCCCGCGCCAACTTTAAATTGGATCCTTCCCGTACCCAGCGTGCCAGCCGTGTTGGTGTAGCAGCGGGTGCGGAGGCGGGTGCGGAGGTGGGTGCGTGTGCAGGAGATGAGCGCCCCGGGCCTGCAGCTGCCGCCGCCGATAACCGCACCGAACACGGACGGTGTACCGGCCTCACCCTGATGGCCCACCTCGGAAGCCAAAAGTCTTCGGGTTCAGATACTCTGACTCGCTTTGGATATATAAAAAAAAAGCTCGGACCGGCGTCCCAGGGGCGGAGACCTTTTTCCTGCGCCCTTCCCCCTCCTCCTTCCCGCTGCCATCTCCCCCTTTCCCATCCCCTCCCCCCTCCACTCTGCCCGACCGATGCTTCTGCGGCCTGTGTGGTGGTCCGGCCTATAACCGCCGTGGTGCCTTTTGAAAAATGCCGCGTTGGCGGCGTCCTGGGAGGGGCGGGGCCGCCGTGCCGCGGGGCCGCGGGTCACCGGGCCCAAACGGCGGCCCACAACTCACAGCCAGCGAGCCGCAGCCGGTGCTAGGCCAGGCGGGGCTAGGCTAGGCAAGGGCCGCCCAGCCAGGGCCTCGAATGATTGGAGGTGAAAGGGACTGTATACACTGGGAGCCCAAAGGAAAGGGTGTATAAGGTTTTAAGTGCGGGTGGCGGCGGGGGTGGGAGCGGGGGTGGGGGGCTAATGTGGCGCGCAGGTTGCGTGGCGAAGGTCTATTAGACGCAGATTGCCACCTCAGCTGATCCCCACACCCCTTTTGCGCCCCGCCGTGCCAGCAGGCTTCAACTCAAACAAAGCGACTCCTTTCTTGCTCCGACCGACCCCTTTTCTGAGCCGGCCCCGCCGTGCTACGCCATCCCCCCCCCCTTTCAGCAAATGGCGCTACGCCACTTAATCTCCTCACAAAGGCGGTGTGGACTTTACTGTGCCGACACCAAGAAAACAGCCACGGTGATGAAAGGAATACGTCGGGAGTTGACCTCCCCCTTTCAAACGCGGCCGGAGCCTCGGCAACGGGGTAGCGGGAGCCGGCGGGGCCGGGGCCGGGGCCGGGGCCGGGGCCGGGGCCGGGGCCGGGGCCGGGGCACACGGCGGCCACGGACTCCCTCTAGCCCACCCCAACTAACCCCACCCTGGCCTTTGGACCGTTTGCGTAAGGTGTTTACCGCAACCCACCTGCAAGACCCGTGTGACACGCTGTGGCACTCTCTGACACTCCCTGACACGCCGCCTCGCCCCGACAGCGGTCAGGACCCGCCAGGACCCGCCCGGACCCGCGTTGGACCCGTGCCCCTAACATGCCACGGAGGAAAAAAGATTCGTGGTCGCAACTAATTTTTCTTGTTCATTTTCAGACAAGCAGTAAATGTTTGTTCTGAGAGAACATATTTTGTTGGTGGAGCTCTTTGTTAGTTGCACCAACGGAACGTTAGTTGCTCCAACAAAGAGGTTCGTTGCGGGCACTAAGCACAATTTTTTTTTCCGACTTTTGCTCCTGCAACGAATCTCTTTGTCGGAGCAACAAAGATTGCGCTGGTGCAACTAAAAAGTAGTTCGCCCAACCAAAAGTTTGGTTCTTAGAACCAAAATTTACTGCTTGTGTGGAAATCGACTTAAATAAACTAGTTGTGACCACAAATCTTTTTTCTCCGTGACCCGCTACTATTTCCCTCGTCTTCATCGCGTTTCAAGACGGCCCCCTAATCCCTTCTTCTATAAAGCTGATTGATAACGTGTTGTTTTTTCTGTTTTGGTCTTCGCAGGTGAGGTGCGATGGACAAGATAAATAGTGGACACGCCCGAAAGCCGGTTGCCTATAAGTGAGTGTTGTTGAAATGTGAAATGTCACAAGTATTTAATATCACAGAGGTGACTATGCCCGTCTAGGGTAACAAGAGTGCCAAGTGCCAAATGGAAATCCAGGGTTACTACTAGCGGTCACCTCAGTCTACAACTCGCTCCCCTGGGGTTGTGATACTGCCCTAAGCGTCTCTAGATCAGCTCAGCAGCTCGGAACCAGAGCCTATCCAGTGTGTGAGCAGAGTGTTCCATTCAGGGGGGCTCAGCCGTGTGACCCTGGCCAGTGCAATAACCCGAGTGTGATCAAGACCCGAACGTGCTCCTTACGAAGAAAATAGATTAGTGGTCGCAACTAATTTTCAGACAATCAGTAAAATTTTGCTCGGAGAACTAAAATTTAATGACCCCCAGCAAAATTTTAGTTTTTCGAACAAAAGTTTACTGCTTGTCTGAAAATCGACATCAAATTTTTTTTGACCACTAACCTTTTTTCTCCGTGATGTTTAATCCCGGCGAACCTTGAGTATAACCGGGTTTGGAGCCGAAGGTGTGCTCTAGACCGGATGCCTGAGGACACCGACAGTGTGAGACAGCGTGGCACGTGGCGCGGCACGTGGCAGTGTGTCAGGAGGTACAGTCCACACGCCGCATACTGCGCGGCGCGCGCGGCGCCCCACCCCCCGCCGTACCCGGCTTGTTTCGTAACACCCCCACCCCTCCCTTCTCCGTCTTCGTCCAATTTCACAAACTGCTTCAAATGTTCGCCAACTGCTCGCCGCAATCACCCAGCTATTTCCAGGCGGGGCCGGAGGGGGCCGGGGGGCGGGAGGGGGCGGAGAGGGGCCGGGGGTCGCCATATGGCCGACCGCTTTAGAGAGACGGACCGGGGCCGCCGGGGCCGCCGTCTTTGTATCTCACATCACGTCGGAAAGTTAGCACGCCCCGGCGGCCAGCGCGGCGTGGCGGCGGCGACATTGGGGGGGGGGGGGGGGGGGGGGGGGGGGGGGGGGGGGCGGAGGGGGGCGCCGGGGTCGGGGCCGGTCGGGGCCGGTCGGGGCACATGGTCTCTGTGTGTGCGAATTGCGGTGTGAGAAACCCAACAGCATCACACGAAGTGATGCACTCGGCTGTGGCAAATATTAAAGGAATAGTAAAAATTGGTTTATCAAAGATTGTCGGATGGTCTTGATTCCAGAGATGTAATTTTTTTTTCATTCCACTGTATTTCCTGTCGCAATACAAAAATTTATTGCAAAAGAATAGCGATACACCATCCGTAAGACGTAATGGGCCCGTTATCGCAAAATTTTTGCAATACAGTGTATTGCAAACTTTTTGCGATACAGGCTAATTTTGCAATAACGACCCCATTACAAACTATAGGGAGTGTATCACCATTTTTTTTTTTGCAATAACCACTGTATTGCAATTTCGAAAACAGTGTCAACTAGAATACCGATCCATCTAGTCGGAGGCGGCGTTGAGAAGGACGTTGAGAATAAACAGCTGCCATGCGCAGAGCGCTGGGACTGGGCGGGGCTCGGCCGCGCCGCAGCACTGCTAGCTGTAGTGGCAGCGGAGGGTTATACGACCCCCCGGCGATGCAAATGTGCTTTCTACACAGCAGTTGAGATCGTCGTCTCGGAGGGGCGGGGCGAAAGGGGGGGGTGAGGGAGGGGGGGGGGACGAGCTCTTATTATTTTTTTCCGCTACTGCGCCGCGTAGTGTTCGACTCGGTCAATGCCGGCGATGCAAATTAAGGCCGTTGGACGGCCGTAACTGCCGATCAATAACGCCGCTAGAAAGAATATATAACGGCAATGACTGCGGGCTGGGAAGGCCATTGGAAAGGTTGCTGCACGTCGAGCCGGCCGGGCCTCGACGGCGGCCTCAACGGCGGCCTCGACGGCGGCCTCGACGGCGGCCTCGATGGCGGCCTCGACGGCGGCCTCGACGGCCTCGACGGCGGCCTCGACGGCGGCCTCGACGGCGGCCTCGATGGCGGCCTCGACGGTGGCCTCGACGGCGGCCTCGACGGTGGCCTCGACGGCGGCCTCGACGACGGCCTCGACGGCGGCCTCGACGACGGCCTCGACGACGGCCGTGCGCGCGACACGTCCGGCCGGCCGCTGAGCCATCGAAACGCTCTATTCGGACACCGGCCGTCCTCTTCAAAACAGCAGACGGCACAGAAAAGAAAACGGGACGAGAATGGAGAAGGAAGAAGGAGAAGGAGAGTTGCCGGTTTGAGGCGTGGCGCAGCGAGGCGGCGGTGAGTGGGTTACAACGAGCAGCTCCTTAGCGCCACCCAGTTTGCCGCGACGACCATCACGAAAAAGTTTCTTCCTGATACACCACCACCAGCCAGCCAGCCAGCCAGCCAGCCAGCCAACCAGCCAGCCAGCCAGCCAGCCAGCCAGCCAGCCAGTCACCACTACCAGCGCTGCCGTCCGCACCGCCCCCCGCAACCCCTCGGGGGGGGGGGGGGGTTGACCTTGATCGCACACCCCGGCCAGGGCCCTGACCAGGACTAGGGGCGGCCGTGGGCCGGGCCACTTCATTAACAACGCGACACTGCAGCGCGGGGCAAATCAACTCGTTCGTCGCCACGCCCCGTCGACCTTCGGTTGCCTTCGGGTGCCTTTGGGTCAGCCAAGCGGGCGTACCGTAGCCAGCCGAGCGTGCCCACAAACTGGAGGTGGCGGCGGCAGTAGCGGCAGTAGCAGCAGCAGTAGCAGCAGCAGCAGCAGCAGCAACACTGCCTCGGCAAACTACAACCGCAGCATTGAAAAAGTTTCCCTCTGCGGACATCGGAGGGACGTGCCTGGCGGGTCTGATTGCTTGTGTGTGTGTGTGTGTGTGTGTGTGTGTGTGTGTGTGTGTCCTGTGTCTACCGAGACATTCGGTCCAGCGAGTCCGAGTCCCCCGCTTGGAGGATTTATAAAGAAAACGTGAACCCGTTACTGCGGCGCTCATCGCAGATCGCCATAGTGATATTCCATAATGTTTGGTTGGAAATGACCTTCGTTTGTTGACCAAATGTATCTTTGATGATGTACAGTCCCTTTGGTGCGCTAAAGGGGCCATAGTGTCCTCATGGGAAACTAGACTAATTCTGCGTCCTGCTTTTGCAATGTCCTTTTGTGTTTGTTGTACTGTTCTTCCTTTCTCTTCCTTCCGCAAGACGTAACGCAGCTGACGGCAGCTCTGCTCTCTCCGCCCGTCCGCTCTTACTCTCTGTCTCTGTCTCTGTCTCTCTCTCTCTCTCTCTCTCTCTCTCTCTCTCTCTCTCTCTCTCTCTCTCTCTCTCTCTCTCTCTCTCTCTCTCTCTCTCTCTCCGCTTTCAAAGTCAACACTCACCGTGCCGTGCAGCCTCGTCGAGCTATGGCGCGGGTCCAGAGACGCGTATCTGTCCAGCCAACCTCCGCAAAGGGTTCGTCTGAATACATCCTCGTAACTCTGGCGAACGCTGATGCCGAGTGTCCGCGAGTAACCGGCCAGAGTCGAGCGGTCTCATCGAACTCACAGAACTGCTGCAAAGAGCCGAAATTCCTCGTACCATACCGATCCGCGGATGCCGAGCGCCTGCGAGTGGCAGGGTAGGCCAGCCCGCACGACGCGCGTGCGTGCAACAGTCCTGTCTGCCTACCCTGTAGGCGCCATTGCTCAGACTGGCCGAACGGGTTCGCCCACACTATCGTGGACGTACTTAGAGATGGTCATAAGCTGTTCTTTTTTAGCAGATGATACATATCATCACCCACAGTCGTAAAAGAAACAACAATAATACAAATATAATGTATCAGCGGCTTGTACTCTCATGCGGAGGCAGGCGAGCACCCAGAAGTATTATACCTCACGGGGAGGCGTTCCGCCGTCTGTTGCCCATCCCGCATTGTTGTGGTCATGGGCCATGCGGGCCATCCTGGGCGGGGAAAGGGAAGGCACCCCCCTCCCCTCCTCCTGCACCCGCCTCGCCGCTCCAAAATTGCCTCAGGAAGATGTTCCTTCCTTTCAAATATCTTCGTCTCTCTCTTATGATCCACACTAACTAACTAAAAACGCAACCAATGATAAGTTTGATAAGTTCTGCTTCAACAGACACAAGG
Source organism: Odontothrips loti (assembly GCA_038380765.1). Taxonomy (NCBI): domain Eukaryota; kingdom Metazoa; phylum Arthropoda; class Insecta; order Thysanoptera; family Thripidae; genus Odontothrips; species Odontothrips loti. The sequence goes on along the minus strand of CM076244.1, from coordinate 16,288,043 downwards.
AGACATTATTTTCCCTACTTTCTAAACCCTTAAAAAACTAGGAAACATTCAGAGTTGGTATCATCTGCTTCCTATTTGATTTCGAGATTCAAATTTTTCCAAACTTTCATTCGGAGACGACACCGTTGTGTGCCCGTGGCTGCCTGTGGCTCAGCAGCAGCGCTGCCGTCTGGGCTCGCGCTCGTCCGCATTGACATTGTTTGCATTGGCGCGAGCCCGCGGCGCCCGCCGGAGCGCCCCCCATAGCGCCCGCCCCGGCCCATTCCTCCGTTCCGGGAAAACGGCTTGAATAACTCCGTCGTGCAGACGGCGCGCACCTCCAGGACCTCCCAGGTGAAACGGATATTTATAAATCTGTATAAAATTTTTATAAATATTTATACAAGGCTTTCTACAAATTTTATATATTTTTATAAGGACAGGCAAATACACATTTATATGATTGTATGTAAACTGTATAAATATTTATTAAATATTATACTAAATTATATTAAATATTTATAAGAGCCTTTATAGAAATATATAAAGGTTGTTGTATAAAATCAGATATAGACTTGTATACATGTATACAATTACATACAGGCATTTATACAAGTATATATACGTGTATAAACCAATATAAAGCTACCTGTATACAAACATATAAAACTTTTATAAAAGGTTATAAAGAGCGTTATAAACATTTATAAAACTTTTATACAACTTTATAAAAATCCGTTTTACCTGGGCTCCCGGCGGCCCGTCCTCACAGAGCGGAAGCCTCTATCTTCTGCAAAAGTGGACGACGTCATCGTCATCGTGCAGCGCCAGCAGCTGTGGACGGCGGGGGGGGGGGGGGGGGGGGGGGGGGGGGCAACTGCTGCTAATACAGCGGGCGGGACGACGAGTAGTGTGCACCCGGCGAAAGGAAAGACATGAGCGGATTAACCGCAACCGGTGATGGAAGGGGCACCAGCCCGACAGCTGCACTTATTTCCCGCGGCGAGTCTATCTCTTTTATTTCCAGACCGGGTAACTAGACTCTCCTGACTGGGTCTCGAGACCTCAGACCTCTATAGACTCGAGACCGGGTCTATGCGGACTCGAGACCAGGTACCCAAACTCCAGAACCGATCTCAAGACTCCAGGTCTGCAGACCGCCAGACTCTAAACCGGGCGGCATCAATCTGGATGCGCCCCCCACACACTCCCTGGGGCTGTGTGCCGGGGGCAACACCCGGATCGACAGTGTCCCGCGGCCGGTTCCGGGTTCTCTTCAACGAGCGACACGCGCGGTGGTTTATTTAGCCCGGCGCGGAATGTCAGGACGGAAGAGGCAGCCGGCTGTGCACACGTTTGACAGGCGCTGCGGTCGCCATTTATTGACAAGGCGTGGTGGGGCGGGGGCTGGAGTGGCGGGACAAGGAGCGCCCCCCCCCCCCCCCCGCGTGATGCCACCCGTGCGGCGCCCCTTCCCATGATGTATAATAGATCCAACGAGCTCACTCTTCTGCCGCTGCCCCCCCCCCCCCCCCAGTTTCCAGATGGCCCCGGCCCGGTGGATCGCCCCCCCCCCCCCCCCCCCCCCCCCCCCGCTTTTCTTTGTTTGCTCTCAGGAATGGAGCCGCGTCGTCATGTTGGCTGACGGGGCGCAGCTTGGCTTTGGCAGATATCGTCTTCGGCCGTCCCGTCCCGCCACAATGATTCGAGGCTCCCATACCGCGCGCCGCGCCGGCGGCTGCGTGAGAACGCCGGCAGTCGGTTCGTCTGGGTCCGTCACCCCAATGGCCAGTCCATCCAGTGCCGGCCCGGCTGCCTGGCGCCCCCCGGCGGCTGCTGCTGCTGGCTGCCACTGCGCCGCCTCTGACCGCCGCTGGCCGTCTCTGGCCTACTTCACTTATTACCCTCGTACTTAGGAGGAATTAGCGTTTGTAGTGGCGGGGGGGAGCCATTAGCCTGAGGTACTGCGGGCCGTCCTATGCAAGCCGCTGGCAGCCACTGCCAGCCACTGCCCAGCCCAGAGAGGATCCACTTATGAGCGCAATCAAATTTGAATGTGGAAAACAGAGAGAAAGGGGGAGAGAATGGGGCCGGCTGCGGCTGCTGCGGCTGCTGCGGGTGCCAATGAATGGCCTGGCCGCAGCCGCGCGGGGAGGAGAAGTCGGGCTAGCAGCCCTGCTCTTGCTCTTGTCCCTTCTGTCCTCTCACTCCTTCTCTGTCTCTCTTTCTCTGGATTCAAGTGTCGCCCGCCCCGCTGGCCGCGTGGCCTCGGACAGATCTGGCGAAGCAAGGGTCTGGCGAGATTTAGCGCGGCAGGTGCTTGAAACTTGGGCCGTAACGTTTCCGCCCCACGCGTGTGGGACACGAGGCGGACCCCCACGACGATTTGCGATGTTTCATTTCCAGCGACCTTACCCCCCCCCTCCCTCTCTCTCTCTCTCTCTCTCTCTCTCTCTCTCTCTCTCTCTCTCTCTCTCTCTCTCTCTCCCTCTCCGTGTCCCTCCCTCCCTCTCTCCCTCTCTCTGTCTCTCTCTCTCTGTCTCTCTCTCTCTCTCTCTCTCTCTCTCTCTCTCTCTCTCTCTCTCTCTCTCTCTCTCTCTCTCTCTCTCTCTCTCTCGCTTGCGTGTGAAGGGGATGGATGCCGAGGCCTGCGTGAAGTCGCCGTGCCCACCCCCCGCCGCGAGCTTAGGCGCCACTGCACCAGTATTTTCCTTGCCCTCCTTCGGCTAGAGGAGAAACCGATATGTAAATACATGTGTGTACACACACGTGTTATCGGGCAAGCGGGCCACAATTTATTTTCTTAATGTGAACTTTCATTCCATCTCCGATTTTTATTTAATGTGGATTCGGTACGCTCTGGCACCTTTAAAAAACATCAATTAGGAGAGGCGAAGTAGAAATAGCGAGAATCCGCGGGAGTGAGTCGGTGGGTTTCTTTCACGATTTAATCTGTTAGATGGATAAACAGGACTGCCACCCGATTCCACCACGTCCAACGTCATCGCGTACCGCTCCTCCCTGCGGCGCTGCTCTCTCTCTCTCTCTCTCTCTCTCTCTCTCTCTCTCTCTCTCTGTTCGCTCTTTCTCTCTCTCTCTCCGTTCGCTCTTCCTCTCTGCTCTCTCTCACTCTCTCTCTCTCTCTCTTCTCTCTCTCTCACTCTCTCTATCTCTCTCTCTCTCTCTCTCCCATCCCTGCCTCACTCGCTCGCGCCCACTCCGTCCTCATCGATTGAAAGCAGCCGCGATTAATTATAGCGTCGTCGTCTGTTTGGATGCTGCCATCCTCTATTTGCATACGGCGGGGGCGCGGCTGTGGGCTGGGCCGTCCCTCGGGGCCACTCAAGTGTGTGCTCAAGTGTTATGTGACCCCCCGAGGGGCAGCGTGGGGGTGGGGGTGGGGGCACCGCCGCCATCTTGGAGTAAAAACATTTTTCAGTTCCGCGGTCCGGCTACCGGCGTGCGGGAGAGCCATGCTATTAGGGTGATAATACCTGCCCGACACGGAGAGTTGTCGATCAGGGCAATCAGGGCTTTCCCCGTGATTTCCTTCCCCGCAATTTCTCTGGATAAAAAATCTTTGCGTTTCTGATTTATGGTCAAAATGGAAACGACTTTGGGCTTTGCGCTCCTAACGCAGTTGGCCTCGAGAAGAGTGCCACGTTGTACAGCCCCTGGCCAGCCACTGGGCAGGCGTGCTTGTAAACGAACTGCTCGATAAAGTTATGTCGTTGTTTATTTTCGCTTTGCAGGCCGCCAAACTGCCAGGCCCCGCTCCATGCGCTGGGAAAGGGGGGGGGGGGACAAAAATGTGGAGGTGCTTTTGGGCCAAATTGGTGATGAGGCCCTGGCGGGGCGGCGGGGGGAGGGCAGAGCAGAGCCGGGCGGGTCAGGCCGGGCGGCAAATAAAACATCGCCTCGCCATAACTGTCCTAGCAAACTGCCAAACTTGGTAATTAGTTCCCGAAAACTTTGGCACGTGTTATCCATCCGCACGGCGCAGATAAAGAAAAGGCTGCAACACGACGGGGGTCAGCGCAATACAACCACGGTGATGGCATGGGGGCCTTTTCGGCTGCCTCGCGGGGCTGCCTCCCGGGGCTGCCTCCCGGGGCTGCCTCCCGGGGCTGCCTCCCGGGGCTGCCTCCCGGGGCTGCCTCCCGGGGCTGCCTCCCGGGGCTGCCTCCCGGGGCTGCCTCCCGGGGCTGCCTCACGGGTCTACGGGGCTGCCTCACGGCTTCTTCACGGCTGCCTCACAGCTGCCTCACCTGGGCTTCGCGCCGCCGTTCGAAATCAACGTCGGCCAGAGACCTCAAAGGGCTCTTTGTCGAATAGTCGTGATGTCATCGGCACGCTTGGCGGCGTCTGGCTGTCGTCGCAGGGGGTCGTCTCAGTACCAATCAGGGCCTAATTGGCACCGGGACTGACGGTCGTCTCGTCTGCATCAGCCGTGCGGCGACATGCCCGGGAAGGCGGAGGGTCACAGTGCAGGGCTTCTCCGGACCGGTTCACCGTGTCCTCCCCTGCACTAGTCCGCATCAGATAGCAGGGCCCTGGTTAGTAGCGGCAGCAGCGGTAGCAGTTGCATCTGGGCTGGAGGCGGGGGAGGAGGCTGCGACCCCGCCTGTGCCAACGAGTGGTAGTGGTGCTATTCGAGCTCTAATTGGAGTCCGCTGGACACCTTTAATTTTGCAATGCGTACTAATGCAGCCTAGGTTTTCGACTACTAACTAATGACCGAAAATTATGCGCCTTCCCTAGCCAGACTATATAGTTTTACGTCCTGACATCATTTAAGTTTCAGGTTTATCTGTACGGAAGCGCATGGGACAGAAATTTTAAGACGGTCGCATCGAGCTCTTATGCCCCCCCCCTCCTCTCCAGGCACAGGGACGGCGCTGCTGGCGCAATATCTTGACGCCTTTATTGAAACAATTTCCCACGTGCAGCTCAATACCTCCCGCCCCGTTGCTGGCGCCTGCCTGCCTGCCTGCCTGCCTGGCCGCGTGACACACAGGTGCGGCCCAGGTGTGTCCGTTGCAGGGCAGGGGGGGGGGGGGCTGAGGGTCATGCCTCGCAGGGTAGGCCGGGGTTGGGGCGGGTCAGGGTAGGGTGGGGGCAGGCAGGGGCGGAGGGCGGCGTGCCGGCCACAGGTGCGGGCTCAACGTGTCAGCAATAATGGCCAGTATTTCTTGGACCAGCCTTTGATGTACGGGGCTCGGGGAGGGGCGGGCCGAGGTGGGCCGAGGCCGCGGCAGGGCGGCAGGCTGTGGGCCCCAGCCAGGCAGCCGGAGGCAGCAGAGTCGCAGTGCGCCAGTTTATTCCTCTGCAGGTGTGAGTAAATCTACATGGCCCGGGCCGCGTGGTGATCCCCCTGCCGTCTCTCACCGCCCCCGAGGCCCCCGAGCTGGGGCAGGGAGGCCCCGGGGCCCTCACCCTGTCCGTCTGTCGAACCCCCCCGGAGCCGCTGACGTGCCTCCGCCGTATATTCGGAGCCCCAGCAGCCCCGCTCCGTCGCCGACCCCCCCGGCGGCCCCGTCCGTTCGTTTGGCCTCGACGGGGTGCGAACCGTGCGGCAGACGTTTTATTTATTTGTTTGATCGTTTCGTGACGTCCCGGGCCTGGCTGGGCTGGGCTCAGGCCGAAGGTCGTGTGTGTGTGTCTTTGAGAGAGAGGGAGAGAGAGAGAGAGAGAGAGAGAGAGAGAGAGAGTGTGTGTGTGTGTGAGAGAGAGAGAGCGTGTGTGTGGACGCGTTGGGTAGCGCGTCTCCTTCAGCCGGTCAGGGGTGACCGTTTCCAGCGGAGCGAGCGACTTGGGCAGCGCGTCCTTCGTCCTCATCACGGGATGTCGGAACGCCAACTTTTTATCGTACATCTTTCCCCCAATTCCACATTCACCTTTCCATCCCCACTCGCCATGTAGGTTTGGAAAAAAAAACAGGTAACGGCGGGTAAAGATATATGGCGAAAACAGATGGCAGAAACAGCCGAGGCGGAACTCCAAAGTTCCCGCGCTTCTTTCTCTTTTTCCCCGCCCGCGCGGCGGCGTTGTTCGCTGACAGACATCGTCGTGGCGGACAAATTGACGGCTGTTTGTCTTGGCTGACACTGTCTTCATGTAGTTGGCCGGTGATGGACCTCAGCCTGCCTCGGTCTGCCTGCATAACACCCCTCAAGACGGTGTAGGACGTCCTTTGTCACCGAATTGTTTCACGTCTCTTTTTTCATTCTTCTCCTCCTCCGGGCTTCACCCGCCGCGGCCCGCCGCGCTGTTCTGCTTGTAAGTCGCTGCTGCTTCTATGTCACGTCGCAGGCGCGAGTCTGTGTTTGTGTGTGTGTGTGTCGCTGCTCGGTACTTTGTTACGGCATTCACTCCGGCTCATAGGTATAATCTTCACATAAATTGCAACCATGTCTCGAGCCAACACCAACAGTTTGCATATTTACAACCCCGGCCGCGCTCCCCGCCACGCCCCGCCACGCTCCGCCACGCTCCGCCACGCTCCGCCACGCTCCGCCACGCCCCCACTGGATAGGGCGTGCGACACCACCGCGACGCACTGTACCGGGAGCGGCGGCGCCACGGCCTGTGTCCCGGCCGTTTTGTTACGCCAAGGCAATAATTCCGAATCCGCGGACGCGAAGCTGCAACGAATACGTTAGCGTCGTGCGCGTCATAGACAGTTCTTTAAATCATTTTCGGGGAGGGGGGAGGGGGGAAGAAAACGAAAGACGACCTTTTTTTCTGGTCAGAGTTAACTGCAGTCGGTAATTGTCTCTATAAGGAAAACGAAGTTGTTTTTTTTTTTTAGCACGGAAAAGCTGGGCAATAGCTGACTAAACGCGACGCGCCCCCATTTTGACCAGAGCTGCGAGGCTGCCGGGTGCTGCTGCTGCCGCCAGAGCTAGGCACGGCGGCGGCAGCGATGGGGTCGAGGCAGCGGGCCGGGCCGGGCCGGGCGGCCTTTTAAGATGAAGTTATTCATTCTTCGCGTCAAGATAAATTTACACAATCCGCCCCCCTCAGAGAAAGAATGAAGGAGGCGCGTCGCTGCTGCTCCTCTCTGCGCGACGGAGAAAGGAGAGCGGCGCATAATTTCCGACTTGGCCGCCGCCACCAGTCGACCGCCGCGCCCAAGGCGCCCCCCGAAATTTCGTTACCGCGGAAACGCCGTTGCTATTCGACTTGAATTGAGTGCGTGAAATTCGGACCCGACTCGCGCCCATCAACAGAAAGTTAATTTTAATGGTCCTGTAAAGATGTCAGAGCGGAGGGGGATGCTTCTCGCGCGGAGAGGTTTCCCCGCGGCGCCTTATAATTCTGGCCGCTGACACCATTGGAGCCGGCGTGTCCTGCTGGGGTGTCCTTGACGCGGCGTCCGTTGAAAATGCAATATGGTAATGACCCTTCCCCGCCCCTCCCCGCCCCTCCCCGCCCCTCCCCGCCCACCCCTTCGGAAGCGACGACGGAGCAAAACAGACATCGCTGCAATCTTTTGTGTGGGAGCTGGGTATCACGGCAGCATCAGCGCGCCGCGCCCGTCTCTCAGTCATCATGATTTTTTAGCTGCTTCTTTTTATGGACCGAAAGGAGAGGAAGGGGGGGATTCCAGGGGAGAGGGGCACTTTCCCCAGCGAGCCGCTCTCTTGTCGGAGAGCGTGGCGCTCGCGCGACAGCCGCGACATTCGCTGCCGGGATTAGGTGAGGGCGGCCGCATTGCCAGGGGGGGGGGGGGGGGAGAGAAATAGCAAAAGGCTAGACCGTTGTGATAACGGCTAGCTAGCGCGGCGAGGTAACTGCCGTCCTGGGATTTATTTGCTCTTAAAGCCCTTATCCAGCTCCCCCTTTTCCCTTTTTCGTCCTTTTCCGTCGCGTATCCAGGTTATTCTCTGTCACACACACATACTCCCCCCCCCCCTCCCACACACACGCACGACCGAACACCGCACGGCGTGTGAGCCCCCCCCCCCGGAAAAAAAAAGAAATGGACTAAAGGAAAATGAGGTTCCCACAGGAATCTCCAATCCTCCGCGCACCGCACACAGCCATTTGCGCAAATTTATTCTTAACGTTCTCGTCGAATTTTTTTAATTTTTTTGTTTAGTACTTTGGAATTTTTCGTACTTTCATCCACAATGCAAGACACACCGTCGACGCAGTTTTTCCTCCTCTTACCGGCGTGCTGTTGGGGTTTGCCCTGGAATCGAACCCGCGGGCTCCGCAGGCGGCAGCGGCTGGGGGGGAGTGGTCGGCCGGCCGGCGCACAGCGGAGCCAGACCGGGCAGAGCGGGCAGAGCGGGCAGAGCGTCGTCCTGTCGCGTAACGGAGCGACCTAATGGCGGCCGCCGTGCCGCCGCCGTGCCGTAAAGGGCTAACGGCCGCTATTGGCCGCCGCAGTGGTCAGTTTGGCCTCAGCCGCAGCTGGAGTGGCACGGGCCCGCCCCGGCTCACAAGCCTCCGGGGGTCGGAGCAGAAGGCCAGGCCAGGCCGGACGGGCGGGGCGGGGCGGGGCGGGGCGGGGCCGAATCGGAGTAGTGACTCCACCTTTGAGTCACAATCAGGCTCGGCGGGGTCGGCGTGTATACACGGCGCTGCGGTGGCGCTGCGGCGGCGCTGCGGGGCACACGGCTAGTACGGGGCTCGTTGGCCTTTGTATCGAACCGGATGTTCTGCCGAATCCAGCCCAGCCAAATCCGAGCCTTCTTCCGTTCTTCCCTTTTCTTTGCCTTTGCGCCGGTGCCGCTGTCTCCCGCAGACCTGCGCGCCCTGCGCCCCGCACACACGCAGGCTGACTCGGCGGGGCAGTGACGCAGGTCTCCAGGCCATCTGTGACGGCAATCCCTGCCTGCGACCTGCGCTTCCGGTGCGGCCTACACACACACACACACACACACACACACACACACACACACACACACACACACACACACACACACACACACACACACACACACACACACACACACACACACACACACACACACACACACACACACACACACACACACACACACACCCCTCACGTCACCACTCCCAGATTTATTCCCGGGGGGTGATGCACCCCTCGGGGCTGCTGCCTCCGCTGGCCTTGTGTCCCCTATTCGGGGGCAGTGCTGCTGCGAGGCCTCCGAGGTCGTCGCCGCAGTTTTCATTCCCGTCACACATTCCCCTCCAAGTTTACACACAAACTTAGACGCCGCACTAGCGCCATCAGCGACACCAGAGCCCTGCCCTGCCGCCCTGCCCAGTGATGGCGCTGGCCTCGCTGGCGTCGTCCACTGGTGCCTACTGAGGCCACCCTCCGGACCCGGTGACCTTCTGGTCTGGCGGCGTGTTCTCGCCACCCCGATGCGGCTCCCGGACCTAGCCCCACACAGCCGAGAAACGGACGGCCAGCGGACAGCCGGCCGCGTCCGGGTCAGCCGAAAGGTGTCTTCTGTCTCTATAGTTCCATCGAGACAGGAAAGGACAGGAGGAGACGTATTCGGGCGCAGACGGGTATTCTACGATGCCCGCCTGTTTCTCGGCTCTGCCTCTGCCTCGCCTGCCACGCAACGGTCTTGAATCGGTATCGGGCCCGTTTGAGCGCGGGTCGAATAATCGGGTTTCCAGAAGAAAAAAGCCACCCGTTTTTCGGCCCCTTCCGAATTTGACCCCACGCGGTTTATGGGTTCCTTTCATGCATAGGGACGGCCGCTTTCTGGTAATTTTTTTAGATTCTGCACCAAGAACGTGTCTTTTGGAATTAATGCTGGGCACCGCTCCTGCCACCTGGCCTGACATCATTATTTGCTAAAACGAGCGTCTTTTAGAGAGTGTTGAGAAAGAGAGGGAAAGAAAAAAAAATGTCGCGAGAGCCGACCAGCAGCAGGGGAAAGCGCAAATGCCATGTCGAGCTTTCGTGTAATTACTCCGTGCAGCTCGCGTAAATTGCAGCAGCCGTCCGTCTACGGGTGGCGGGATTCATTAAACGACATGCAAGGACCCCCTCCCCGGCACTATCACTGCTCAACGGTGCACCGTGCGCTCGAATGTCGTATTTTACTTTACGCTAGGTACGCGAGGTAGAATAATTGTTGCTTGTCAAGAGAAAGAGTTTCACCGGAGGAAAACCCAGTAATGAATACGTTAGGTCAGAAAACTGTTTAATTTTTTTTTTTGTGTCAAGGTGGTTAAACAGCAGTGTGTGTATCGCCCTTGGAATTGGTATATTAATTAACGCCAATACTTTCGAGTCAACATACACGCGAAAGAGGAGAAACGCAGTGTACATATAAAAGGCACGGGCGCGGCGCGTATATTTTTATTTTTTCCTCCCTTATTTTTGCTAAATTAAAATGATGTGGAGGGAGAGGGGTGGGATACGGCCTAAGGAGCCACGCATGAGTCACCTTCCCTCCCGCAGCGCTCACACGCCCCCCTGCACCCCGCCAGCAGCTCTGCCGGCGTCGTCACCAAAGTCTGACGCGGCCGCGCCAAATTCTGCTGATTGCACCTGCGAGGCTCAAGTGGTGGAGGGGTGGGAGAGGGGAGGGGAGGGGGGTACTTTGTAAATTACTCCGATTTGCCGCCCGCATGACCCCCGCCATTATTATTGCTATTATTCTAAAGCGCGCCGCTCCGGAGGGAGTGTGGCGCGCAATTAGTTAAGCCTCTTGTGTTCTACAGGGATTCTTTTTTTCCTCCTACCGCCTCTTTTCTCTCTCTCGCTCTCTCTATCCCGCAAACGCAAAATTACGAACGTGGAAAACAGGGCGGGTGGGCGTTCTCGTGTCGCGAAAAGAGCGCAAAAGCCCTCTCGCTCTCTCTCTCTGCCTCTCTCACTCTCACTCTCGCTCCCTCTCTCGCTCTCTCCTTCTGACTGTTGTTGTAGGAAGTGTTCATTACACGGCAATTTCATTAATTCGCCCCTCTTCCTCTCGGCCCCTCCGTTGCGATAAGAGATCCCGGCCGCTCTGGTGGCACGCACCTAGCTGTCCGCCTGCTGCAGCATCGAGCCTGCAGTGAGGAACAAGTGCCGCTCGGTCCTCGCTGCGCTTTCTCATCCACGCCAGTTTAATTTATTTCCCTCTCTGTTTTTTTTTTTCTTCATGTGTTTGCGCCGCTCGCGTCGTTCTCTTTTGGCGCGCGATGGTAAAAACGGCAGTCACTGCTGGATGTGTATATATTTGCATCCGTGCCGCGTATCGGCCTGAGCAAACTCCGCCGGGCCGCCCGCCGCGCCGCCTGCCAGCCGAGTGTCAAGGTTGACAGCGCTGACGTCCCGCAGAGGTGGTTCCGAGGCGCCGTGCCGCGCCGGAAGCGCGCTGGAGGCGGCAGTGTGTGGGGAAAATGTAGGGCGCCGGGAACAGCAGCCGATGAGAATGAGGCAGTGGGGCCGCCGGGGGTCAACAACTCGGAAGACGGGAAGTTGTCGCGGTCTTAGAGAATTATTTGCCGCGCGGCCCCGTTGTGTCGAAAGCGTTCCACACCTCGGCCGCGGGGCTGTGGTGGTGTTGGCTTCCCCCGCAACCCTTTAACTCCCCCCCCCCCTGCACCCCCACCCCGTGCTACCCTTCGAAAAAGAGGGAGACGCCTCCCGTAATTTTGGCCCGCGCTCACCGCGGATAAAACTTTGACCGGCAGAGAATGAGATTAAGGCTTCGCGCACGTGGCGCGCTTCCCGTCACGGCCAGGAGCCCGCCCGTGCGCACCCCGAGCGAGTACCGGGTTATTTGCGAGTTATTTTCTAGCCGGAAAAGGAGGAGGAGGGTGGGGGGATCTGCCCGCGTGGTCTCCATTCCCTCTTCCCCCCTTTCCTGTCATCTCGTTTTCCGACTCCCTCGTCATCTCCTTTCTCTTCATTTTCGCTTTGCGGGGCGTGTGCTATGTGTGTGTTTTCGCCTCTCTCCTTTCCCCTTTTATGCTTTCACTTCTCTCCCGCGTGTGTGAGTTTTGAAGCGGCCTTGACGACTTCCATTCTTCCCCTCTCCGTCCCACACCAGCGCCACGACTTTTTAGTGGAGACAAATTCAGGGAAGATGAGTGGCGCGGGGCCTTGCCGGCGCTTTTTTTACGCGGGGGGGGGGGGGGGGTATACCATATACCATTCAGCAGCGGACGCTTTTCGCGGGAATATTTTCTATTCTCCTGAAACTTAAATGTCTCCGACGAACTTTCATCAAATCAGGCCGCGCGGAAGGCTTCGGAATGCCATCAATGCGTAGGTGTTCATAGAGGAGTCCGTTACGTTGATGCGAGGCTAGGGGAAGTTTCCTGCAGCAATCGCCAACCCCGACTCGGCATAGCTCTCTTTGTTCTTGTTTTAGTTCTTCAACAACACGCTTGTACGGAACGGAATTATTTTCCCCGCCGGTGTTGGCAGCTTCTACACCTGCCCGGTCACGGCACTGTTTACCTGTGACTGCCAGTACGCCCCCACCCCTCTCCGCCTGGAAACGAAAGACGAATCGCGGCGTCCCGCCCAAAACTCGGGACTCGTCTGTCTCCCGACAGGCCGGCCAAATATGTGTCAGAATCCTGTGGCGGTCGCGAAAAGCAAAACGGATTATTTTCCCGAGCGCAGCGCCTGGCGGGGCCCTATTTGACTTCCGTTCGCTGTTTGTTGACACTGGCCCAGCCAAGTTGCTTGCGCGCGCGCTCTGGCGGCGGCACGTTGTGTTTGTTGTACGCTCCGTAAGTTGCTTGGCGGGGCGGGGCCGCGCGGACCGTTTGAAGCCCTGGTGCAGCCCTCGCAGCCTTCGGAGCCCTCGGCAGCCCTCGGCAGCCCTCAGAGCCCTCTGAGCCCTCGGCAGCCGAGGCTCCCCTAACAATTTCCCGGCAGGTGTGCTGCCCACGCAACACCGTCACGCAGTGTGTCAAACGACACGCGCCGGGCGCTGCATTTCGCCGTCAGAGTCACCGAGCCAGGCAGCCGGGCCCAATAGGGTATTCCGGAGTAGAGCTTGACCAGAAACACGAAGAAGACAAGAATCACAAAAGCGGATACGGAAATCTACGGTATGAAAAGTTACGCAGCACGTGCCGCGCCGTTAGCCACGTGCTGACTCAAAAATTTGGAGGCTTAGCTTGTTAGGGAAGTCCTTTGGGACTTCCCCTAAGGCGTGATGATATGCCACGACCATTTGGTAGGGTCAGACGGCGCAGTCTTCAGCCGCGCGGCCCGAGGACTTGCATCCTCAGGCCGCGCGGGGTAGGTCCGGCGCTGTGTGACCCAACCATACATATCGTCTGACGGCTAGCACGTGCTGCGTAACTTTTCATACCGTAGACTTCCGTTTCCGCTTTTGTGATTCTTGTCGTCTTCTCGTTTCCGGTCAATCTCTACTCCGGAATACCCTATTATTCCATCCGCTGCCTTTCCCTGAGTGATAAGATTGTCCCGGCTGTTATCGCGCACCTGGCAAGGCGGAAGATTGGCCGCGGCCGTCTCATTTCGTTACGTATTTCTTTTCCCGCGGGGGGGAAGGTGACGACCGTTCCATTTTCATGAGGCACAGCGGAGAATCTGTTTCCGCCCGGCCACCTCCGCTCAACCCCCGTAATACACAACTTTAACCGCATTACCCTTGCAAAACTCACAATTGCATTAAAAATCCTTTTGTTCGTTGACGAGGCTCCTTGCGGAGGGCGAAGAGGACCGCAAGTGACCTCTTTCATTACCATTACAATTTGAGTTTGTGTTTATAGGCTGCGTCGGCTCCCCGCGTGTTGATCTTTGGCCTTAAAATGTGACCCGTTTCGGGGGTCGGGAAACGAAAAACGGTTTGGGGATTACGCAAAATCTCAAGTCACTTGTAACTTCCTCTAGGGTCCAGGCTGGGAGGTTTCTTGTCTTTGGCATCGAGGGGCTGCAGCGCTCCGGGCGGGGACTCGGAATATAGAGTTTTCTCTCCTCCAAGAAGGTAGGAAAGTCGAGCTGAAATCCAGCTCTCCCTACCACACGGGAGCAGAAGAAGCCCTCCGCGTTCGATGAAGCGGTCTCATTGTCTCCCTCCCGAAAAGACACACGGAGGTCCCTTTGGGGGCCCTCGTTCGCCCTTCTCGCGCGCGTTCCTGTCTGTCGCGTCTAGGTGGCTGTCACCCCCCCCCCCTCTTCCTCCACATTCTCTCTCTCTCACTCTTCCTGGTCCCTCGGGGCGACCACCAGCACGCCCCATTGCAACCACAAGTGTCGCAATCCAGCCCGCCTCTTTGTGGGCCTTTGTCGTATCGGGCTGCGGCGGAGGAATTCGTTTTCGCTCTCCGACTGGATAACCGCAGTGAGCGCCCTGGAAACGCGGGAGGAAAAAAAAGGGTACGGGGTTTAATTTATGCCTGCCTTTCTCTCTTTCTGACATAATGGATTTGTTTCCTCTGCTTACAGGTGAGAGCTTGCGGCTGTCAGCCCGCGCGGCTGGAAAGGTCAGCCCAGTCTGTCGGTGAGAATGAAGGCGATATAAATACACGTCTGCCGCTGTCAGGTAACGATAATCTAAGCATACAATAGCGGGGTTGTTGCCCCAGCGAGCGGACAGCGCTGTCGCTGTCGGTTGCCTGATTCACTGTAAAAAAAAAAAAGTAGCTGAGCTTTTAGGGTAACTGAGATGAAGGTTTATTTTAGAGTTGTGCTGGGAAATTTCAGAGACGATGTAAAGTCTGGAAATGGGTTCCAGAGAGCCTGTTCTGAACCTTCAGAGTCGTCGATCTGATCGTAATTCTCGATTCAGACTGCAAAATCGAAAAATAAGGGCTCGGGATTTTCATTTTTTTTAACAGTGTTGTATCGGATAGAAAAGAGAGTGCAAACTGTCTAAATGATCCAGTCCAAACCAACATTCTGCACGGAAATGCTAAACTTGTGAGGAGCAGCTTTGCACTGTATATATAGCTGGCTGCTCCACTCTGACCCTTTTGCGATTGGCTAGGCTAAGGCAGCGCTATGCGCAGCGCTGACGGCTGCGGAATCCCAGCCAAACTTTGCCAGCTGCAGCTCTCCCGCTCTAATTTTTATCCGCGCATTGCTGACGCGAGGTGCCCACGACGTGACGAGCTCAACTCTTGCAAAGGCCGGATAAGAACCGGGCTCGTATTTATCAGCGGGGAGGCAGGCAGGCAGGCTTATGGCTAAGAAGCAAGCGGAGGGAAATGTTCTTTATTAACTGAAATGAAGTCCCCGCCCGTCCTCGGCAGCATAAGGCCCTGGACAAAAGGTTTTTGTTTTGTCGCGCGACTGCGACATGGGTATAGGAATCCGGGGGAATGAGATACAAATTCGGAATGCAGCACCTGTATTTCTTGAGAGAGAGAGAGAGAGAGAGAGAGAGAGAGAGAGAGAGAGAGAGAGAGAGAGAGAGAGAGAGAGAGAGAGAGAGAGAGAGAGAGAGAGAGAGAGAAAGAGAGAGAGAGAGAGAGAGAGAGAGAGAGAGAGAGAGAGAGAGAGAGAGAGAGAGAGAGAGAGAGAGAGAGAGAGAGAGAGAGAGAGAGAGAGAGAGAGAGAGAGAGAGAGAGAGAGAGAAGAGAGAGAGAGAGAGAGAGAGAGAGAGAGAGAGAGAGAGAGAGAGAGAGAGAGGGGGGGGGAGGGGGGGGGAGGAGAAGAATGCGCCACCGGCAACTCCTTTGAGTGGTGTGGCATAGAGAGTAACTGCTGCATCTATCAGAAGGTCTCCTCCGCGCAGCTCTAGGCTATATGTCCGTTGAAACTTGTGTGCCGCAAGTAGTACTTTGAGTGCGGCAGGGCAGACCAAGGGACGGACCCTGGCTGCGGCCGCAGTGCAGGCGGTGCGGGGAGGGGGCGGCAGTGTGGGGTCCACAACGCCGTGGCCCCGCAGGACTTCCCTCTGGAGTTGCGTGTTATATATATCACTCCGGGTGTCCGCTTCTGGTCTAAGTGTTATGACCAAGTCACCAAGAGTGTGGCCGCGCGCGCGCACACACACACACACACACACACACACACACACACACACACACACACACACACACACACACACGCGCGCGTCGCACTGCTTCCTTAGCTCCCTGTAGGAAATGTCACACGTCGGTGCCGATTTCATGTTTCCGCGAATCGTGTCCGGAGCACAGCCGCTCTGCTCCCAGCAGTCGGGGACGGGACACACTCCGCCCCGGCATGAGATGGAAAGCCCAAAGCCCTGCGTGCAGAAATGCCATAAAGGGGATCCGAACACAGCAACGTCCTGGAGGAGTGGAGATAGGCCCGGGCCGACCGGAGGGGGCGGGGCGGGGCGGGGCGAGCCGGCCCGACTTATTAGAGGATGAAAGTTTTCGCAATTTCATAAGCCGCAACGTGTACCGCGCGGAATGCACGCACATATTGGGTTCACTATCACAAGTTTGCTGCTGCTGTGCCACCGACCGCCGTGCCCCGCCGTGCCCCGCCGTGCCCCGCCGTGCCCCGCCGTTAGAGAGACACCCGCCGTGCCCCGCCGTGCCCCGCCGTGCCCCGCCGTGCCCCGCCGTGCCCCGCCGCTGCCGGACCCGACCCGACCGCGGCCCAGATCACATGTTGCTCTGCCCCGCTCTGCCGCCATCTGTCACGCAAAGATTATCTCCCCGACTCACTGCTTCGTGCCAGCGGCGGCGTGTGTGTGTGTGTGTGTGTGTGTGTGTGTGTGTGTGTGTGTGTGTGTGTGTGTGTGCGCAGCCACCCTCTCTCCTTTGATGCACTCGCGCGTCCGCGCGTCCACAAGTATTGTGTCAGAAAAAGAAAAAAATTGGGGGTGGAGAAGAAGAGAAAAAGTAGGAAGTGAAGGCGGCCATGCGTACGTGCCGTGCCTGTCCATAGCAGCGGCGTGACCATCCTCAGTAGGACGCTGCCGAGGGTGTGACTGGCCCCGAAGGGTCGTGGGCGTTATGTGAGGGCCCCCCCGAGGGCCCCCCGTAGGGCCGGGGGGCTGAGGCGGCTCCGAGGGCCGCTGGGGCCGCCCCCGGCCGCCCTCTTCCCCTCCGGCTTCTCATCCCTTTCTCAGTCCCGTGACCTGACTGCCGCCCGCCCGCCCACTGCTGCTCCCGAAGCTTATGACGAGCATACTTACAGCTTTTGCAGTGCCACCCGCTCCCCCCCCACCCCTTGCGAAATGTCTGTTGTTGTCGTTGTAATGCCGCGACGGTTGCCCCCAGCAGACAGAGTACATCTGAAAAGTATCCTTTCCCCGCGGGCCATTCTCCCCGCGGAGTAAAAATATGAAAAAAGAAAGAAAAAAATTTCCAGCGCTTACAGTACTGAGTAGCCCTCGTTAACTGAACGATGAGTGATGATAATAAATTGTTAATCACAACTTGGAAATTGAAGTTCAGAAAAAAAAATTAAAAGGAAAAACGGAAACTTCTGATATTTGAACCGGCGACCCGCCGCACGGAGAACCGCTCGATCAAACCGCGCGACCAAACCGACATTGTTACTTGGCTTCTCTTGGATTCTAAAATAAATCGGATTTGATGTGATCACATGCCTAATTGTGGACTGTAGCAGATTGGTTTTAAATGAACTGGAATTCTTTTTTAAAGTTTTAGGTTCTCCGCCTACTCCGTGCGATGCCAATATGTCATTTTGAATCAATAAGCAACAATGCTGAGATGATTTACATTGTGTTAATTTCCAGTTTGTTACCAAGGGTTCAAATACATCGTATGATATTGAAGGTGTAAAGTGTAATAAAGGAAAAACCGTATTTAATATTTTTTAACTGAACATCCATTCCTAAAGTTGGCACCACAGAGCACAACCGCGGCATAGCTCCGCCCACCTCCGTGGCGCCATCCCTTGGTGTGCGAGGGAACCCCCCGAGGGCCCCCGTGGGGCCGGGGGCTGAGGCGGCTCCGAGGGCCGCTGGGGCCGCCCCCGGCCGCCCTCTTCCCCTCCGGCTTCTCATCCCTTTCTCAGTCCCGTGACCTGACTGCCGCCCGCCCGCCCACTGCTGCTCCCGAAGCTTATGACGAGCATACTTACAGCTTTCGCAGTGCCACCCGCCCCCCCCACCCCTCGCGAAATGTCTGTTGTTGTCGTTGTAATGCCGCGACGGTTGCCCCCAGCAGACATAGTACATCTGAGAAGTACCTTTCCCCGCGGGCCATTCTCCCCGCGGAGTAAAAATATGAAAAAAGAAAGAAAAAAATTTCCAGCGCTTACAGTACTGAGTAGCCCTCGTTAACTGAACGATGAGTGATGATAATAAATTGTTAATCACAACTTGGAAATTGAAGTTCAGAAAAAAAAATTAAAAGGAAAAACGGAAACTTCTGATATTTGAACCGGCGACCCGCCGCACGGAGAACCGCTCGATCAAACCGCGCGACCAAACCGACATTGTTACTTGGCTTCTCTTGGATTCTAAAATAAATCGGATTTGATGTGATCACATGCCTAATTGTGGACTGTAGCAGATTGGTTTTAAATGAACTGGAATTCTTTTTTAAAGTTTTAGGTTCTCCGCCTACTCCGTGCGATGCCAATATGTCATTTTGAATCAATAAGCAACAATGCTGAGATGATTTACATTGTGTTAATTTCCAGTTTGTTACCAAGGGTTCAAATACATCGTATGATATTGAAGGTGTAAAGTGTAATAAAGGAAAAACCGTATTTAATATTTTTTAACTGAACATCCATTCCTAAAGTTGGCACCACAGAGCACAACCGCGGCATAGCTCCGCCCACCTCCGTGGCGCCATCCCTTGGTGTGCGAGGGAACTCCCACGGAGCAACAAGAGTTACCCATAGCAACGGCACTTGCTCTGAGTGAGAAAAATAAAAAGTAGAATAGTCGATGCAGAGAGCTCCTCGCTCCGCTCGGGCTCAAAAAAAGAAGACCAGTGGCAGAGTTTTACTATAACGCCCCCCGGCGTTTGGATAAATGTCTGCAGTTGTGTCGCAGTCTGCTCGGCGCCGCTGTGTTCAATCCCGGCACCTTTCTCCCAAAAATAATAGACCCCACACAGTGTTGGCCCGGGCCAAATTAAACTGCACTTCTACCTCGCGTGTGCGCGTGTCGTCAATCTAAATTCTCTCGCTTTCAACCGCAACGCCTATTGCGAGGTGAGAACTGCGCATGTGTGTGTGTATGTGTGCGTGCGTGCGTAAGGGCGCATGTTAGAGCGTTTGTATGCGTGTGAGCTGCGTGGGTGTGTTCCGTGGCCAGCCTCGCACGTGTAGACTGAACGTATAATTTGCGTTGCCTACGCCCACCGCCACAGCCACCGCCGACACACAAGCGTTTCAACAGAGTCGAACCTAGCTCAGTTTAGGGTGAAGGGTTCTCCCTCTCTACTCTCTCCCTTTGCTCTCCACGTGCTTTTGCTCTCGCCTGCCCTCTCTATCTCTCTCTCTCTCTCTCTCTCTCTCTCTCTCTCTCTCTCTCTCTCTCTCTCTCTCCCTTCCGTGTCTGCGTCGTGCCGCGCCCCGCCAGTCTACCCCGGGGCATTGACGCCCTGCTCACCTATATCTCTCCCTCCCTCCTCTCTCCCTCCCTCCTCTCTCCCTCCCTCCTATTCTTTCGCTACATCCTCACGGTAGGAACTGCCAGGCTGCGGACTCAGGTACTGTGGTACCACGCACAATTTTCTTATCTAGAGTTATGTGCATACGTGCGACGTGCGTACATGGTGAATCCTAAAGCTGGGCATAAATTGAACGCAGGTTCGCTTAAGGAACTAAAATAAGAAAACAATTGTTTTGTGCCCGCAACGAACCTATTTGGTGGAGCAAACTTACGCGTTTCGTTGGTGCAAATAAAATTTAGCTCCCCCTAACAAAATTTTAGTCCTCCGAACAAAAATTTACTGCCTGTCTCACAATCAACTTAAAAATTGGTTGCGACCTTGTGCGTGTCTTTTTTCTCCGTGCACTGCCTCGGCCACTGCCCCCCTGCGGGTCACCAGGCGGAGTGGAGCTGTGGAGGCCAGCAAGCCTTCGTTAGCCGTATCATTCACTCCACTAAGACGAGATATACCCAGCAGGAGCGTGTGGGATGAGAGTGTGTGACTGGCAGCAGGAACCCTAGCCGAGTGAACCACTGCGCCAAGTGCTTCCCAGTGCTTCCCCGGCGATGTGTCGACCGGTGTCGACGCTGATTCCGCAGCGGTTCCGCCGTTTCTTCCCTGCAGTTTCTTTTTCCATCCGCTCCTATATTTTTTCCCTCACCTTTATCTGTCCCCCCCCCCCCCAATCTCTTTCTCTCCTTCTCTTCTGGTCTTGGTCTGCTGACAGCGTTCGAAAACCATCTCTCTCCTCTTCCCTCTGTACCTTGTAATCTCTGGGTGCGTCGCGACCACTTTGGACCGAGTTTGGCGCGGGGAGCGGCCCGCGGCCCGGACGCGAGTTGCCAAAGGCGAACACTTCTGGGCCGCTGCTGAAATTCCCTTATCACCGTGGCCGCCATTGTGGAACCGCACGCCTGTAATCAGGGCCGTGCCTCCGGCGGATGATAATTCCGCCCCCCCCCCAATGATTAATTGCTCTTTATAAATGTTATTTTTGAAAGGGCTCCCCTAAAAAAGGGTCATCGATAACTGAATCCGTCCTCCTTCATGGTGCGCGTCTGATAATTTCCCCGGCGCCTTCCTCGACCTCCCCCCCCCCCCCCCCCCCCCGGCCGCGCCGTGAGTCTGAGAGCTGCTCGCTGTCTCACAATGAGATCGATGGCCCTCCGCAGCACACTCCCACACAAATTCAGGATTTCACCTCATCTATTTTATCCGGCGTCGTTGATGCTACTTTGGTATATTTCCCCGTCCCGTTCGAACGACGAGTACGCAACACGCATCGTTGGTCATCCGTAAGTGCAGATACAAGTGTCCGCCCGCTCTGTGTCAGCGTGTGCGTGTCGGTACGTGTGCACGTGTGTGGTCGTGCCCGTGCGGGCAGACTCATGGCCATCAAATATGTACCCGGCCCACGTCGTGTCACAGATCAGCCGGACCACACACAGCTTGCCCGCGTCACATGTCACGTGGGTAGCGCACGGTGTGCGACCCTGTCGGCAGCAGTGACCGTGGCCTCGATAGCAACCCCTCCCATGTAAATGAAACAATGTCGGTCATCATTATGTATACTATGATGATGGTTCATAATTCGTGGAATGCGATGATCAACGCATTTCTTGTTGATTTTTTTTTTGGTTGCAGCACATGTTTGTGCTCCGGAACGAAAATGATCATCAGTATGGGAAATAACTTTTTCAGGAACTCTATTCTGTGCTAGTGTATCCCCACACATTGACAGAAATAGTGTTGCTCATTAATGAAAGATGGACCAACATCACATCCTTTCTTAATGGTGGTCGTCATTGTTTCTCTGACAGTGTCTGCGTCATCAAGGCCTCTAGGGCCTGGCCTGGCCTGGGGCCTGGTGCCCGTGGCATAGCCTGGAGCTCTGCTGTGCGGCGGTCTGGTCTGGGCCTCACGCCTGCCCTGGCCGCTCTTTACTCGCGCATTTTCCACATGCCCTTTCATGGCACGGCGGCAAAAGAAAAAAAAAAGCTGTTGCGGTCGGGGAAACTCACTAGCCCGCCGTTCCCTTTCTTTGCTACCCCCCCCCCCCCCCTCTCTCTCTCTCTCTCTCTCTCTCTCTCTCTCTCTCTCTCCCTCTCTCCCTCTCTCTCTCTCCCTCTCTCTGCGTCGACAACTTCATGAAAAGTCGCTCACCGTTTGAATGAATATCGTAATAGTTACACCCCATCTCCGCTCTGGCACCGTCTGTTCCAGCGCCACCCCCAATACAATGTAGCCGCAGCGCAGCCCGCAGGCAGCGAAGTGTACGGTACGTGTACACGGGGTGGAGACGAAGCTCGGGAGAGAAAAGGAACCATGAAGAGAACCCGGCCATGCTTGAAAGATATCGGTCCGTGATTTCGTACGTAGTTAATGCACGTCTTCACGTGTGTCTGTTTAATTCAGTACAGAATTATGAACAGATTGTACACGATCTAGCGCGTGTCTTGTACATATGTATATACGCCGATAGCCAACAGCCCTTCGTATCCCTTTCTCACTTCCCCTTCCTCACTCCCCATCCCATTGTGTCTCCGCCTCCCTCTCCCGCAGCCTCACCCTGGGCCCGGGTCCCGCCGAGGTAATAATGGGCTTTATTAGGGGCTGGAATATTGGCGTGTGTGTGTGTGTGTGTGTGTGTGTGTGTGTGTGTGTGCTGGAGAGGGGCGGCTGGTATGCTTTTCGCACGAGATGGAAAGGGGAGGGGGTAGGAATGTCGAAGCCACAACTGGGGGCGCTGGCGGTGGATATGGCGTCAAGGCGCTCTCCACGTCTCCACGCACTTGCACCTGTACGGCGGCGAAACAGAGTGACGGATAGCTGCAGGCGGGAATCAAGAGTGCGAAATAAAAGAAACGGTCCGTAGGATGCCGAGCCCACTTGCTTCTGCGGAAGGCTACGTGCGCGCGTGTGTGTGCGTGCGTGTGCGTGCGTCGTGCCGCCCCCAGAACAATAAGCCAAGTCAATACACCAGCGGCTGCTCTCTCTCCCTCTGTCTCTCTCTTTCTCTCTCTCTCTCTCTCTCTGCCGGCAGCGCTGTGAGTGACAACGACATTGTAATTTGGACACGCAGCCATGAAAGCTCCTCGCCGCGCCACGAGATATGATCCGCTCCGGCTGTGTGTGAGTGGGTGTGTGTGTGTGTGTGGGTGTGTTTGTGTGTGTGTGCTCTGAATGCGGAATCAGCCCCAACACCCGCCGTGCCACACAAGCTGCGCGTCAGTCTCCTTGCGGTTAGCATACCCCCCACCCCCGCGCACCCCCCAGCAATGTGCAATCGCGAAATCAGATTTCAAACTTTGGACCTGTGGACCCAAACGGCTTGCTTTGACTGTGCGGTGTCGCCGCGTTACATTGCGTTTGCCCGCGTTTTCCTACGGCGTCGTTGACGTATGCCGCCGTTAGGTCTGACCCCCCCCCCCCCCCCCCCAAGCTGGAAATACGACGCCTTCGCCCCCTGTGCAGCCTCCCCTGCCATCATCATTGTCCCATCGTTCGAAAAACAACAGCAGGCAGGCGAGTCGAAAATAAAATAAGTGAGAAAGGGAACGGGGAGGGGAAAAAATATGGAAAGGACGCGAATGTGTGTGCTTGCCGCGTGCGCGACGCGGCGGCCCCCGTTTTTTACGTTTTTATTACAGCGCGCGCGAAACTTGATTTGCAATCGGTGAATGTGACGCATAAGGCAGAGACAGCGGAGCCGGCGCGTGTGCGTGGGCGGGGGAGGGAGGGGGAGGGAGGGGGAGGGGGGGAGGGGGAGGGAGGGAGGATGAACTCGTTGTTTGGGTCCAGCAATGCCGGGCTGGGCTGGCGTAGTACGCGGTGAGTTCAAAACGGTGTCAGAGGGGGAGAGGAAGAGGAGGGGTGGAGGGTGTTTTCTGAAGGATAATGCGAGCGTAAAACTGTTGTTGTCGGTCAGTAACTTTCCGAGGTGCGAGGCGAGCGCACCGAGGTCCACACGGGACGTATTTCAGAGGCGGTGGCCGCCGTGCTGTCCACTCCACCCCTCCGGGGCCGCGTCCGGGGTGCTGGCTGCCGCCGGTCTGGCTGCAGCTTGGCTTGTCGCAGCCTTCGCCTTGCTTCGGAGGTGCCCCTGCCTCGGCTCGA
The DNA here is from genome assembly GCA_038380765.1 of Odontothrips loti. Taxonomy (NCBI): domain Eukaryota; kingdom Metazoa; phylum Arthropoda; class Insecta; order Thysanoptera; family Thripidae; genus Odontothrips; species Odontothrips loti. The sequence goes on along the minus strand of CM076244.1, from coordinate 16,264,472 downwards.
GAGACGAAGGGCGGGGGAGCCTGCAACTAGATCACACATAAGCACGTCCGCTCCTTAGGACCAGGTGATAGCGGTATGAATGCGTAATGCGCTGGGAGGGGGGCGGGGTGTCTGCTGCACCGGCCTGCTGGAGGGGCAGAAGCACCTGCAGGCCATTATCCTCCTCACAGCAAATGGCTCTTGGCCGAGGAATGAAAGGAGACCCTGCCACCGTCCTCGGCTGCGGTCGATATTCAATCTATCTCATTACTTTCACGACACAAGACAGCTCCTCTCCACTTTTCCTTGCTCTCTCGTCATTGTTTCTCGAAATTGTTTTTATAAGCTTTATTACGGCGTCGTGGGGCGCACTGCGAACTCTACGCCGCCCGCCGCCCCCTGCAGGCTCCCGAGCTTGGCCTCGGCTCGGGCGGGCCGGGCTCTCCACGGGATGTGGGATGGAATGGAGGGGGACATGATTTCATTTTCCTTGCCACAGTCGGCCTAGCCGTCGTCTGCTCGGCCGAAAGCGCCGCGGTGCCGGTCCCGGGGTGCCGAGCCGAGCCGAGCCGAGCCGAGCCGAGCCGAGCCGAGCCGAGCCGAGCCGAGCCGAGCCGGGCTGGGCCCGGGGTCGGCCGGGACGTTCTGAATACTTGGAAGTCGACCGGGGACCCCTGCTGCTGCCGCCGAGGGCCTGGCTCCTGGAACAAGGTTTCTGAATTCCAAGACTCGCCTCAAGACGAAGAGGGCGAATAGTGGAAAAGGGGGCGGTGAGGGGCAGGGCTTGCAAAGGCATGCTGCGATCCAGGAACCGCTGGACAGCGCTGCGTCCCGAGGTATTTTGTGGCCGGCGGCATAGCGACGGGGCGACGGCGACACTGGAGGCACCAGGAGCCCGCAGCAGCCGGGCCGCGACCTCTGCGACTCTGCCGTGCTGCGGTGGCGACAACTGCTAACATCTGCGTTGCCGTGCCGTGCCGTGCCGTGCCGTGCCGTGCCGTGCCGTGCCGTGCCGTGCCGTGCCGTGCCGTGCCGTGCCGTGCCGTGCCGTGCCGTGCCGTGCCGTGCCGCGCCGTGCCGTGCCGTGCCGTGCCGTGCCGTGCCGTGCCGTGCCGTGCCGTGCCGTGCCGTGCCGTGCCGTGCCGTGCCGTGCCGTGCCTTACAGTCCGAGCGGCGTGGCCGCCTCTGCATTGTTCCTTCCGGCGCTGACTGCGCACTTGCTGCCCTCCGCCGCACCGCCGGCCCGGCTCCGCCCGGCTCCAGTCCAGGGGCTTGCCGACGGCGCCCCGACGGCGCCCCGACAACGGCCCGGCTGGGGCTGCGATAAATTAGGCAGCACAGTCCCAGCAGCCGCCCTGAGCCCCAAGGCGCCCCAAGGCCTTCGACATCCGGAGTAGTGTTAGTTAGCGCCTCGGCAGACAACGGGGGCGGAAGGCAGGGCGGCGGGGAGGGCCGGCGGGGGAGGTCCGGGAGGCCGGCGACAGGGGTGTTCTGGCCGCGCCCTGCAGCACAGAGTTCGCGGGGTCCTGGCCCACACGTCAAGGACCGTCGCACGAGGTCCACCCCGCTGCCCCCGTCGTGATAACGGTTGAAAAATCACATTCATTCCCGGAGACTGTTTCGGTGTACCGTGCTCAGGAATACAGAGTGTACAGTCAGCCCGCGCCGCTGCACCCAGTGTATTGCAGGCGTCTTGATCCCCCACAGCGCAGCGGCGAGCGTCCCGATGGTGGAGGAGGAGATGAAGTAAAGGACCGAGGCGGCTGCCGGCGGCTGCGGTGCAGGGCGGTGCGGGGGCCGCAGGAGTGGGCCCCGCCACCATTCTAATCCACTCCATTCGGCGAGAAATTAGCCAAGTTGGCGGATGGTACGGGCACGGCGGCGGAAGTGCGGAAAGCGTCGGCTGGCTGTGGGGACAGCGGCGGGGCCGGGGGGCGGCGCTGGGAGGCGGGGGCGGGGCGATGGGCCGGGGGGCGGGCCAGGGGCGGGCGGGAGGGGTTAGCGTCGCACGACAAGCACTTAGCAGTTAGTGTGGGGCTCCATCCTGTACCCATAGTGGTGAAGGGAAAAGCAGAGGGGGTGAGGAAGCCGGCGAGGCCACAGCCACACACACACAGACTGCGCACACGCCGAGCAAAGTAAATACTCCCGCTTGATTTCCCCTAGTGCACCGTACACGGGGACTTTGGTCCGGCCTCACTATACCTGGCCTCTCTCTTTGACCCTTCCAGTTCCTCCCCCTTCCCGTCGGCCGCTAGTGGATTGCATTGTTATATATACCCGCCGGCCCCCGGCCCCCGGCCGCCCCGCCCATTGTGGGCCGAGGGTTGAATGGACGGAATGCCTCGAACCACCTGCTCCGCTACAAAGTAGGCTAATACGCGTCGTCACTGCGAATAAGCGATACGGCCCGCTCGAGGCGCCGCGGACGATTATTCGCAGACGATGATGATCGCGTGCCGATTTAAAGGAGTGCCCCCCCCCCCCCCCCCCCCGGACGGCTTTTATTATAAAAGGGAGGGCGGAGAGACCGTCTGCCGCATTGTGCCCGCTCTGTACAGCCCGCAGGAACGACTTGTCGGCGTTTTGGAATCGGGGGGAAAGGAATGGCACAAAGCGCAGCGCCCCCCCCCCTTTCCTCTCTATCCCTATTTCACTGCACGGGGTCGTTTGTGCGGAACAACCGGGAAACTAGATTGAGTCCAGCAGCAGCAAACGCCTGGCGGGTAGGCAACGCGGGCACAGCCGTGTTCTGCGGGCCGGCCTACCCTGCCAGGGAGCCAGTGTCACCAGCACATCCATCTCTCGGCGCTGCTCTCGTTTCGGATTCCTCCACGCATACCCTTCACTTTTCATCATCGTAATACAGTCCTTGGCGACGTGCCCGGACCCCCACTGGCCCACTCCGTCGACGACGAAAAATAAAGAGGGGGACGACAAGAAAAGTAATTGGCGTTGTTGGCGTCTGCGGGGCCCGTCCGGGGCCTCGTGTGTCAGCCACTGTCTCGTGCTGGCAGCGCAGCGCAGCGGAACGGAGCGGAGCGGAGCGGCCCCGTGTTATGGAACGCCGGGATTTCAGAGGGGGCGCCGAGTCCGGCTGCTGCCGCGTCCTCCGAAGCTGGAATTTCACGGCGCCCCCTGTGCCTTCTTCTCGTTGGCCTCGGACCTCGAGTCTCGAGTCTCGGTCCTCGGTCCTCAGGCCTCGGGCCTCGGGCCTCGGGCCTTGGTTCTCGGGTCGCGGTTCGGCGGCGGCCGGCTCAGTGCACCGATGAGGACCGAGTTTGGGGTCGCCTTGCCCTTGGAAGTCTGTGGCGCCGCACCCGGGCTGCGGCACACCGACCCCCTTCACGAACCCGCATCATCATCTCTTTCTTCGCCCCCAACCGAATTAATATTAATTTTCAACCCCCCGCGCCCAAAATTCTCCCCTCACACTTTCCTCCTCGCCACCGCAGTATATACACGGCGCAGGGGAAGCAGCAAAGACCGGAAAAAAAACACTAAGTAAAATGGTGAGCGCGTGGCTCCCTGTGTGCGCCTGCAGCCGGCCCGCCGACCCCTTTTTGTGGGAGATACTTTCTGTAGCATCACGTCCCCGCTACGTTTTTTGTCGGCTATGATAAGCAGACCGTTGTAAACCCCCCCCCCCCCCTCCCTCCTCCCCCCACCACCGCGCGCGCATCGCACGCGGCCAAGACCGCAGGATTTAATTGTTGCAGGTCACCGTCTGAATATGAATGTTGCTTGCTGCCTACGCTTCGTGCCATGTTTGCCACCCCCGACGCGATGGCAGTGCAGAACAGACAGACAGACAGGCAGACAGACAGAACAGAGGAGAAACATCAGCGCCCGTTTGCAAGGCGGCATGACCTTCATCTCTGTCGGAATGCAGAGGGTACGGCCTTGACTGCAGCCGGGGGGGGGGGGGGGGGGCTCCGTGCATATATGTCCCGTGTGTGTTCTGGTAGGCCGCACAGCTACCACCACTACCCCCCCCCCCCCCCCCCCCTCTCTCTCTCTCTCTCTCTCTCTCTCTCTCTCTCTCTCTCTCTCTCTCTCTCTCTCTCTCTCTCTCTCTCTCTCTCTCTCTCTCTCTCGCCGTTTTAAGTATTCACGGCTGCAATGGCCTGCCTCCCTGTGCCGACACGACGGTCCCGGCCGCAGCGCAGCGCCATGGCAGCGTATGAAGCGGCTTTAATTAAAACGCCCACGACTCCTTCCCCCCCCCCTTCCCACCTCCTTCCTCCTCTCGTCCCGATTTCATCCCCTGCTTCTTATAACCCCCCGTCGTCCTCCTGTCTCTGTCACCCCCTCCCTTTTTTTTCCACCCGTGATATCGGACCGGACCGTGGCGATGACCGGCGTCATGCTGTCCCCTCCTGGTTCAGGTGTATGTTAGTGTGTGTGTGTGTGTGTGTGTGTGTGTGCGTGTGTGTGTGCGTGCGCGCGCGACACGGGGTTGCGGACATCGTTCCGGACGTCTCTCTCTTTCTACCTCTCTCTCTGTCTGCGCTATCTGTGCGCCCCCTGTTCCATTCCCCACTCTCTGTCTCTCTCCTTTCTGTATCTCTATCCATCTTTGTCGCACGCACCACGGGGATAGGCGCGCGCGGCCGACCATTCGACCCGTATCGTGCACGTCGCAAGGGCTGAGTCGGACCGCGCCCAAAATAGTTATGTCCGGAGGGGAGCGGCGGTCGGGTCTCTCTCTCTCTCGGCCGCCTTCTTTGGCACACAACAGTGCCGCCCACACCGCCACACTTGCAGCGCGCCCACTCTGTGCGCGCGGCTGTGGGGAAAAAACTTTTCCAGCCGCGCCCCGCCCCGCCCCGCCCTAATCTCTCCCCTAATGTGCGCAGCCCCGGCGCCCCCCCCCCCCCCCCGGGAAGGTTGAGGTCAACTCCTCCCGGTGACACGGACCGCGCCCCGACTAAATGCAGGTTAATCGCACTCCCCGTCGACAAACCAAAGGAAACGCGTTCCGACGAAAACGTTTAATCGGAGCGGTAAATTTGGTGACCCCACCTGCGCTGCGCGTTGTATTTTTTTTATAACCATTCCGAACGATGCGGAAACGGCAAGTCTCCCTCCGCTCATCTCCATTCTTTATCGCATTAAAGAATGCGTATAGTGGCGCTGCTGGGAGTAGGTCGAGCGGGACAAAGACAAAGAGAGAGAGAGAGAGAGAGAGAGAGAGAGAGAGAGAGAGAGAGAGAGAGAGAGAGAGAGAGAGAGAGAGAGAGAGAGAGAGAGAGAGAGAGAGAGAGAGAGAGAGAGAGAGAGAGAGAGAGAGAGAGAGAGAGAGAGAGAGAGAGAGAGAGAGAGAGAGAGAGAGAGAGAGAGAGAAAGAGAAAGAGAGAGGTCGGTTCGGCGAGATAGGCGGCTGCTGGGTGACTGAAAGAGATGCAGAGACGAGACGAGGCGCAATGGTCCTCCAAGGCTTCAATTTCAACTTTTGATTGGATTACGTGCTATGCTACGTCGCGACGCAACGCGTCTCCGCCCCGCTGCTGGCTGCGGGCTGGGCGGCCACCGACCGCCCAGGCAGGCTGGCAGGCTGGCAGGCCGGCAGGCTGGCAGGCAGGCAGCCCACCGCTGCATATAGTGCCAAGCTTCAAACTGAATCGCGGACAAAGAGCACCTCCGCTAGGGTTGGTGCCGCTGGCTGCCTCCACCCCCGACTCTACGGTGACTGCACCACTCAGGGGCACGCTGCCGCTCCACACCCTCTACTACCATCACACAAAATTACATTTTGTCCAGATTTTTCTCGTCTCTCTGCCTCTATCCTTCCTCCCCCGTTCTTTCTAGATATCCGTGGGACGATAATACACCCCTCTTACTAGCCTCGAGATGCCCAGTAAATTGGCAGGCCACTCTGGTGGCGGCCTTGCGATGCGGGCTCCACACGGTTCCGCACAGCTCCGCACAGCTCCGCATCGCCGCCTGATATAATATGTTGACCCTCAAAGCGCCCCCCCCTCCCTACTTCCACACCCTCTCCCCCTTCCTTACCTTGCACTGCACCCCCTAACTCTCTTTTCACCCTTTTTCCTTTCCTTCCCTCTCCGAAAAGATGGAGTGGGTTCCCGAGAGCAAGGGATCTTCCGATGCTCTATGGATGGTTTGTGTGAGTGAGAGTGAGAGAGGGAAGGAGGAGAGAGAGAGAGAGAGAGAGAGAGAGAGAGAGAGAGAGAGAGAGAGAGAGAGAGAGAGAGAGAGAGAGAGAGAGAGAGAGAGAGAGAGAGAAGAAGGAGCTAGAGCGAGGGATATACGGTGAACGAAGCGAGGGATAAAATCCGTTTTTCCGTTAGACAGGGGGAAGGAACCAGATGATGTTGTTCCACATTCAAAAGCGGAAGCAGGAAAATCGGATTTGTCTTGACGCATGTGTGTCGAAAACACGAACATTGCAATAATTTCCAGAAGCCGTGCACAGAATATAATATTTGTCGTAAATTTCGTGGAGCAGCGGGAGGCGGGTCGGGGGCGGGCCGGGGGCGGGCCAGGGGCGGGCCGGGGAAGGGGAGGGTCTGCGGCAGTTTGCGGCGGTCCGGCACCCGCACGCCCCTTGGTGCAATATATCGCCTACATGAGTTTGAACATTATTTTCGGGGCCGTCGTCCTGACGTCTCAATATTGGCGGCCGGGCCGGTATCTGGTTGGCCCGGCCCGGCCCGGCCCGCCTCCGTCCCGCCTCTGCTGGGGCGGTCTGCCCTTGAGGAGACGCAGCCCCGGCCGGCCGGCGCACCTGGGCCATCGGGGAAAGGGGCGAAATAGTCGTGCAGACTGTCGCTGGAAAATCGCACTGAATCGGTCTGGCTCCAGCCAGGTCCCCGGCTGTGATTTCATAGACTGCGCTCTCACGGCACGCCGCCCTCACTCCCGCCGGGGCCGCTGGCGTATCACTGTGGCTGTCGGCGACTGGCGCGGCGCGATATAAGCCGGGCAGACTGGCGACTGGCTCCCGGCCCCAAGCCCGGCCCCCACTGGGCCCACTGGGCCGGCCTGGGACCGGCTCAGCGGATCTCGCATGCAGGACGCGTTGACGCCTCCGCTTCACACAGCCATGGATTTTTCATGCAGGACGCGCGGCAGCCGGGACGGGAAATTTGGATGTGTGCGGATGGCAGCGCACTCGCTCCGCTCGGCCTTGGGCCTTGGCACACTCTTCACACCCCGCGGCCCACGCTGACACCGCGGACTGGCAGTGTCAGGCCTGGTTGATATGTAATAACATAATCATGATAATTCTAATATTAAAATAGCGTATTCCTGGCAAACCTGAGGTACGCCTCAGTAAGGGCTGCGGGGCAGTAGAGTTGACGCCCTCGTGGAGGGGGAGGCGGGGTCTGAGGGGCGGTGTGCGGGCGTGTTCCAAATGCTAAACTGCGCCAACAACAACAAGTGCCGTTGTGATTGGCTACAAGTTGTGGATGGACGGTGACCCCGGGCGCGGTGCCGCCCCGGTGGCACTTGATCACACACTCCAAGTTGGAATACGGCGCTGCCAGCATTCCCACGCCACACGCCAGCAGGGCGGGGGCAGGCCGGGGCAGGCCGGGGTAGCTGTTGGCCGGCCTTGTGCGCGGCACCAAGTTTGCCCGGGCGTCGCCATGCGTTTCCTGTCCGCTTCGATGGCTCCTGACAGTTGTTGTTTCGTTCTCACGTGCCGCCGTGTGATCTGATGCCTGCGCGCCCCTTGCGGCCCCCCCCCCCCCCCCACGGCCCCGCGGCCGACACGTCTACCGCCATTCCTTTAGAAAGCGGTTAACCCCGAGTCGGGCGGGGGTGGGCCGCGCGGGCCGTGGGCCGCAGGCCGCAGGCCGCAGCCCCCACAGGCCTGCAGGCAGAGCAGGCAGAGCAGGCAGAGCAGGCAGACCTACCTCACGGCCTCACGGCCTCACGGCCTCACGGCACACCCGGACAAACTTTTGACGCCAAGGCGGCTCCCGTGGCGGCTCCAGTGGCGGCTCCGCTCCGGTGCGGCGCGGCGGTGCGGCGGAACTTCTTGGGCTGTGGGGTCGGAGGGAAGCCTCCCTCCTTGGCGGCCGGCAGGGAAAACAGGGGCAGGCCGCAGGCCGCCTGTCTACCCCGAGGTGAGGTGCGGGGCGGTGCGGGCGGTGCGGGGCGGTGCGGGCGGGGCCACGAAAGTAAGTTAATCGAAACACGCGGCGATGATTTCGCGCGACTTTTCGCTGACGGAAATACGATCTGAGACAGCGACGTTTTAACCTGTTGGGATGCGCGTGCACCGCTGCACTCACCTGAACAGGTGCGGAGCACCCCACCGGTACTATTCCTCGCTGAATAGAGGTTTCCTAAGAGACTTGGAAACGGAAGCTGAAGAACGGAAACTCTTAGACCGTAAACTCTCACGGCATGTATGAGAAACTTGAATGGCGTTTTCAGTGAATTCGGAGGTGAGTTCCCATATTTGGCGCGTGCCTTTTGTATCAATATTTCCTCATACCTGCTCCCGTGATTTGCCGGTATACTTGTTTTTGTTCTTCGATCTTCTGCTTCTGAGCGTCGTTGGAAGCTGCTTTCTTGTCGGAGAATTTTCCCCTCTCGGAGAAGAAAATTCTCCATCGGTGGCCCTCCGCTTGGAGCCCAGAGTTTTTGTTTGTACTTCAGGCAAATAATCGATGGAAAGTGTTTAATTTATTCCTGGCTGCCGTACGTTGGAATCCATAATGTGTGCCCAGAATTGTACATGGGTGTGCCGGCAGGGCCCCGCCCCGCAGGGTTCCGCAGGGTCCCCCCCCCCCCCCCCCCCCCGCCTGCCGCCGCGAGAAGTTAGGATGAGTCGCAGCTCGCTAACTCCCCGCGCGGCCCTAGCTGCCAGCCCTCCGCGGACTGCGGGGTAATTAGGCGGCGATGTTGCATACGGGGTCAGCGGAGTAGCGGGGACAAGCAGCAGGAGGACGGACAAAAACAGCAGCCGCGGCTCGGGGGGAAAGGAGCTTTTTATCTCCCCCCCCCCCCACACACACACTTTTTTGAAGAGCCGCCCGGTGCTAGATGAACAGTGGCAACGACCTCGACAGCCATCCCCAGGCTCCTCCCCCCGCGCCGCCTCCCGTTCCAAAAAGCGGCGACTCCTGTGACTCCTGTTTTACTCTCCGAATTCGAACGCGTGTTGGCGTGTTTGACGGATGTTTATAAACCCCGCCGTGTACACTTTTGCTCTCGGCGCTTCGCCTTACTGCCTTGCCGCCGCAGAGAGAGAGAGAGAGAGAGAGAGAGAGAGAGAGAGAGAGAGAGAGAGAGAGAGAGAGAGAGAGAGAGAGAGAGAGAGAGAGAGGGAGACGAAGAGGAAGCCAGAAAGATGGGAGGGAGCACCGAGAGAGATAGGTTCGGAGGGAGGTGGACTTGTTTTGCATACTTCCCGCCCTGAGCTGCGGGCCGGCTGCTGGAATACGACGGAGATCACGACTTTCCTTGAGGGTTGGCCTCGCCGTCGGGCGCGAGAAATGCCTTTTAACAGCGGGAGTGATGTCAGACGGGGCTGGCAGAGCTCGCAGAGCTAGCAGAACTGAAAAAACCACTTCCTCGGCCGACTAGACGACGTGTCTCGGGCGCAATGTTTGTTTTTATATCCGAAAACGTAAACCTTGTCAAGAAGTCGTCTTGAAAGCCGTGTCTTATCCCAGGCCCCTAGATAAACGCCGTGTACCTGGCCAGCGTCGCCGTGCCTGCCTGCCTGCCCGCCTGCTGGCCGCTCGTCCCTGATGACATCGTCATTCATGTTTTAATTTCCCCGCCGCCCGGGTTATGACTGCCGGCGCCGGCAGTATCAAACGGGCAAATAATCAGACCTGTCACGATCGCCCCTCGAGGCCCTCTGCTGACTTCCATCTCAGCGCCAGGACAAGTCGACAAATCATGTCGATGTTGGAAAGTGACTTGTAGTTGTCTTTTGAGGTGGATTATTTATTCTTGCAGGACCACGAACCACGATCTGCGCGCAATTATTTGCGCTGTATGAACCTTTGATTTACATTCTAGGGCTGTGCCCTGCTTCCGTAAAATGCCGTTCAGTGACAGTGGTAATGTTTTTGGCCCCTGCAGTGCGATCGATCATTCTAGATCATAAGTCGTAACATAATAAACGCGCATTTGCCGGTCGGGACCCACACATCGCCGTATGTATGCGGAGACGCAGTGCGTATAGAAAGACTCGGGTCGTCTCTCCAGCGGTGCGCTGAAGAGTTTTCGTGCTGAGGGCGCTGCCGCTGTCTCCCTGTGGTGACCCCCTTCCCCCCCTCCCCCTCTCCCCCAGGGCGCTGCTCCGAGAGACGAACAACGCATTCGTTTCCCAAATTGGCCAGAGAGGTCCTGGCAGAGGAGAGGGGGCTAGGTTCATTAGGTCCTCTTGATGTCGGCCGGACTCTGCGGTCCTGGCGGCGTGCCGGTGGCGTGGCGGTGGTGTGGCGGCGCCGTGCCGGGTCCGTGTGCAGCCGCCATGATGATGCCGGCTCTGTATGCACTGCCCCAGCCTCGGCTCCAGCAGCTCCAGTCCAGCAGACAGAGCCTTCCAGCTCGGCCCCCAGCCAGACAGCTCTTGTCTAAGAATCGGATATGAGACTTTGATGGGATTGGGCTCGGCACGTGCCCGGCTCTCCTTCTCTGGTGCCCGTCTTACCAACACTCCCAAAAATTTTATCCGATTTCTTTTTGTTTCATTTTGAGATGGCCGGTTTTATTTGCAAACCATGTTCTTTGTGAGCCCAAAAGCTGTTTTGAGATTTGTGTACATAAATTTCTTCATACAGAAGTTTTTTTTTTTCTTTTCCATAAGGCTGTGTCTCACTGTACGTGACCCCCGCGTCCCTCCGCCGCTCTATATGCATAACGTAGCGAGATTGACGGCGCCCGCTGAAGCCCCGCATGTTTGTGCGCGGATCTGTGCGTGGAGGCCAAACGTTGGAGTCAGTCCCCTTGAGCAGAACCGAACGATACGTCCCCATGCTGAACTCCATACCACCGCGGGTTCCGCCATACCCATCACTTGCCATTAAGGCTTCCATTCATCTCTGGAGATCCATACTCCGGGAGGTATACCGCGGGGTGTTACTGTAAGCCGGCTGACTGCTGAGCCGCGACGTCCTTTGGTCCCCGCTGGCCACACTCGCTCCGTCTCTCTCTCTTCTCTCTCTCTCTCTCTCTCTCTCTCTCTCTCTCTCTCTCTCTCTCTTGCTCTCTCTCAGGTTGTGGCGCGGTGGTTTGCAGCGAGCACAGCCGCCCGGAGCTTAGAAAGAGGGTCCTGGCCAGCCATGACAGCCCCACCCCTCTCAGTCCTGGTTAGGGAGCGGGGACCCTTTCGAAGGGACTCCCGCTGGAGGATCTCACGCGAGCGGGAGGCGCGAGAGAGAGCTCCCCTTTTTTGGGGCGCTTCTCTCCCCCGACGACACGCACGCACACACGCACACACACATTGCTACACCGTCAAGTTCTTTTCTTCCTCTCCGTGCGGACCCTCTGTGTTGCCGCGTCGTTTGGAAGCAATCTTTATGTCCCCTCCGGAGCCGGCCGGGGCCGCTCGCGGCGCTCCCCGGTCACACTCCAATTGCTGTCGACGTACACGTTCTAGTTTCAAGGACGCGCGCAAGTTGAGATGCGGGAGTGTCCAGAGGAGGAGGAGGGAAAAAATGACTTCACGTTCCGAGGCGCTGGAGATTGTCTGATATTAATCTCGCCCGGGGAAATGGATTTTAGCCCGGGCACCGGCTCCACCGGCCCCGTAGAGGCTTGGCCTCGGCAGGGCCCCGGGCCCGGGCCGTGCCTCACGCATGTCACCACCTCGGGCTGGCTGCGGGCGGACTGTCCGGGCTGCCTCGGGCCGCCTCCGCCTCGGGCCCGGCAGTAACGGATGCGTCTATTCAGGCTGTCGAGCGGACTGTAGGCTCGATTTAGCGGCGGCCGGTGCTTCCTCAACCTGCCAGCAACTACTCTGCACCCCCGGCCCCGCCCCGCCCCGCCCCGCCCCGCCGCACCCGCCGGACCGGACCCCGCCTTCCAGGTGAACGACAAGCCAACTGGAGCGTGTCCCCGATACGGCCGTCCCGAGACGCTGCCCGGGGACCGACGGGGACCGACGGGGACCGACGGGGACCGACGACGGGGACCGCGTAGGGGCAGGGAAAGTTCGGTTCGGCTCCGGGGATCGCCGCGCCCCCACACTGGAGATTCACACCGCTGCATCTCCTCTGCCCTGATTTTCACCCCGCCTGACAAAGGGGTGGGAGGGGAAAAGAGACGTCCATTTCCCACGGTTTGTACGATCAAGTACCATCCTCGCCGAGGCGGCCATCAACGGATGATTGGACGCCCTGAGCCCGCCCCAGTCGCCCCCGGCCGCCGCCCCTCCCCGCAACAGCTTCCCTCTCGGGGCAACACACCCTGCTGGAGTCGCTCGTCGCCTGGGGGCGAGGACTCGTGGAAGGAACTAGCAACTTGCGTGACAGTTGAGTTTGGTTGGGGCCGGCCGCTGGGGGCCCCGGGCGCTGCAGCCGGCCCCGCCGCGGGCCCCCCTCGCTCACTTGGGGGTCATGTTGTTGACAGCTGACCGGCCGGGGCATGGCCGGGGCCACCGCGTGTCCCATAAGACTGCCGCCAGAGCTACCGCCGGCGTGTCCTGGAGGTCACTTGAGCCCCCTCCGCGCTCAGTCCGTGCCACCGGCGACGGGGAGATTCCGAGACAAGACCCCCAGTATATATGACTTGAGCGTGCTCACGTCGGCCTCCAGCATACATCGCCGTCAGCCCCCCCCCCCCCCCCCCCCCACCTCCCTGCCGCCCTGACCCGGCCGATGTCGCCGAGGGCGACAGCCTGGACACCACTCGGACGGCGGTAGCGGGAGGGAGGGAGCGGCCGACCTGATGGGATGGGATGGGATGGGGGGACGCTGCAGCGGTAACGGCCGAGATTTACGTGCAGCATCGGACTCCTATTGGAACGGGTGGGGAGGCGGCGGCCGGCGGCGGCCAGCGGCGGCCAGGACCTCGATGCTGCCGGGGTGGAACCTACTACATTGTTCCCTACCGGATCTACCCCTCTCTTTCTCCCTCCGCCCCCCCCCCTCTCTCTCTCTCTCTCTCTCTCTCTCTCTCTCTCTCTCTCTCTCTCTCTCTCTCTCTCTCTCTCTCTCTCTCTCTCTCTCTCTCTCTCTCTCTCTCTCTCTCTCTCTCTCCCTCGTGTGAGTGCCCTGTGGGCCGGGACCGTGGTACTAGGTCTGTCTGTGCGTGCATGCACACGGGCCCGTTCCATCGCCCGATTGCCTCCTTAACCCCAATCCCATCGCGCGCGCCGCACGCCTCTCACCCCGCAGTGCCCACGGAGACACGTCGCAAGGAGCACTCTTCGTGGCCTCGGCCTCCTCTCTCTTCCCAAGTGCACCGGCGCCCCCATGCAGTAGTCCGCAGACTTAGCGCCGCCATGATTCTCTCTCTCTCTCTCTCTCTCTCTCTCTCTCTCTCTCTCTCTCTCTCTCTCTCTCTCTCTCTCTCTCTCTCTCTCTCTCTCTCTCTCTCTCTCTCTCTCTCTCTCTCTCTCTCTCTCTCTGTCTCTCTTTCTCTCTCTGCCTGCGCGCCCCCGGCCGTATGTCACTCGGCCCAACATAAAACATCGGCGCGACGGAGAGGAGCGGCCCGATCCAGCTTAAGAATAGACACACGGGCGCGGGCCGTGCGCCACCGCGGAGTTATGGGGGCTCCGCGGGCACTACCGCCGCCACCGCTACCCTCTACTGCCACCGCAACCACCACCGCCACCCCACTGCCACCGCCACTACTGCCAGCTCCACACAGGGCGTTCTGCCGACCACTTTTCCTCTTCGCCTATTCCACGCGCACGCGCTATGCCGCCTCTCATATTAGTTGGCCCGTGTTTATGCAAGCGCGCGCGCGTGTGTGTGAGTGTGTTTGTGTGTCGCCCAGCGGGCCGCGTGGTGAGCAGGAAGAGACCATAGTGCGCGGAAACCCGACAGCGGCAGCGCCGAGAGTGCAGAGAGAGGGGAGAGAGAGAGAGAGAGAGAGAGAGAGAGAGAGAGAGAGAGAGAGAGAGAGAGAGAGAGAGAGAGAGAGAGAGAGAGAGAGAGAGAGAGAGAGAGAGAGAGAGAGAGAGAGAGAGAAGAGTGTGGTGGGGGTTGGGTGTGGGCAGAAAATAGGAAGGGAAAGTGAATTCTTGTGTTTCAGGAAGAGATACGTTGATTCCTCCCCTGCTGTCGTGCAGGCCGGCAGACCGCTGCCGTTGAGCCCAGCAGGCGGCGCTAGCCCCCCCCCCCCCCCCCTCTCTGTCTCTCTCCCTCCCTCCCTCCCCCCTCCCGCACCGCGACAGCAGCCGAACACGCGGGAGATTTTCCTATCACTGGGGTGGTGATGGCGGAAATCTCTACATGCGGTGCGGGGGAGGGGGTGGGGGGGGGGGGGGGGGGGCTTGGTCGAACAAAGCCTCCCCCACCCACACCCCACAGACCGCGCTATCTGCTATGTGGACCGGCATCTCCCCTTTAAGGAGCCGGAGACTGCAGCCTACTAGAAAGCGGAAAGACGGAGAAGCGTCCAAGATTTATCAAATTATGCGAATGTTTATACATAGGATAGGCCGCGGCCGGCCTGCGTGCGGCGCTGGCTGCTGCGCCGTGGGCCCTTACGCTTGTCGGAAGTTGTTGTTGTCTGAATGATACAAGGGGCTCTCGATGCCCGGCCGGGGCTGCGGCCGGGGCTGAGGCCGGGGCTGAGGCCTCGCCGCCATTGGCTGAGCGGCCAATGCGGATACGACGCAGCCAGTTTGCCACTGTCACCGTCCCGGAAGCCCTAATTGCAAAGTGCCTGCGGTACACTGGGCCCCGCCTCCCCTCGGGATACAGGTTGTTGGACAGGGGCCAGGAGGCCTCGGCCGGGCCTAAAGCTCCGCCGGAGCACCTCCGGGGCTGCGTTGCTAGGCACCCGCGCGTCCATGGGGAGAACGTCTTCTGTGCCTCCAGGAGCCGCGCGGGGAGAAGTGCCACGCGCAATGTCTGGGACACCCATAGAATGTCTGAAAATCTGTAGGAGCCCTGAAAAAAAAATCATTTTACAAATTCCTAGGTTTTTGGGAGATTGGAAACGGTAGGAAACACACGCGTGTCGACTGCGTCGCCGCCATCGCCTTGGTCGTGGCCCGCGGCGACGTGGCCATTCGTTCCGTCTCGTGGTCCACTTCGGAATAGTGGCGGCGGGCGTCGCATATTTAGGGGACTCGGGAGGCCCCGGGACAGCACCGCAGGGAGGCAGGCGGATCGGGGAGGAAATCTAGTTGAGTAGCTCACCGACCAAAGTAGGAAGTGGAGAGAGAGAGAGAGAGAGAGAGAGAGAGAGAGAGAGAGAGAGAGAGAGAGAGAGAGAGAGAGAGAGAGAGAGAGAGAGAGAGAGAGAGAGAGAGAGAGAGAGAGAGAGAGAGAGAGAGAGAGGGAAGAGGAGAGAAAGAGCGAGCTCGAGGCGACTAGGAGAAGATGGTCGGTGGGAGAAGTGCCATTCGGAGGGAGAGATTCATTACGACGTCTGCAAACTTGAACAGTGAGCGATGGCAAACCTCCGGAGACTAACTTTGTATTATTCTTTGTTGCAGGTTGGTCACTGATGTTCATCGCTCTTGAGGAGAGCGCCGCGGGCTTTATTTCGGGTAAGCCTCCTGCCGCCTCCTGCTGCCGCCTGCTGCCGCCTCCTGCCGCCTCCTGCCGCCTCCTGCCGCCTCCTGCCGCCTCCTGCCGCCTCCTGCCGCCTCCGCCCTTTCCCCTATTTTCACCACAACTTCCCTCTTCCACCGCTCTCCTCTTCACCTCTGCCTCTCCGCTTCGCAATGAAAAATGTTCATCTCTCCGTCTTCCTCTTCCTCCCCGACGAGGTCCTCGTCGTGGTCCCGGAGGCCCCAGATGTAACTCTTGGACCTCCTTTTGCTGGCGGTGCCCGGTGGTGCCCGCCCCGCCCGCCGCCGCGGTGCGGAGTGCGGAGGCACTTGCCGGCCTCACTGCCCTGTCCCGCTTAGAGATGCTGCGTTCCGAGTTCGGAATTACCAAGAGCCAACCGCACACAACACACCCAAGGTCATTGGTTTTGTAAAAGCGGTATTCCTGTCCCCATGCATCATCCACATCATCACCACCATCATCATCATCACCATGACCACCAGCATCACCATGACCACCGTCACCACAACCACCATCATCATCACCATCATATCAATCACCGCTGAAGAACCGCCGGGGCCGCACGTTCTGCGCGCTGAGAGTTTGCAATGATGAGCTGTTTTTCCGGCACGTCCCTCCTGTCGGTCCCCCCGCGGCCGTCCTGCGCGGACCGGGCCGTGATGGCTCATCGTGCGTGTGACGGGAGCCGGGGAGCCGGGGAGCCGTGCTGCGAGCGCGGTGTGCCCGGCCAACACCGAGAGGTCCGAGAGCGCGGCGGGCGGCCCCCGGCGGCCCCCGGCGGCCCCGGGACCTCATGACGCATATTTACTTGATGAGTGGTCGCGGGAGGAAAAGGAGAGAGAAACGTTTCATTCCTGACATATCTGCGGAGGGTAATCTTGCCGCATCCCGGATCTGGCCGGGCGCCGGGCCGCGCGTGCTCCCGGCCGAGCTCCTAGCCCCGAGCTCCAGGCCCCGAAGCCCCGGGCCCGGGCCCAGCGCTGGCCGGCGGAGGCAGCGGCAGACCGTCGGCCGGCCGAGTCTCCCAAGAAAAAGCGTGCGCCGTACGAGTTTTGTGCCTTTGCGCCAAGTATTTCCATAATGTAAACGCGGCAGAATTCCCTCGCGCGGGATGGAAAATTAGCATTTCCATTTTCGACTTTGGAAACCGGCGGCGCGGATAGGCGCGCGGCCGAGCGGTACCGGGAGGGGGGGGGGGGGGAGGGGCCGCGGGGGCCGCGCATACTGGATGCGCCACTCATCGAGAGCGTGTCGCTACGGTGGCGCCGCCACGCGTGCGCTATCGGAGTGACTAACGGCGTGTACGGCCGTGGCAGGCCGTGGCAGGCCGTGGCAGGCCGTGGCAGGCCGTGGCAGGCCGTGGCAGGCCGTGGCAGGCCGTGGCAGGCCGTGTGGCGGGGACGAGGCGCACGGGGCGCACGCCTACCGCCGCTAATGGAATCGTGTCTCCTCATGACAAACTGCCGCTGATACCGGTTACAACAATTACCTCTGGGCTGTGCAGTGTGGCGCACCGCGTCCACAAACCACGTAACGCGGGAGGGTGGTACTTCGCGGAGCGAAAAAAGATTTAGTGTTCGCAACCAGCTTTCTCAGTCAATTCACAGACAAGCCGTAAACTTGGAGCAATTCACTTTTCGTTGGAGCAACTGATTTTTCGTCGGCTTAACTGCATGTAATTCCTTCTACGAAATTTTGGTTCTCAGGAAAACTACAAGAAAAAAATTGCCGGGAATACAAACCTTTTTTCGTCCTGGTTTTCCACACACCCTTCTCCGGTGTTGGTCCTAGGTTATTTCTGGAAGAGCGATCCGTAAGCCGGAGGACCACTGTTAACGAACGCACCGCGGCGCGCGAGCAGCAACAGACGGACCCCCTGCTTTGATTTGTGGGTTTGCCTGAAATGGCGAGTGGGACGGAACGCGACGGCACGGAGATTGCGCAGAGAGAGAGAGAGAGAGAGAGAGAGAGAGAGAGAGAGAGAGAGAGAGAGAGAGAGAGAGAGAGAGAGAGAGAGAGAGAGAGAGAGAGAGAGAGAGAGAGAGAGAGAGAGAGAGAGAGAGAGAGAGAGAGAGAGAGAGAGAGAGAGAGAGAGAGAGAGAGAGAGAGAGAGAGAGAGAGAGAGAGAGAGAGAGACGAGGACTAGGACGGCGCTATCGCGTGGTATCATCAAATCCGTCGCATTCGCGCACGGCGGCCCCGGATTGCTCTGCTCGACGCGCCGCGGCGCAGTGCGTGCTCATGAACACGTACCGCGTACCCTCCCCCCCCCCTCATTTTCCCGCATCGGATATTCGAGTTTTGCAATGAATCTCCGTGTTGTTAACTGCTTCGGAGTTTTTTTTGTTGCGTCTCTGTTTATTTGATATCTTTCTATATATCTATATATTTATATATAAACAAGAAACCGTCCCCAGTTGGACAACAGATGTCAGCAGCATCGCAAGAGACAGCTACCCCTCCTCTTCCCCCGACCCCTTTCTCTCCTCCCCAAGTTTAGACAGACATCCGTCAACCGTGAATTCATGGGCGGTGCGGCGCCGCTGGCCTTGGCGTCTTTGGGTTCGCGGCAGCAGGGCGGGTCGGTCTGCGGCGGGTTTCTTGGCCGTGCCTGTGCCCCCGGGGGGGGGGGGGGGGGGAGTGCGGGCGGAGCTGTGTGCTCAATACAGGGAAGCAGTAATTGGGAGGGAAGAGGGCCTCGGAGAGGTCTGAGACGGTCACGGAGGACGTGCGGGTCCTCGGCAGCCTCATGGCGACACTAGTCTGTCGGCCAAAGCCCCATTTGCGAGTTTAGGCGATAAGTATATTGAGACGGATTCATACTTTGGTCACCTGTAAAGTTGCTGGCCCCGAGTAAATCCTGTGAGTTTCATCGAAATTGGTAGGGGTGCGGGGTTCAAATCGAGGGTCAAAGGTCAAAAATGGCCTTAACTGTTTTCTGACTTTGCGACGCTCTAGCGTGAGAACGATAGAAGCTAGAAACGATTTCTTTTCTGCGGCGTGATCCTTGAAATGTCCTGCACATTCCGTTCGCTGATACTTGTAGGGTACGACCATCCCTTCCCACCTTAAATGGACCAAATTTAGAGGTCACTAGCAGAATTTGTTTTTCAGCATTTCAAATGTCACATCGTGGCGCCGAAATAAGACCAGATATCAAAACCCGCGGGCCACAACCCACGCCCCACAACCCACGCCCCACAACCCACGCCCCACAACCCCCAGCGCTGTGGCTGTGGCCTTGACTGCGGCCGCCATCCGGCCGGCTTTGTTTGCTCGGGCTGGGCTGGCTAGCTGACTGCTTCATCACAGGCGCTGTAGCGAATCGCCAGAATAATTTTTTCGCAGAAATGACAGACTGCTGGCGGGGGGAGGGAAAAAAACGCAAGAGGGAAGGCCAAAGTTGACAGGAAGGAAGGGGCGAAAATTAGAGGGGGC
The DNA here is from genome assembly GCA_038380765.1 of Odontothrips loti. Lineage (NCBI taxonomy): Eukaryota > Metazoa > Arthropoda > Insecta > Thysanoptera > Thripidae > Odontothrips > Odontothrips loti. The sequence continues at coordinate 16,245,363 of CM076244.1, read as the reverse complement.
CATCAGCAGCAGCACGGCTATCCGGGGCTTCCTACACGGGCGAGTGCAGGCGTTGGGACAGTAGAGGCCTGTTGGCAATCGGCTTCGACCACGGTGGCTTCGACAGAGATGGCCCGGAAAAAGTGCGGGTGCGGGGCGGGGATTAGTGGGGCAGGGCGGCTGACCCGGGCTGACCCCGGCTAGCGAGGCGATGAGTCTGTCCGCTCCTGGCTAGTCACAGCCGTCCCCCGGTGGCGGCAGCGGTGGCAGCGGCGGCAGCGGCGGAGTCGTGTGTCGAACCAACATTCACCTTCAGCGGCGAAACATTTTGGCGACAAACGGAGTGCGGTGTCGACCGAGACGACAGCGGAAGGCGGAAGGCGGAAGAGAGAGAGAGAGAGAGAGAGAGAGAGAGAGAGAGAGAGAGAGAGAGAGAGAGAGAGAGAGAGAGAGAGAGAGAGAGAGAGAGAGAGAGAGAGAGAGAGAGAGAGAGAGAAAGAGAGAGCGAACCACCGGCAGCAGTCAGCTTATTGGCGATTCATGAAAGTTTGAGGCGCCGTCGGCGCTGCGCTGCCGGAGAGGCGGCGGCACGGAGCCCGCAGCCCGCCGGAGCCGCCGGAGCCGCCGCCCGAGGTCCTTGGAGATGCCTTTGGCATGGGCGGTTTGCACCTCTGCTGCGTGGTTCGCCCCCCCTCCGGGAAGGGGGGGAGAAGGGGGAGGAGGGAGAGAGCGCGCCCGAGAGTGAGAGAGAAACCGCCTCCGACACGCTACTTTTCGTTGCGCGGCAGTAAAAATATTGGGAACGTGTCAGTGGTGTGTTCCACGTTCTATCGCTGCGGCTGCTTCTGCCGCCGCCGCCGCCGCTGCCAGCAGCCTGGATGCTCTCTCTGTGTGTACATAACGTTTGCAGAGAAGTGTCTGCCAAGTAGAGCAAAAGACTCGTCTGTTTTTTCCCCGCTTCCTCTCCCGCCCCGCGAGAGGGCTCCACTGTATATTTATTCGCGGTATGTTTCTGCGGGCGCCCTTCCTTGACAACCAGTGGCGCCACACGCAGCGCTGCGGGGGGTCCACGCGTTACAGTAGTTGTAATTAGAATTATCATAGAACGGGGAGAACAAACACCGGCGCGGCTGGCAGCGAGCCCAGATGTTACGGGCTGCCAATATCTGATGGGACCGTTATTTACAGTGCTTGCAGCGCCCCCTTTTTCATCTTTGTTCTTCCTCGTTTTTTTTTTATCGTGGAGATGACGTGCGAATCGAGCATTTTTGGCAGACGGACAAGAGAGGATGGGAGGGATTTGGGGAGCGGGGAGGTGTGAGCAGGGTGAGGCAGCGGGGCACGGCCCGGCACGGCCCGGCACGGCCCGGCACGGCCTGCAAACATAACGGGTGGCTGGCCTGTCTCTTGATGGATTAATCATGGGAGGGTGGGGCTGGACAAATGAAAACCCTTTCACTGGATGGCGCTGGTAGGTAGGACTGGTCTGATGCTGGTGCGCGGCGCGGAGTGAAAAGGGACTGGGACGGGGAAAACTCCCTTCTTCCTCCTTCCTTACGTTCATCGGGCCCGCAGCATTTCCAGTTGACGCATTGCCCTGTCCGCTATTCGGACCCACTAAAATTCATATCCAAGTTCTTTTTTCTTTGTTTCCTTCCTTTTTTCTCGTTCGGATAACAGGACAGCGGATAACAGGTGGTGCTGTCGAACGTGGTGCATCCTTGTGGTGTGCTCTCTCTCTCTCTCTCTCTCTCTCTCTCTCTCTCTCTCTCTCTCTCTCTCTCTCTCTCTCTCTCTCTCTCTCCCTCACATTCGTGCAGCCAAGTGCACTGCGGACAGGGACAGCAGCGATAGCTAATTGGCTCCCCGTCTGGTGAATTTCAATAGGCGCTTGGGGGCCCGTAGCCAACTGGACAATTGTACCGCAAAGCTGTCGCAGAGCGGAGGCGGCCAACGAACAAGTCGATCTCCGCTCCGAGTGTGGGGGGGGGGGGGGGGGGAAGGGGACACGGCCTAATTGGTGAGGACTGGACCGGAGCTTTGTAGGGGGGGGGGGGTAGCCCCTTCTTCGCGCTGCCGTTCTGCGTCCTCGCCATGTTTTGCCCCGATAAGTCCGGCAGAGTGCGCCCCAGTTGTCAGCGCCATGACAACCTCCTTGCGCCCCCAGGGGCCCCCAGGGCCCCCCAGGGCCTCTGTCTCCTGCGCACAATGCGCGGTGCGGCCCCGCCTGGCCACACACCCTTCAGTACCCGCCCAACCCATCCGCGCAGTCCCAGCGCGCATTTCTTTGAAAAGGTTCAGCCATGGAAGGAGCGGAAAGATTCACTGATTCAGCTCCACCGTATTTTTAAAACTCGGGATGTACGTTTTCTTTTGGACTAATATGTGGTCCCTTATTTCGTTCTCCCTCCGTCTCTCTCTCTCTCTCTCTCTCTCTCTCTCTCTCTCTCTCTCTCTCTCTCTCTCTCTCTCTCTCTCTCTCTCTCTCTCTCTGCCCTCAACTCTCTTCCACTCAGACGGCAGCGGCCCCTAAAACAGACACGTTAGAGTAAAGGGACAGATTCAATGAGGGGAAACAAACTGTAATCAAACACGGTCGGGACCACGAGCGCGGTGGCCTTGGGGTCCTCCGTTGACAGTCGTCAGAGGCAGGTATCTGCCGGGGGCGGGACCCCGCCGCTGCCCCATCGGTGCCCTGGGTCTGCATGCTGTGTGTGTGTGTGTGTGTGCGTCAAACTGCAAAGTCGAGCTGGAATACGAAACTAGTTTGCGGAGTGTGTGGCGACGGGGATCAAAAGGGGCCGTCCCAGGTAATCGTCTCTGCGCCACTCCCCAAACATCCATCCATCCATCTGCTGTTAGTTTTACTCGGCGCCGTGACGACTCCCAGCGGTTCCCAGTGGTTCCCAGCATAGCAGTCACGGCCGCCTTCCGGCCAAATCCCCCGGCCCGGCCCGGCCCGGCCCGCTCACCCTTTGTGGCCCGGCGGGGCCGGCGCACGCCGCCGAGGCGTAGGCCGCTGAGGCGCTGCGCGCTGCGCTACCCGTCGGGACTAAGTACAGACAAACCGAAACCCGGCGAGGAAATTGGCTGGCCAAAGCACAGGGGCAATCTAGTGGCAGGGATCACGGTAGGGAGGGGGCGGCGGGAGGGGGCGGCGGGAGGGGGCGGCCGGAGGGGGCGGCCGGAGAGGGCGGCAGGAGCAGGCAATCGCCCTTTTAATTGCCGGGCGGAGTGAGGGCCACAGGGGCCGCAGGGGGCAGGGGTGGCCGTTCGACAGGGGAGCATGCTGATGACGGGCCCTGAAGGCTCTCTCTGCAGGACCCCCCGCAGGACCAACGACCGCCCGTGGGGACCCGTGGGGACCCGACGGCACTAAAATCGGCGACATCGCCTGGCAAGGCGCACGGCAGCGGAAAACAGCAGCGCAGACGACACGCTAAATTTAAATGTGCAACTTTGTAGAAATGATTGCAAATTCTGTGTATATTTCACGTACAGAATTACGCACACAAATACGTCACGTACGAAAATTCGAGCATTGTTCTGAACAAATTAGTACGTATTACGATGCACAAAATTATGTTCAAAATTTGTGTATGTGTCGTTCTCTTACTTGTGTACAAATGAGTACATTTTGTACAGCTGGGCTATGTCGAGACGTTTCTGAGAACTTTCGTGTCCCGCATCGGGGCATCATCATGCACTCGACCGCGTACGTGCAGCAGAACGTCGTGGGGGCCGGCCGTCGGGGTGGGCTGGGAACCAAACCACTGGGAGCTGCCGGCCGCCGGCCGCCGGCTGCGGGCCCCCGAACGTCTTCCCCGCCCCGCTGGGAAGCCGCCGTACCGTACCGTCGTCGCGAGTTAAGAGAGTGGAATAATAGGCCGTGCTACACACACGAGTCAATAGGCTGGCATCGCGGCCCCCGCGGCCCCCGCGGCCCCCGCGGCCCCCACCCGCTCAGCGACAGGCGATGAGGGCTGGGGCCTCTCGCTGCCGCCTCCCGCCCCGCCCCAACTGCCTTGTCTACTTTTGCATGCGCAAATTGGCCCGCTCATACGCACGGCGCAACAGCACACCTGGTGAAAGGGGCGCTCTATAGGGGGCCAGGAACTTCGTACAAAATAATAAGTAGTTCCATCCGAGGCGCTGAAACACTAAATTGTTACGAACTGACCGGATTCCATTCGAATCTTCTTGTCACCTCGCGAAGCTCATGATAAGACTCAAAATTTCCCAAAACGGTTGCTCGGTACTTCACTTCGTGAATGCTGGAATTTCGTGCGAGGAATATCGCAAATTTGTGTGTGCTTTGTGTGTTGTGTACTTTGCTGCCCACATAATGCTCGGTTCCTCACTTCCTCCGCGTGTACATATCGTGTTCACATGTGCTGCCGGCCCATGTAAGCATGGCAACGCTGTCGGAATCATCGCCCCGTTTACAACCTCGCATTATTTTGTGGCGCAGTTTCGGTCCGGCTGTCCGACCTCATACATCACCTGTTGCTACCAGCACTCTTCTTCTGTATTCTCCTCCGCCTCGTTCTTCTTCTTCTCCTTCTTCATTCATTCTCATTTTATTTTCCTTGCAACGTGTGTGTAACGTTTCCAGGCTCACCCGCGCGTCCACTTTTGTGGTCAACTGCCTAGTTATTCGTGGTTTCTTCTGCAACAGAGTGAGGGAGGGCGGGGGGGGGGGGGGGGGGGGGGGGGGGGCGGCCTCGTTCTCTGGGCGCTATTTCTGCTACACTGTCACTTTATGTTCATTTTAGATGGGGAAAGAGAGAGAGCGAGAGAGCGAGAGAGAGAGCTGAGAGAGAGAGAGAGAGAGAGAGAGAGCGAGAGAGCGAGAGAGTAAGAGAGAGAGAGGGGGGGGGGGAGAAAGGGAGACGAAGTGAGGTCCCGACTCTCTGGCGAGCGGAGCTATGCGATTTTGTATCCCACACACATCCCCAGAGGATTGTGGGACGGCACGGGTATGGGATAGGAGGAGGGCGCATGGACGTACCAAAGGCAAGGAGAGAGACAGAGATGCACTGGGCGTCGAAGATAAACAGAGAGAGAGAGAGAGAGAGAGAGAGAGAGAGAGAGAGAGAGAGAGAGAGAGAGAGAGAGAGAGAGAGAGAGAGAGGGTGTAACATCTCGGAGAGGGGCAAAGCACCCACTAAACGTGAGCAGGGGGGCGTGGCTGGGCATCGTGGCGCGCCTCTCTGTGTATACGACTTTACAGGCGGCAAACCGTTTCCTCTGCGGAATAAAACATGTTGAACGCCATACACCGCCTCCAGCGGCCTCCAGCGGCCTCCAGCGGCCTCCAGCGCTGCGCGCTGCTGCGCCACTATGCCTGTGACCCCGCGATGACGCCCAAGCCCCTGATTAAACTACTCTCTCGGAACAGATCGGAGGAAAGGAGCCCCCCGGTTTTGCTGCGTGTCGTCGTGTTCCCCTGCGACGCTCGCAATTATTCTTCGTGATGGAGGAACACAAGATCCCTAAAAATAATTTGTACACCTCAAAATTAAATACCGAAAACACATACAGAACTACGTCGAATTTTTTGCGCTTCGGTAAAAATCCGTTTTTTTGTGATTTTACCGCGAAATATAAATCCGACGTTTCACTGAGATTTCCAGGTCATATGGTGGCGGAAAATGCCCCCCGCTCCGCCCCCTCTCTCCCAGCCACGCCCCTACGCTGTACGACCGCCAACTAATTATTGGCAATTTCAGCAACAGCTTTCCGTCAGGCACTGGCAGCAGGCAGCAGCATCCCCCGCCAGCGGTGGCCCTGCGCAGGATGCAGGTGGGGGGGGGGGGGCGGCCTGGTCTGCTGGTCTGCCTGCTCACTGATAGTTGGCAGAACGGCCGCCGTAAATCGCAGGGACGGGCGCTGGCAGCGCGGGGCCGCGGGGCTTGCAGTAGGGCCTTCGCCGCGTCGGGTGCTAATGACGTCTCTGACGAGGGCCGGACGACCCGAAAAAAAAAGTACACGGTGATCAATCCAACGTCCTCAAGGGCGCCAACCTAATCTGGCAAGTCTGCGCATAGCGCCTGCTGTGTAGGCAGCCAGAGGCTTCTTTATGCACGCGTGCCGAGCGGGCTGGCCTACCCTGCAGCTCGCAGGCGCTAGCGTCGCCCTTTTGTAGTTGGACGCAGCAGAAAAATTGAGGCGTACCTTTAATCATGGCAGATGGTTCGGTGCGGGCATGAGGCGCGGACAGGCGGGCGTCGCCGTTATGCGGACGGAAAATAAAATAATGCGACCAAACAATATGCGGAGGAAAAATACGAGAATCACGCGACAGAATGCAGGCGCCTTGTTGCGTGGCGGGTGGCAGTCAGAATGCATGTCGGCGCCGTCTCGCCGCTGTCGGACCGTGCGCTGCCGCTTCCGGATCCAGTTACCGCCAATGTACTTTCGTATTTCACTGTACTTTCAAGACGAAAAGGCCCGCCGGATCCGTTTGCGGGGTCGGCGCGCGTATCTCGGAGTGTTTTACTTTTTGTCTTTACGGTCTGATGTGAAGGGGGAGATAGCGGTGGTCTCCCTCTTTTATTTTGTACCGGGAGGGAACTGTTGCTGGGGGGCGAACAATATCGTGTCGCCCGGCATTTCTCACCGCTCCACACGGCAGGTGTGAACTGCGGCAGCGCAGGACTCTTGTCAAGCGGGGCGCCCTCCGAAAAATGAAAATATCGTCACGTCACTGAGAATGGACAAGTCGGTCATGTGACGCCTCGTTTGGAATTCTGGCACCCAGCCGAGTCTAACCCAGGTCTAAGATCTGGATTGCGAGCCCCAGTTCTCAAGTACAGTCTCTTCAAGTACGTCATTGCCCACAATTGGGCGATGATCACAACGCCATTTCTTTTCTCAGTGACGTTTCACCACTGCTAGACCTTGAGCTTCAATTTGAAGCCGACACGCTTCAAGCTTCAAATTGAAGCCCAAGATCTAGCAGTGTCCGTGGCCTTCAATCGAGGTCACAAGCATGCTGTAGTGGAGGTCGCGGCTCCTGGACGGGGCACCAACAGACCACGCTCACCCTGCGGCCCTGCGGCCCTGCGGCGGCCAAAATGTGGGGCGTTGAACTTCGGGCGGAACTCACGCGAGATAATGTAATCACGTAGGAATTATCATTGTTGGAGGGGAGGCTGTATCCACAGACCCTCCAATGACCTCGGACGCTGTGCGGCTATCCCCCTCGGCCTGATCAAATCAGGCCTTGCTGAGTTGATAAAGCAAGGGTGGGGTGGGCCGGGGGACGGGATGGGGGGGGGGGGGTTACCGCCTCGCAGGCTTTAGCTAAGTGACGGTTCGCGCGCACCAATGACCTGTGAGCATCAGAGCCGAAGCCCGGAGCGCGGCAAAGAAGGCGGCGGGAACACAACGGCGGCAGTACAGGTTTCCGGGCGGCTGGAGCCACTCACGTGGTTACGTAACACTTTATGGACCCCCCGCGGGGTGGGATGGGAGTCTCTCACTCTGCATCTGGAGCGCCACCCGCCGCCGGTGCGGCCTCGATGGCCTCCGTGAGGTGTGTATTACTACATCTTTATGCCCCCGCCGCCCCCGCCGCCCCCGCCGCCCCCGCCGCCCCCGCCCCACCGGGGTGGCGATGGTATTGCCTTCCAGGAGGGCCGCCGCCCCGAGCGGAGGCGGCGCCACACATCATCATATACGCGATCGAAAACAAAATTTGTCCATTCCCCGCCCCACCCCTCCCTCACCGCCCGCTCGCGGCACGGGCTGATCCCGGCAAGCGATGGTTGATGGTAACCAATTCGTAGACGCGAGGACTCGCAGCATCCGCGGCAGCCGGGGGGGGGGGGGGGGGCTGCACCCCTCGTCACGACACGTCACAGGCCAGCCACAGCGAGGGCGGAGGGCGGCGGCGGGGCGGGCGGCCTAGCAGACGCGGCGGTGGGGGGGGGGGGGGGAGCTGGAGGTCCACGCCACAAATTGAATCCCGCGCGCTCAGTGATGTGGTGCCGGAGTGATGGGAGCAGCAGGAAGGGCTGCGGGAAGGCAAGGCCTGCGGGGTGATCGCGGGGGCGGCTTTAGAAAAAAAATTAATTTCGTCCACGTTCTTCCAGTTTCAAACACACGACACGCGTTCTTGCTCCGAAAACATGGCAGCAGAGTTGAGGGAGGAGGTCAGAATGAGCCGCTCCACGCTGCCGTCACCATATTGTAATGTTGAATAAACAAGATGTGGGTTTTTCAGATTTGTAACCGCAGTGCGTCGTGGTTCGGTGAGAGTACGTCCCGGCCCGGCCCTCCCCGACCCTGACACACGCGGCTGGCGGCGGCTTCGCGCGGCCTCGTGTGTGCGAATGGTCTGTTCTCCGGTCTCCGCGTTTTGCGCGCCGGTTTGCAAGTGGCGAGACGTGCTGCGGGAGGCAAAGCCGGGCCGGGCCGGGTCTGGCGGCAGCGTGGTGGCGTGGCAGCCCCCCGGCAGGCGGCGCGCTGCCGCCGCTGGGGACCCCGGCCGCGCCGCCGCCGCCCACAGCACTGTTATTTTTTCCCGACGCGTGGGGCTTGAGAAGGGGGGGGGGGCTCGCGGTGGTAAAAGCAGGGCGCCGCTGAAAGTGAACGGCCGAGCACATGGGGGGTGCGCGGAGAGGGAAAGAGAATGCAAATGAAGGAGATCAGACGGAGGCTGTAGTCAGCAAAGGAAGATAGCGCGGCATACCTGAGGTGAGGGGCAGGGAAGGAGGGAGGGGGGGGGGAGGGGGGCTGCCGGCTGGGCGGACCCAAAGAGGTTGATGCCTGGCGCTGCTGCCTGCAGTTGTGGCCAAGTTTGCAGCCTATTCTCGGGGTGGGCGGGGCCGGGCCCGGGCCCCGAGTGTTTAGCATCAAGTGGAATTGCTGGTGCTGGTTCAACGCCTCCCTCTCACTCTGCAGCACGGCGCCCGTCTTCTCTCTCTCTCTCTCTCTCTCTCTCTCTCTCTCTCTCTCTCTCTCTCTCTCTCTCTCTCTCTCTCTCTCTCTCCCTCCCTCTCTCACCTTCTCGCTCGGGCGCTCCTTTCCCGCCGATGCCGCGCGCCGACGCCGCGAAGACGACATCGCCGAGGCCGCTGCCGAGGACGCCAAGAGAGCCTGATAACATTATGCTCCGGGAAAGCGGCTATTTTGCAGTCAACGAGTTTGCCCCGCCTGCGGCCTGCGGAGGGCCGCGGCCCCAAGACGCGCGATCTGCAATAGCGACAAATTACTAGTCGTTCCTTTAGCTTTTCGACGCCATTTTTTTTCCTTTTCTTTTTTGTCCCTCTTTTTCATCGTGAAGACTAGCAGGGAGAGAGAGAGAGAGAGAGAGAGAGAGAGAGAGAGAGAGAGAGAGAGAGAGAGAGAGAGAGAGAGAGAGAGAGAGAGAGAGAGAGAAAGACAGAGAGAAGAGAGAGAAGAAAGACAGACAGAAACGAAATAGAGGGAGAGAGGAAAATGGGCGGGGTAAGGCGGAGGAGGCCTACTTCGGGGATTAACGGGTGGTACTTTCTCCGTCGCTCAGAGCGGTGCCGCCGCCGCCGTTTCCAAACGCGGCACCAGCCAGTTGTTTTCCGTCCGGATCGCTGACACACGCGGCGCGCCCGACGTGCTCTGCTTGCTCTGCTTTACAGTGGTCGGACAGCCAAACCCTCGGACCTGTGCCCCCCACCCTCCACCCTCCACCCTCCACCCTCCACCCTCCACCCTCCACCCTCCGCTCCCCCACCCTCCACCCTCCACCCTCCACCCTCCACCCTCCACCCTCCACCCTCCACCCTCCACCCTCCGCCCTCCACCCTCCGCCCTCCGCCCTCCGCTCTCCACCCTCCACCCTCCACCCTCCATCCTCCACCCTCCACCCCCGCCCACCGCCCCCCACCCCCCGCCCTCCACCCCCCGCCCTCCGCCCTCCGCCCTCCGCCCTCCGCCCTCCGCCCTCCAAGCCGCGGACACGTTTCCGACGCCCTTAACGCACAGCACCTGCTCGGGAATGCTCCGGTCGCCGCGGCAGTCAAGTTCTCTCTGACGGCGGACGCGCCGCTGCCGCCGCCACTGGTGCTGCTGACCTGGCCGTGCTCACGAGCTCGCAGCTCTACAACATTTTACGCCCTGGCCGTATGGCGGCTTAGTCCTCTGCGGCCCGCGGACGGACTCAATGATGCGACGAGTATGAGAAATAACGAACAACATTTCATCACCTCTGACTGCCAGCCCTATGTCGAAAGGAGGCGCTCGAGGAAATATTTTAGAACATGAGGCATCGGGCACCCCGCATGGTGTGAATAAATTGAAATCTGGGCTGAAAATGAGGTTCAGTCCTGAGGAGTGCCACGGGACCTGGCCACAATGAAAAATCGCGCACATGATGGGTTCTGTTCTCGTCGCGATAAAGAATCCCCCTCTCACTTCGCACTCACTCACAAGGCCCGCCTCAGTTCAGCGCTTCCCATGAGCTGTCTGGCCGCTGTCTGCAGCGGCGGTGGTGGTTGCGGGGTGGTGGGGGGGGGGCGGTCCTTCTGGACGCCACAACGACTGCACTGCACACGCCGCGCTTTTTCGACGGGGGCGGCGGGACGAACAGGAGAGAAAAGACTATACGAGAATGTTTTTTTTTTGCCACCCCTCCACCTTTTTTGCCCCCCCCCCCCTCCCTTTTACTCGTTCTTTGCTTCCTCTACTACGACTATGACGTAGAAGCAAAAAAAGGACGAGTATTGCGCTCGCCCTGTCAGTTAAGACCCCGATTCATCTCGAAAACTGCGTAACGGAGGGATTCTGTTTTGGGGGCGTTTTGGTTGGCCGTTGATCTAGTTTCGAAAATGACGTATTAGATTTCTGAAAAACAAAAAACAAAAAAACTCGTATTTAGCCGCAGATCGGTAGGAGTTATTTGTCTTGGGACCAGCCGTCGCCCGCAGTCAACAATCACTTTTCGCGTTCTCTGCAGGGCTTGGAGTAATAGATCAGTGGCTAAGTCCACTAACAAGGGGGAAGGTGGACGCCGCAGCGTCCATGGGTTAACTCGCTCTTTGCATCTTTTGATTTTGACTTTAATTCGCAACCGGAATATACCTGGTAGCAGATTTGGATTTGGATCAATGTGTCCCCCTCTCGCGCTATCGTCCTGGTGGTGGCACTTCAAGACGGAGATCCGGCCCCGATGGAGAAGGTGTCCGCCTCCCAGTGTCGCCATTATTCGAGCCACCTCAAGTTTGGCTTATGAACTTTCATCTGCAGTGATATGTGAACCTCAAGAACCAGAGACATTTTGATTTCTTAACGTTGAATGCGGTCTGAGACCTTGATTTTGCTTTTTGGGGTGGTTCCAGTCTTCTTAAAGAAAGGGAGGAGTAGTTGTAGTGCTCTAGGCCCTTTCCAGCAAACAGCTGGCATTCTCAACGCTGGCTACTTGAGCTAGCCCTAGTCTCGTTCAGGGTCTCAACTGCATTCTCAATCTGTACGCCAACAATGCAACGCGGCGGCCCGCGGTTGCCACAACAGTCCTGTGCGGGACTCAGTCTGTGAGCGGCGCTCACCCAATAAAGTCCTTCTGGTTCTATCATTCGACTTGTGTGTGCTCTTCTTCAGTCCGAGACCGAGTTAGTTCAACCGTTCAACTGACAGCGCAAATACATACAATTTACAAATAATATCATTTATTAAAGGTGGTACAACTGGATATCCAGTCAGCAGTGCTGCCACTCACTTTTACGGATGCTTTCATAACTACATGATGATTTAGTTACACTTCTTGCCGCTAGATGGCTTTTGTTATCAAGATGGTGGTGCCGATCGGCCAACGTCATTCCCTCAAGCATAACCTAATACTTTTATTGACACCGTCCCCACCTCCCTCCCCGCGCGCTATTTCTCACAAATGATATCCCTCTATTATTTACTACAACTAATCGTTTACTTTTGTGCTTCTGATATACCTGTCACCTAATAAAATGCACTTTACACCCAACGCCGTTTAGGTAGGCTTCCCATCTGCCTCGAAATTCTCTGGTCGCTAGGAGTATTCAAAATACCCCTCGCGCAAGACCTTTTAGGATGTATTCGGATCATTTCCAGATTCCGTCAATGAGCTCTACGCATCATTACCCCCACCCCTATCCCCCTGGGGGCGAGTAGTTCGAAAATATGCTTCTTTTCTCTGTCCGATGCGTGGTTTTCGAGATTCCAAGCCCGCGGCAATCCGCGGTCTGAACGGCTATTATTTAACCACGTAAATGAGTGGGAGCTTCTCGCTCGACAATGCGTTCCTCGACGGATCTGCGCCCTCAGCGGCTCTGAGTACGATGGGTGGTCTACATCCAGGCGTTTTTTCCTACTTTGACTCCGTTTTTGACAAAATTCACTACTTTCGATCACAGCAGTTATTTTCCCACCAACTACTATTGCTCCCTTGTGTATCCCACACATTTGGTGGGTAACTGCAATACAAAACTTACATCGTAAGGCAGGAAAATTTTGTTTTTTGCTTATATATTTTTCATTTTGATTATTCATTGGCTATAATACAATTACGCACGTTCCCAGCATCAATCCCTATCCATTGATACCCCACAGAACGTTCCACACATTTCCAAACCGACGCTAAGCCACACTGAACGTTTTTACATTTTGGGCCTAGACCAATACTCGCTCTCTGCGACGCGGAGTAGCGCCAGCGTTGGAAGCCGCGTTCGCAAAGAGCGAGTAAAAATGCGAGAAAAACACAGAATTTTTAAAAAATCACAAATACTGATTGTGCAGAAATCGTTCGTAAATATGAGAACCCAAAACATTAAATTATGAAAATCTCGATAAACCGTATTTTCCCTCGAAACTCAAAGAACGAGTCTGTCCTAGGACGCTAAAGCGTTCTCCATGCCTGTCTTGTTTCCACTCTTTTCCCCGCCTCGCGTTCCTGCGCACCGCCGTTTCTCGTTCGATGCTCTACAAACGGTGTGCACGTACGTGCGAGGGAAGTACGCGCCAAACTGGCCGCGGGCCGTAAAGCGGAGGAGGTGGGGGCGGCGGTGGCGGCGGCGGAGGCGGCGGAGGCGGCGGAGGTGGTGGAGGCGGCGGAGGCGGCGGAGGCGGCGGAGGCGGCGGAGGCGGCGGAGGCGGCGGAGGCGGCGCTGCAGTCGTGCGGTGGGGAGGAGCGGAGCCAGTCACTAATGGCGTTAAGGAGCGGCGCCGATGAATATCGTAGCAGGTGCCCGCGCCCCCGGGCCGCCTCCGACCCGTCCCCGACCCATCCCCGACCCATCCCCGACCCGTCCCCGACCAGGCGTCCAACCCATCCCGTGCTATCGACACGGCAAAGGGGCCCCCGGGCTCTCATGCACAATGAAACCCGAATAGGTGGAGGGAACCTCATTTCCAAACCGCCTCTCTCTCTCTCTCTCTCTCTCTCTCTCTCTCTCTCTCTCTCTCTCTCTCTCTCTCTCTCTCTCTCTCTCTCTCTCTCTCTCTCTCTCTCTCTCTCTCTCTCACACACACACACACACACACAAGTAGTGCGCTAAACACAAGGAGGTCACGGGTCCGGCCCCCGTGTGGCTCCGTGCGGCTCCGTGGCCCCGCGTGGCTCACAAGGTGTGTTCAGGGCGGGGCTCGGCTCGCGTGGGACTGCCGGCCGTATCGTGCCGGGAACGTATTGATGAGGGCGGCGCTGGCCGCAGGCGGCCGCGGTGAAGGCGCGCCAACAAGGCTGCGCAGATTAATTAATTAGCGCGACGGATTTCGAATGTGGTGGCGCCGCCTTGCGTCGGCGACGTGTGTCGTCGAGGACTGACGTGGTGGTCGGCCGGAGGCACCGGAGGCACCGGAGGCACCGGAGGCACCGGAGGCACCGGAGGCACGAGCTCTACGTCGGTTCAGCCCCGATCAGCGGCACACTCAATAATTGAGACAGCGCCGTACGAGAGCCCGGCCCACCCGGCCCAGCCCCCAGCCCAGCCCGGCCGCCAGCGCCCCGCACCGCCGCCGCCAACACCGGCATAGGAAAGGTTGGCCCGACCTGGATCGGAGGCGCCGCCGGGCTCCTACCACTTTGATAGCTGAATGACCTTTCCTGAAAATTCAGCTCTGAATAATGAATGGATGAGGTGTGTGTGTGTGTGTGTGTGTGTGTGTGTGTGTGTGTGTGTGTGTGCGCGCGTGTGTGTGTGACGCCAGACTGTTAGGGAGCCGTAACGTCTCGAGGAAAATTTCCTCGTCCAACCCTGAGCACTGAAAATTGGTTCCGGCACGAGGCAATGGAGCGTAATCGGCGGATAATCACACTCCCTCCCTATCTACCTCGGGTACTGCTTTTATTCAATAATTTCTGACATATAGGACGGAACGGACATATTACAGACGGAAACAGAAGGCACTTTTCCTCTTCTTTTCATGCTTATTAGACTCTGACCTCGTCACCGTATGACGACCAGCTCTCCGACCCAGTTGGGAGAGATGAGGGAGGGACACATACAGTGTCGAGTCGATTAGCAGTCACGAACACTGCACCTGTCGCTCCCTGCTGGCGGCTGCACGGGCTGCGCACGGCGCACTGCCGCTCTGAAAGGTGACGGGTTGATGGCTTTCAGCTTTCACAGCAGCGCAGCTGTTTGCTGTGAGACCCGTCGGGCTTCCCGTCACCTCCCAAGGCAAACAGCCTAAGCCCCCCCCCCCCCTCCCCCTATTGCCCTGCGCGACTGGGAACCATTCTCTTTATTCAAAAACAAAAATGTGACAGATTTCGTAAATTGCCTCCCACTAATTCTTTCCTTCCTTTTTGGTTACAGAGGAGCGACGAGTGAGACCAGTTCCGTGTGCATGGAGCGCTACATGTGTCGTGCCAAAGTGAGTGTCACCTTCATCATTCACTAATGCAGACGTTTCTTTTTCATTTATTTCTGAGCATGATGCTGTCGAAACTCACCGAGTGAGAGCCAGAGCGGTTAGGAAGGATGCGGCGTCCTTGCCGGTGGATTAGCTTTGTTCTCTCTCGGAACTGCCGCCGACCTAATCTGTCCGTCCTTGTTTCGCATACTAGTGGCCCCGAAAGGTGCGGTCCGGTTTCGTGTTTTTAATTAACTCGTCGGCGATGGTGTCGTTGTTGCTGTTCGTGGTGTTGCTGGCTGCTGGTTGCCGAGGCGCCCCGGGTGCCCATTGCCCCGCCCGGCCGGGACCCCACCGACAAAAGTGTTTGGAATCGTCGCCCCATCGATCGACACGGCGAGAGTGTGAGCGGCCCAGGGTATACAATAACGCCCCTTCTTATTATTTTCCGAGGCCGAGCCGGTGAGGTGAGGAGGAGGAGGGGGGGGGGACCTGGCAGCGAACCCCTCCCTCCGACACGCGCTGTGCTCCGGGATAGAAGGGATTATCCCGGACATTGTGGAGGGAGGAGGGTATCCCCCGGGAACAGGGCCGCGCAGAGGGGGACCGGAGAAGGGGAGGAAAGAGTTCAGCCCTTTTCCTACTGGACCCTCGACGCCAGAGACCGCACCTCGCCGCACGGCGCGGCGCTCCAGAAACCACGCTAAATAAGTGCCATGGCCGCTGGACGACGGCTGGGATACGACCTCGATCGCAGAACACTCACACAACATACACACACACACACACACTCGCACGCACACACACATGCTGCACAGAAGGCGCGCTTGGGACGCCGGACCCAACCGGGGGTTGCCTCGGTCGTGACCCCGCAAAAGGTGAGCGGAACCCTTCCCTCACCCCCTTCACCGGCCAGCTCTTTGCTCTCCGCATTGTAGTCTCCCCCTGTCCCCCTTCCTCCTCCTCCTCCTCCTCCCCCCCCCTCTCTCTCTCTCCTGTCTCACGGTTCCAGCCGGGCATGACCCGTGTCCCGCGTCCCTGGCACCCGCCCCCGCCCCATCTAAATTACATTTCACTGCATTCCGTCCTTCTGCCAAAAGCAACGGTGAGACGGGGCCCGGCGGGGGACCGGGGGAGGATTGTGGTACTGAAGGTCGACCCCCTCCCCTCTCCGTGTCAGATAATAAACATCCCCGTGGCACAGGCCATTTAAGGGCAGGACGCCTGTGGCATCAGCAGCTTGGGTGTCCGTCAGGACTGGGGGGGGCGGGCAGGCAGCCAGCAGCCAGCCAGCAGGCAGCCAGCAGCCAGCCAGCAGCCAGCCAGCAGGCAGCCAGCAGCCAGCCAGCAGGCAGCCAGCAGGCATCCGGGGCGGCGGCACAGACCCACGCAAGTACACGGCCCGGGCCTGTGACAGCAGCAGCGTGGCGCGGGGCTGGCACCGGGCTGGCACAGCACGGGCCGCACCTGGAGAGCGCGGGGCAGGCGAATGCTAACTCAGGTGTCAGTCTAGAGGTCTTATCGCCCGGTTTATTTCATTAAAGTGACGAGGTGATCCCGACTGAGACAGCGAGGTGTCAGGCTGATGCCCCGCGCCACTGCAGTACGACGTCGTTATTCGATGGCGAAAAAGTGGGGAATGAGAGAGGGAGAGGTGGAGAATAAAGAGAACGGCGGCAGCGGCACGGCGAGCTGGGCGAGCAGTGAGGGAGCGCCTGGGACGTAGGCCGCACGCCGGCACCCGTGCTCGCCGCAGTGCCTACCCCGGGCACCGCAGGCGCGCTCCGTGCGGGTGACAATGGTGATGACGCCACCGCTGCTGGGGGAGGGTGTCACTCCTGGCTTTGCACAGCGCCCCCCGCGGCCCCCGCGGCCCCCCCCCCCCCCGCGGCCCCCGAGGCCCCCGTGCACACGCCGGAGCGCACTGCGGTCTGACAATGGCATGGACCTGAACGAACGCGGGGCCTCAGTGCTTACAGTGCGCCCGGCACGCGAACGTGCAATCTGCAGTGCCGTGTGCGGGGCCTGCAGGGAGCTGCGGGGCCCACTGACGACAGGCACCGGCACCAGCGGTGGGACCCGGCCGGGGCTCGGGGTGCGGAGAACGCTGGATGAGGCGGATCATGTGTTAAACCAATTTTCGATTTTCCCTATACAAAGTTCTCTAACTTGAACTATACGCGGCGAGAAGAGAGGTTCGCTGCTCGCATACACGCCCGCACACCCGCCCGCACACCCGCCCGCACACCCGCCCGCACACACGCCCGCACGCCTCACAACACCCCTCACCGGTCCAACTTATCCCCCCCCCCCTCTTCGCCGCGGTGTGGCAGCCAGTGGCACCGCCCCGCCGCATGGCCCTAAAAGCGCATTATTTTCTACGCGCGCGGCGCCAGATGCCCTCCGTCCATCTCCCTTCCCCTTTCGCCCAGCAGAAGTAGCGACGGACGGCAAAAAAAGAAGAAGTAAGATGTTGATTACTCTCTGCCTCACCCTTGTGCCGCTCTATTCTTTTTCATTGCGAGCCTCTCCTCTTCTCCCTCTCCCCCAACAACCGGCCGTGTCAAGCGGCCTTCTCGTCTCCTCGCTCCAGGAGTGAGGGGCAGGGCTTTGCACCTTGTGCCGGACGGCCGGCTGCCGGCAGGAGGGGCGCGGCCTCGGATCCCACACCACCCCCCGCCCGCTCCCAACCCCCGCCCCCGCTGTCAGTAAAGGCAGCAGGGGTCGACGAGTTCTCGGGGATATTTAATATATAAACGCCTCTATCTCTCAGACGGTTTGTTTTATTTCCCTAGTGGTTGCCGGCAGTGTGTGTGTGTGTGCACGCGTGTGTATGAGTGTGTGTGTGTGTGTGAAAGGGTTGCCGAATCTGCCCTTTCCTCTCCGCTAAGACGGTCGCCGTATTGCGTGTAACCCCGTGTACACTCCTAATGCTCCTCCAAACGTTGTCGCCTCCTCCTCCTCCTCCTCCTCCTCCTCCTCCTCCTCCTCCTCCTCCTCCTCCTCCTCCTCCTCCTCCTCCTCCTCCTCCTCCTCCTCCTCCCCTCCGTTTTAGTTTTAAAAGAGAAACATCATACTGTGAAGAGGTGGCCAAACCGCAGCTTTCGACTCATTAGGAGCCGTAGCCGCAGAGACTTTTGATATCGCCCGAAGGTTCTGCGGGCGCGGGGACGTGTCCTGCCACCGCAGCGAACCCACGGCGGGGACACGGCTGCAACGGCCCCTGCGGTCAGCCTTTCAAGTTAATAACAACATATGCGTTACCGACATCCGCATCACTCTGTCTCCCTCGGTTCCTCTGTCTTTTTCAGCCTCTCTCTCTCTCTCTCTCTCTCTCTCTCTCTCTCTCTCTCTCTCTCTCTCTCTCTCTCTCTCTCTCTCTCTCTCTCTCTCTCTCTCTCTCTCTCCCTCTCTCTCCCTCTTTTGCCGTTTTGCCTCTCCCTACACACACACACACACACACACACACACAGAGCCATTCAAAACGTGACAGGGGAATGCGTTTGACATACCTCGAACCGATGGCTGGGGTGGGGGCTCGGGGGCGCCGATATTTCAATCGCGCCATGAAAGGACGTTGCCTGCTCCCTTTGACTTTCCCCCACCCGTCCCCCCTCTCCCCGCACCTTTCTTCGTGTCCGCCCACTTTACCATTTTTATTTTCCACGGACTGCGTGGACCAGTGTTTTTTTTTTTTTTTTTTTTTGGGGGGGGGGGGGGGGTAGGGGGGGGGGAGCCGAGTCGGAGGAGGTCGCGGGGACGAGCACAGCACCGCACAGCACCGCACAGCACCGCACAGCACCGCACAGCACCGCACCGCACCGCACCGCCTGCCTAACCATCAATCCTCGGGGGCCCTCCATAAATCGCGGCCCGGCCTTTGTGGAGCTGCGGCGCCCCCAGGCCAAGGCGACCACACCCCGCGGAACCCGGTCCATCCCTATCGGCCTTTGGTCTGTACGCATTCCCGTCTTAAAAAGGTTTTGGGGGAGGCCGCGCGCGGGGGTGGGAAAGTCGTGCCGCTGCCCCCGGCCGGATGTCCCGGATATCCGGGTGGCGGCGGGCCGCGGGCGGACGACACCGGCCAGCCGGACTCCCGCCTTCACCTTGGGGGGGCCGCGCGATTGGAAACGGGGGCCGCGACGCGCCGCGACGGCCGTCCTGATGACACACGGCTGACTGCCGGTTTGAATTGGATGTCAAACTTTGAATGGAGTGATTGGTGATGGAGGCAGGGCGCGTCACGCCGCACGAAGTAATGATAAAAGGAGCGGGGAAAGGGGACAAGCACACTTTTTTTTTGTTGTAAAAAGTGATCGGGACGTGGAAAGGAATTATTGGAAATTACCGAAGAATACGGCGCGCTAGTGTGCCCAGATTCACAGGCCGCAATTAGCAGCTCTGCAAAATCGCTCCCCCCTCAAAGTCGCCCATCACGCCAAAGTGAGAGTCTGTGGAGCCGCGGGAATCGACTGCCAGGCAAAAAAAAAAAAACAACAAACTCCTGGAGCGTGAAATTGTCTGGGCACGGAGGCGTGTGTTCAGCTCGTGTCGCGTGTCGCGGGGCCGCGGCTCAGAAATACGTAGTGTTTCGTGTGACCTGAATATCGCGGCAGCCAGGCGGCAGCCAGGTGGCAGCCAGGCAGCAGCCAGGTGGCAGCCAGGTGGCAGCCAGGCGGCAGCCAGGTGGCAGCCAGGCGGCAGCCAGGCGGCAGCCAGGTGGCAGCCAGGCGGCAGCCAGGTGGCAGCCAGGCGGCAGCCAGGTGGCAGCCAGGCGGCAGCCAGGTGGCAGCCAGGCGGCAGCCCATTAGCCTCCGGCTCCTCAGCTCCTCCTCCTCCTCCGTGGGGAGGGACGGCACGGCATGCCTCATGAACAGACCCCGGGAGGTGGCAGGCTACACACAGCAGCCCGGTACGCTGAGCTGGCCGGGGGCGGCTGGGGGCGGCCGGCGGTGACGGTTATGACGATACAGCGGCGGGGGGCGGCGGCGGCGTACACAGACGTTTCCAGCTCCAATATGGTTGCCTTGATTTATGTCTTCATAAGAGTTTTTACTCGAGACGCTCTCTGGCTCGGCTGCCCCGCCCGCCCCCTGCGGCCTTAGCTGCGGCCTGTGGCGGCCTGTGGCCCTGCCCGCCGAGGCCGTCTGGGTCCTCTAGGTGGGTGTCGGCGGGGGCCTCCGACGTGTGGTGCTGCCGAGTGGTACAAAAAACGCCGTGTGTAAAACACTCTGTGCTGGAACATTCTTTTTCAATCATTTGCGTTAAGGAAGCGGAAACTTAAATTTTGTGGGCCGTGTAATATTGAGGTCTCGAACTCTGCCCTGCCAACCCCCCGGCCCCCTAATGCAGTCCATGTCGGCGCCCTCCGCCACCGCCTTTTCATCCGGGCCCTTTGGCCGCCCATGTCTGCGCGGATATATAATATATTCATTCATGCCTCATTTCCATGCGATGACGTCATGACGGACATCAATCTTTCTCCCCCAACCCTTCCCCTCCCCTCCCAGATTTCTTTCCCTCGCGGCTTTCCCTTTCCTCGCGATAAATCAGTTGTGCTACTTACCGCTCTAACTGGCCCTTCCACGTCTCCTCACGCCCCCCCCCCCCCTCCCTCGCGGCCCCCGCAGCACCCAGGGCCCGTGTTTGGACTGCACGGCCAAGGCCGGCCGGCAGAGACTTGGCGGCCGCCGCCACTGGGTCGGTGGGAGGCGCCCTGTTCCTCTGCCTCCCCTCCCCCCCCTTCACTGCCCCGCAGCGTCCGGCGTGGCCAATCCATAAATTACTTGCGGGAGGAACAGTAGCCGATATTTAACCCTCTAAGTCCGGCCATAAAACGGCGTGCGGTGCTGCTGTGCCCCCCCCCCACCAACCCCGCGCCCCCCGCCGGGGCACCTTTCTTTTTCTCTGCCCCCCCCCCCTCTCCTTCGCTGCTCTCTGCCGCGTCGTTCCCGCACGTCCGTTA
Organism: Odontothrips loti; assembly: GCA_038380765.1. NCBI lineage: Eukaryota > Metazoa > Arthropoda > Insecta > Thysanoptera > Thripidae > Odontothrips > Odontothrips loti. The sequence continues at coordinate 16,224,611 of CM076244.1, read as the reverse complement.
ATTCACTGATTAGAGACAAAGTGCGCGGCGTTTGAGGCGGTGGGGCGGGGCGGGGGCGGCAGGTGCGGGGGAGGGGGGGGGGGGGAAGTAGGATTGGATAGGGTGAGCGACCTCGTTTATTAACCTGGTTCCGGACGTCCCCCAAAAGCTATTTATGTCGGCTGTGGTCAGGCTGTCCGCCGCACGGTGATTCTCATCTCATCCCCAGCAGCTTTTTAACCCCTCTCCCCCCTCTCCCTCTGCGGCGCGTCAAAGCCCCCTCCGCTGGTGGCCAGGCATCCTTTGCTCCCAATCCCGGTCTGACCCCCCCCCCCCCCCCCCATCCTTTTCTCTGGCCCTGGTCCGAGGGATTGCCAGGACATTCACAGGAATTAGCATGAAAATGACCCGTCGTTGCGGATGGCCGGGTTGGCGCTGGACAGGGAATGGGAAGGGGGGGGGGGGGAAATTAGAAGTGTGTGCGCAGCGAACGGTGGCCATTTCCATTCCCAGCTAGTCTCTCTCTCTCTCTCTCTCTCTCTCTCTCTCTCTCTCTCTCTCTCTCTGCAGTTATATTGAAATAAGTACCTGACGCTTCGACAGAGCGGAGGCCTAGAGGCCTGGCCGCGCTCCGATACCCTGTATGACCCACAGCCTGCTCTGTAATTCAGCCCCCCTCCCCCCCGCACGGCAGCGGCGGACATACGTCAGCACTCCCTACAAGACGGTCACTCTGTCGTCGTAGCAGACAAACTCGCGCACAGGCCCGTGCAAAAGCCCCTGGATACTCCCGGAATTTTCCGCGTCCACCTTCGGAAATAATCGTTCCGACAGTGTAAATTTCTGCACACTAATGTTGGGCGAACAATTTCTCAGTTTAATATCACCCTCCCCCCCTTCCAAACCCCTGCGGAACTTAAGGTCAAGCGCTAAGTATGATCCCGGCACTGCTCTCTCGTCGCATGTCTGACGCTGACACGGCACGGCAGAAATGGTACATCCGCTAAATTATTCCGAATGCCCAGAGTTAATCGATGAATAATTCTGCACGTTCGTCCGCATTGCGAGCGGAGGCGGATGGAGATGTCAGATGGTCAGCTGCGGCCCCCGCAGACCTCCCGGCGGCCTCTAGCCTCGTGGACGTCAGCGCCCGCCCAAACTAATGCACGACGCCCCTTTTTCCCCCGCGCTGTTGACACCCCCTCCTCTCCCCTCCCCGCTTTCGTGTTGTGTAGTTAACAGCGCACCGAACCCGGGGAGCAAGTCCCGCTGCCGCACCCCGCCGCGTCCCCTGCGGCCGCAACCCTGGGCCCAGCCCTGCCCAGCCCTGCCCAGCCCAGCCCAGCCCTGCCCAGCCCTGCCCAGCCCTGCCCAGCCCTGCCCAGCCCTGCCCAGCCCTGCCCAGCCCTGCCCAGCCCTGCCCAGCCCAGCCCAGCCCTGCCCAGCCTGGCACCCGGACCCGGCACCGGGACCCGCCCGGCCCTGCGGTCCAGCGAAGGACGGAGGCAGAACAGGCGGCAGAGTCAGCCAACTACGGGCCGACGACGAGCGGGCCGGCGTGCCACGCCGCAGCTGTTCCCGCAAAGCTTAAGAAAGCCATAAAAACAGGAATTTAGGCCGTAAACCGTGCGGTGGCGGCGGCCGCGAGCGGCCACAGCGGCGCGGCGGCACGGCGCGTGGACAGTGCGGCGGACGGCAGGGGATTCGCATTATCCGCAGTGTCCGCAGTGTCCTCCGGGTCCTCCGGGTCCTCCGGGTCCTCCGGGTCCTCTGGGTCCTCCGGCCCTCCGGGGTGCCACACGGCCGCCTGCTGCAATATCTCACGGCCTGCTGGCTGGATGCGGCCGGATGAACGTCCCTCAGCCCGGAGCTCGGCGGCCTACTCGGCCAGCGCAGCGCCGTATACGCTGGAGGGGAGTAGGATCAGCGACGCCATGTGACCTCTGGAGCGGTATATAATGTCGACGCGCCTCGCGCGCTGAGAGGCTTCTGCTACTCCTGGCAGAAAAAATAAAAACAAATAAAATCTGCAGCGTTGAGCGCAACTTCAATTATTCTTTGGTGTTGATGTTTTCTTCTTGTTGTTTATTTAACTTTTACCTCGTCGTTGCTGACCAAAGGGAAAGGCACTCAACACGAATGAGATTGCGTATCTGACGCGGGAGTGGGTGCGCGCGGAACAACTACCTGCAAACAGACGGTGCGCGGCGCCCGGCGGCCACGCCCGGCCACTCCCTCCCCCGCTCGCTAGTTAGTTTGCCGACCCTTTATGCCTTTTGTATTGGGTCGCCTCCATCATATCGTTGGTGACGCGTGCCCCCTGCTCCACCTCCTTTCCACTCCAACGGCTGCGAAAAGGTCTTCCTGCCTGGCTCGTAATGTTAGTCCCAGTGTGTGTGTGTGTGTGTGTGTGTGTAGCGCAGCTGACGTCTCTGTGTGCTGCTGCTGCTGCTGCTGCTGCTGCTCCCCACTCCCTGACCACAGAGGCCTCTTGCCCTGCCTGCCTACTGCGCCCTACGCGCGCCCTCCCGGCTAAGTTGGGGCCGTCCATCCATATCTGTGCGCGCCAACTCTGCAGCGGGGCTCGGCAGCGCGGCCGGCCTCCCCTCCCCTCCCGCACAGGCTGCACATGTACCGCAACAACATCCACTCGCTGCTTGGAAACACATAACGAACTCCCCGTCAATGACCCCACCCCTCGGCAGAAGGGTTGACACAACACTGTTGTTGTTGTTGGCTGCCCTGTTAGTGCTGTACGTGATATCTCTGTGTATAGCGGGACCATTCATCGTGGCAGCGGACGGTAAGCCGGGACTTCAACTTGGAACGGGTTCTGTATGAGAAAACAGTGCCAGCATGCTCGGGCACCAGAGATTTCACCCCTAGACATGGTGGCATGAATTGTTTTCTGGGGCTGTTCCAAGAGTTGAGTGCTTGAGGTTTCCATTTTGACCTGTCGGGGAGTCCTTCGTGTTTGTTCACAAAATTCACACAATCGCACCAAATTTACGGTCTGCAGTAGCTTTGCGATGTACTGGTATGGTTTTCCCAGTTTGCATGTCATGTGGCATTTTTCCAGTCGTATATTAGGCGGGCATTTTGCTGGGAGCGATTCGCTGTACGGGCAGAGGCGAGTGTATTCTCTGCTGGCGGGGGAGGAGGGGGTAGGGGGCATGGGTCGGGCGGAAGATTGTGGAAGTGATTGATTTCGATGGTCCCTCTCTTCTGATTATAAGAAAATCCATCCGGCCGTGGCCGTATCCTTCTCACCCTATCTGCTGCGCCCTGCTGCGCCCTGCTGCGCCCTGCTGCGCCCTGCTGCGCCCTGCTGCGCCCTGCTGCGCCCTGCTGCGCCCTGCTGCGCCCTGCTGCGCCCTGCTGCGCCCTGCTGCGCCCTGCTGCGCCCTGCTGCGCCCTGCTGCGCCCTGCTGCGCCCTGCTGCGCCCTGCTGCGCCCTGCTGCGCCCTGCTGCGCCCTGCTGCGCCCTGCTGCGCCCTGCTGCGCCCTGCTGCGCCCTGCTGCGCCCTGCTGCGCCCTGCTGCGCCCTGCTGCGCCCTGCTGCGCCCTGCTGCGCCCTGCTGCGCCCTGCTGCGCCCTGCTGCGCCCTGCTGCGCCCTGCTCTGCTACAGGCCTCGGCCGCGCCTCCCCTCCCCGAAGGCTGGGCCGCTGCCGGGCCGTACGGTGTCAGCACCTCGGGGAGTTGTTGATTGGTATTTATGACGTTGTGAAAGTTCCAGCAGCAGCGGTGGCGGCGGCCCTCGCTGGGAGCCTCACTGGCCTCGGCCGCAGGGCCGCAGGGCCACAGACCGCAGGGCCGGCAGACATAGCAGGGCTGCGAGGCCGCTGTATGTCGCTGTAAGCTGGCGGTGCCCAGCGGTGCCCAGCGGTGCCCAGCGGTGCCCAGCGCGCCGCGACAGTGTAAAGCAGGCGCGGATCGGACTGGCCTGCCGCGGATGGACCCCCCGGCCGCGCGCGATGGGGCCGCCTCAGCCCTGCTGCTCATCGCTGCCTGATAATTAATTCCCTCTTGAGCAGCATATAGGAGTTTGAACGACTTTGACTACGCTTCTGTCTAGGGGCCCACGGGCCCTCGCGGGGGCGCGGTGAGTCGCGGGGTGCCGAGTAATAGCGTCTTAATGACGCCATTTGCAGCTCGTGTGCGCGCCGGCCCGTATTAGCGCGGCTTTCTTTTCTTCTGAGGAGCGCCGCACGGGAGCGGGTGGTAAATGAGGTAGTTGTGTCTCCTCCAGCGGCAACAGAAGGAGAATTGGAGCTGGCCAGGTTATATTGCCGAATCGATATGAAGAGGAGTTGAGGCGGCTGCCTGCCGCGCGGAGGAGTCCCCACGGCCAGTCCGAATTTATGGCCGGCGTATAGCAATAAGCGGCCCTAATGCACTCACTCGCCGCCGTGTAAACGTCAACAGGCGCCATCACTCCGCCCACAGTTCCCCCCATACTGCCCCACGGGGCCTCAGGCAGGAGCGGAGGAGTTCCGCCGCCCACTTTTTGCTCGTTCTTTGCTTCCTCTACTACGACTATGACGTAGAAGCAAAAAAAGAACGAGTATTGCGCTCGCCCTGTCAGTTAAGACCCCGATTCATCTCGAAAACTGCGTAACGGAGGGATTCTGTTTTGGGGGCGTTTTGGTTGGGCGTTGATGTAGTTTCGAAAATGACATGTTAGATTTCTGAAAAACAAGGAACAAGATTTCTCGTTTTTAGAGACCGCAGATCGGTGTTAGTTTGTCTTAGGACTATCCGTCGCCCGCAGTCAACAATCACTTTTCGCGTACTCTGTAGGTCTCGGAGTAAATGATCATTGGCTAAGTCCAGTTAAGATGCGAGAAAAACACCGAATGAAAAAAAAATCACAAATACTGATTGTGCAGAAATTGTTCGTAAATATGAGAATCAAAAACATTAAATAATGAAAATCTCGAAAAACCTTATTTTCCCTCAAAACTCAAAGAACGAGTCTGTCCTAGGACGCTAAAGCGTTCTCCATGCCTGTCTTGTTTGCAGCGTGTTTGCACTCCAACGGGACTGCCGAGTCCGAGCCGACGTCCGCGGTTACGAGTCCGCTGTTGCGGGTTCCTGACATGGATAACGCCGGGATCCATGCCGCGTCAGCGGAAAGTCCCGCATCGACCTCCGTGTCTGGGGCTGACGGCTGACGCCTGGCGCAGGCTGCACTACATCCAACCAGTGCGCCTGTGGTCCGCGGGGTAGGCCAGCCCGCAGCGCAGCGGCGCGGCGCTGTTGCCTATCCCTGGGATCGCAGGCGGCGTGGCGTCGTATCTCCCCGCCGCTCCGCCGCTCCGCTGCTCGTCCCTCCCTGCCGCCGCCGCCCGCGTATTTATTCGCATGCCTTTATGGCCCGGCACGTTGTTATTTTATGGATGGCGAACCGCTTTGGCTCTCTGTTAAATCCGATGGGAGTCGACACTCGCTAGCAGCCCTCCGATACTGTTCGGCCGGGAGCACGCTTAAGCACACACTTGAGCACGGCAGCCCCTCCCACCGCCGCCACACCGCCGCAGCGCCACGCTAGGGCGTGTTACAGCGGAAGCCTCTCAGCCCGGCTGAATATAAGCGGGCAGGCGGCGAAAGGGGGCGGGAGTGGTATGGAAATGCTGTGGCGAAATAAAAAAGTAAAAATAAAACGATGAGATGCGGATAGAAAATATGCAAGGGGAATATAATTCAAGATGGATAGAGAAGGTTCGCAGTAAACAGCGCAATACGAGGCCTGAAGCTGGAACTGACACTCGCTGAATTATGTTATATGTTTTTTCGGAAAGGGTTAGTCGCCATCAAACACAACTTTGCTCGCATCCCCCTCGATCTCCTTGCAGAACATAAAGAAATGTCACGTCCATGACACAATGCAGAAAGTACTCTTGGGAACACACGCGCGGCTGGTGCCCCACGAATAAAAGACGGCGGTCCCGCTCCACTGAATAATCCTTATGTAAACCGAAGGGAAGCCATACAACTTGGCTCATCCTCGGCGTCCCCCCCCCCCCCCTCTTCCCGAGCCCCAAGTCCCACAAGTCGACAAACCACCGCTGTGTATGTCTCCTTTTCCGTATGGCTGCAGCAGCAGATCTCTCTCTCTCTCTCTCTCTCTCTCTCTCTCTCTCTCTCTCTCTCTCTCTCTCTCTCTCTCTCTCTCTCTCTCTCTCTCTCTCTCTCTCTCTCTCTCTTTCGCGTACACACACACACACACACACACAAAACGCACAGTGAGTTGCTGAAAGCACGAATGGTTTTCTTTGGGTGGAAGAATCTGCGGAGTCTTCTCAATTTTTTTTTTTAAATATAACGTACATAAACCATGGCGGTCGAGTCCACTGACGGGGTAGTGGTTGGAGCAGCTCAGCTCGCAGCCGTAAAGGAAGCAGGCTCTCCTTCCTGGGATTGCGGACGCGTCCCCCTCGGGACTGCCCCACCTCTCTCTCTCTCTCTCTCTCTCTCTCTCTCTCTCTCTCTCTCTCTCTCTCTCTCTCTCTCTCTCTCTCTCTCTCTCTCTCTCTCTCTCTCTCTCTCTCCCTCTCTCTCTCACACATCGCTCTCCCGTTCTGCCCTCCTCGCTCTGGATTAATTCAGTTGCCATACTGCAAGAGTAATACATAAAACAGAACGCCATTCCGCAGCGCTGTACACACAAACTAAATCACGCCCCCGTATCACACAGTGACCTCTGCCGGCCGACCCGACATATACGCCTTCATATAGGCGGCCATGTTTATTTGGATATTAATTTCGAGTCGTTCCCATATCGGAGCTCGATACTTGTGTCACCCGCCGCCCGAGTTTCCTTCCTCACGGCGTCAGCAGAGAGATAATATTTTGCTGTCCGGACAGAGATACGGTGGCCGCGTTCCGCTGACGGCTGTTCTTTTGCGCTAATTAATGGACGTGCGGAGACGTCAGGGGTGCTGACCGGGATAAGGAGGAAAAGCTGCGGCCTGCTGCACTACCGGCGTCACCTTTCCTCACATGTACCAATAACAGGTTGGAGGACAGAGTCTGCAGCGGGTGACGGGGGAAAAGGTTGGCAGGGCTTGTGGAGGACGCTGCGGACGGGATCTAACCGCACTGTGAAACAGAGATGCCTCGCTCAAACTCGAGCCAGCTGCTAGGTTCATCGCCGAATGAGAGCGATGAGCAGCATCGCTCAAAATGAGGCGAGTAGCTGGAACATCGGCGTTTGAGAGCGGGCTATGTCGCTCAATTTGGGGCGATCTATGCAGGAACCTTTCGCTCTCCCAAATTCAAAAAGATCGTTCTCCAAGCAGCGAGGAAATTTTGATTCAAAAAGATCGCTCTCCCAAGAGCGAAGAAATTTTGATTCAAACAGAGCGAGGAATTTCGCTCTAGCATTTCCAGTGTGCGGCCTCCACTTCAGACGTGGCCCTCCCTGGGCCGGCCCGGCCCCAGCTGGATAAGCCGCTGCTGGGGCCGCCGCCTCCATTGGTGCACCAGATGTCACGTGACTGGCTGCGGGTGCGTGGGTTATTTGCGAAGAGAATACGTCGTCAAGCAGGTCGTTATCCGACGATTATCACCATACGACGCGCTAGGGCCCGCTGCTGGGGACTTAGAGTCCCCGGCCACCCCCTTCTCCAACACACACTCGGCTGCGGCCTACTCGACAAACAAAGTCCTGCTGCGAGAGAGCGCGAGAAAACGCGACTCCGAGCCACCGTCTTGCCTGTATTCTCCATGAGGATATGAATTCGCGAAAAATGTGCTATTTTATTTTGAACTTTTGGTAAAAGTCTGGAGCGTCATCTGATTTTTTTTCTGCCTCCGCGTAATATTCTGTGAAAAATGTCTGGGGCATTATCATGATATTCCAGGGCGGCTGTCATCATTGGCTGTGCCGCTGTGCCCGGCGGCCTGATGTACTCTCCGGGGATGCTGGGTGCGCCTCATTGCTTGATGTGGTCAACGCTGCACCGCAAAGGCAAAGGGGAGAGATATAGAGAGAGGAGGGCGGGGATTAACCAGAGAGGGAGCGAGAGAGATGCTTCATGCGTCATGAGGCGAATCGCTTTTGCTGACCTACTCAGCCGTTCCCAGCCCCCCCCCCCCCCCCCCCTCAGACGGTGTTGGTCTATCTGCCTGGGCTGAGCTGGCCGCGCTTCGGGTTCATGAATAAAATGCTTGAGACGGCTTGACGCGTCTCGAGCGCTGGGCTAGCAGACGACGTGTCATCTGCTGCTCTGCTCTGAGAGCCTCCGGCCTTCCTCTTTTTCTATCCGCTGGCCCAGAGTCATTACAACACGCTTACGTTACGTAATCCTCCATATCTTTCCTCTCTCTCTCTCTCTCTCTCTCTCTCTCTCTCTCTCTCTCTCTCTCTCTCTCTCTCTCTCTCTCTCTCTCTCTCTCTCTCTCTCTCTCTCTCACGCCCTCGCTCGCGCCCCTTTCTTACTCTCTCCTGAGGGGCCAGCGCGTGCTCCCCAAAATCTCTCGGTAACTACTTGAGCCCCCGGCGCTTGCTTCTCCTTGCTTCCCCTCGCCGGGCATTAGGGTGCGTGTTCGGGTACGGGCGGATCGAAAAAGGATTAGTTTTACGGAGGCTTGGCCTGGCCGGGCACTTCCTAATAGTAGTTTCAAGAAGGCAGGGACGCAATGCAATGCCCTGCAACACAACATGATTATCGTAACACGAGTTCGTAATTGGGACAGCCTTTATTTGAATAATTGAAACTGTAAGACTTTGAATGACTATTTAGTATGAACTTTAAATCCTTTTTAAGGTTTCTGCGTGCATCGATGTGCCGAAGTGAATATTTCTCCAGTTTAACAACGTGAAACTTTTCTGGTTCCAGGGTTGAACGGCCTTGCGATGTGGCCTGGCTGCTGGCCGGGCTCGCTGCCCCTGCTCTTGGTTCTGCTCTTCCCCTCGGCGCACGGTCAGCCATCAATAGGTAAGTTTGTTTACATTTCCTTCCCAATTAGGAGGACTGTCAAAGAGCTCGGACCAGCAATACTGTTTCGTTTGCTTGTTGTTTCGCCGATGCCTGCAAGTCTCTGGAATACATTTCTTGGGGCTCCGTTGCCGGGACCCGTTATACGAAAACGTGACCGAAATCCGAGGCGTAATACTGAGCCTAAGTTGACAGCGAAGTGCGCCTTGCCTCGTGCGACTGAAATGTAGCAGCTGGTCGGCGAAGCCATTGTTCTTAGCTCCCCGGCGTATACTCGCGGAATAATTGTCCATTGTTGCCGTCGCCTGGCTTCGACAAAAGGAAGGGTACGCAGCGGGGGAAGGCGAGGGAAAGGCGAGGGAAAAAATGAAAACAATCTTCAAAACGACGGAGAAGGGGAAGATGCGCGCGTCCTTTTGCTGGGCTCGGCTGACGAAAAAAAAAAAAAAAAAAAAAAAAAACAGAAATAATAGTCGGTGTCGTGGGTCCGCTGGAGTCCGCTGGAGTCCGCTGGAGTCCGCTGGAGACGGCTGGAGTCAGCGGGACGGACACGGATCCGAAGAGTCGGCTGGAGAGAGGGCACAGCCAGAAGGACGGACACGGATAAGAAGCAGTTCGGCAGAGAGGGCACAGCCTAGAAGGTGGCGGTGGCGCGATTATTGCCGCGGTGGCGCGCACCGCGAGCCCCGCAGCGCCCCGCAGAGCCCCGCAGCGCCCCGCAGAGCCCCGCAGCGCCCCCAGCTCGCGAGTCCATGCGGCCGCTGGTGCCGCTGGTCATCTCGCACTGGAACCACACTTTTGACCCGTCACGACCAGTGGTTTTACATTCCGAGTTAAGCTTTAATCCTCCTTAAAAGTGCGATACACAGCAGCTTAATGTGTTGTGTTTTCTTATCCGTGAGCCTGCCACTGTGCTTCAAGGTTGCCGCCTCGCCTTGTTTTCTTCACTTCTTTATACAACGCCCTGCGCCGCCTCCTACCGAGACGGCCCTCTCGTGTGTCCTTTATCTCCTCTTATTTTGTGTTTGTGTGTCGCAATCCTATTTCCAGCAGACGACAGCAGCCCTGTGACGAGCCCACCACTCATTATTTGCAGCAGTGTGCAGTGCTGGACGTGCGCACTGCGCTACAAAGGGGACACACAGAGACACGGGCAGAGAAAACGAGACACAGAGAGCGAGAGAGAGAGAGAGAGAGAGAGGGGGGGGCAAAGAGTGAGAGAGACGGGACGAGTTTGTGTGCCCGCGCCCACTGCGTGCCATCTAATTCCGTTAATCCTTTAACAAGGTAACGGACTTCACGGGCCGTATACAGACAACAGCAAGACAGCGTCGCGGAGCTGCGTTGCCCTTGATGTTTGTCACAGCGGGTGTATATCACAGGACCTACTCAGTTTTGACCTACCGCCCATTTTTGGAGGTAGGTCTAACCTTGTTTACAAATCTGACCCCATGCCCAAAGCCGTTGGCAAAACAGTAGGCCTAGGATTGACCCACCTCGATCGCTCGCAGAGCGTAGGCCTTGTTAAGACTCGTGGATTGACCTACTCGGAATTGTCGGCTTGTCCTAACGCGTTGACCTACGGGAAAATAGTCGTACTCAGCGATGCAGGTCTGACCTACCTGTATGACCTACTTGGGGGCCCCGTGGCGGCAGCGTTAGTTTCTCATACTCGAAAAGTAGCCTCCCCACCGGTTCGTCTTCTCACGCGATACCGAAGCTTGAGATTGCATGCTACGAAGCGGAAATTTTCTCATACACAGCGGTTAGGTTCGTACTGGGTGCCTAACTACATCGCTCAGCCGATACTAGCTGCCGCTAAGGCCAATAATACAAGGGAGAAGAAAAAAATTACTCTTCCGTGCAGTGGTGGCCAGGGCTTACCGGATTGAGTGAAGAAGGCGAGAAAAACAAAGCGTGCTGTGATTGGCCGAGCGTTGTGGTGAAGCGTCAAGCTTACCAGTAGGTCAGATTTGTGAACAAGGTTAGACCTACCTCCAAAAATGGGCGGTAGGTACGGCGATGTTGCACACATAATCTTTTTTCAATAATTTATGACTGCTTTGTTTTAAACTACTTGTTCTTGTAGTTCTTCATGTGTCTAAAAAATTTCAATACTCATTTTGATTTTTCAACACGAATTCGAGGGGCACGAATGTGGATTATCATTCCTTTCCAGCCCCACCAGCTCTCTCTCTCTCTCTCTCTTTCTCTCTCGTTGTGCTGTCGGAGGCCTCGTTGAGGTCTGCCTCGTGCTGCGTTAATGCTCTCTTCACTGGCACACACTCTTCTTGCCGCACTCGGAATGAAAAGGTCATAATCACCGTCCGAATTTGGGCGCGGAGATGTGACGTCATTGCTCGAATTTAAATTTGTGTGGCGCAGAGGCGGCGCGGCGCGCTCTCTTCCTCCCGATTGTGAGCTCTGGTCGTTATCAGAGATACACCCGGGGGCCGCACGACCTCAGTTACAGGGTTACACTCTGCCGTGCGATAATTTCTGGATGTAAAGAGCACCTGTCGCCCCCCCCCTCTTCCGCTTGCCCGAATGGAAATGAAGCTTGATGGATAGTTTATTCGCATGGAACAGCTCATCGTCAGTCTGTTGCCCCTCCCCCGCTGCTGCTGCTGCTGCTGCTGCTGCTGCTGCTGCTGCTGCTGCTGCTGCTGCTGCTGCTGCTGCTGCTGCTGCTGCTGCTGCTGCTGCTGCTGCTGCTGCTGCTGCTGCTGTGTGTGTGTGTGGGTGTGAGAGGCAGCACCGTAATAAATGTCGCGGACGAGGCGCCACGCGTGCTACGGCCCCTCCCACACGTCCTCGTTCGCCTCGCTATGTCCTAACTTTTCTGCGCTCTGCTCCGTCTGTTCCAGGTCACTTCTGGCACATCTCCGACCTCCATTACGATGTCAACTTTTCCTCGGATGGCGACATCAGGCACAGTACGTACGAGACGGATACCGTGGCAAAACATTTAATGTTTTAAATGTGTATCACCTATGTCACTCTAATATCCACGCATGTCACGGATAAAGTCTATGGACATTTTTGTCCATGAGTTATGGACGATTCTGCACGTCTATAGGCCAGTGACAGTATTTGTGACTCCAGACGTACAATATTGTTTCTATCTATGGACAAATCAGATTTTCGCCCATAGCGCTGGAGTGACAAATTCAACCGTAGGCCTATGGATGTCCAGAATAGTCCATAGACTTTTTCCGTATTCCAAGTATATGTCGAATGGCAAATCCGTCCTTTTTTATCGTAACTTGGCGGGTGGTAGGTAGTTTTACTGCGAGTACTTCTAAAACTGCTTACTCGCTATCTCTCTCTGATCGCCGCCCGATCTCCCGGGGTGCGTCTCCTCTCTCTCCCTCTCTTTCGCTCCATGCGCGTTTGGCGTCTGCAGCAGCGGCCAGCAGTCCGTTCGGTGCGGGGGGGCGATTAGCTCCCTGCCATGGCAAACGGCACAGCCCTCTACCCCCAGGGGACGCCCAGGGGATCCCAGGGAACGGCCAGGACGACCGTGGTCGAGGCTTAAGAAGTCTCGCTCCCCCCGGCCATCGGCAAAAAGGAGTGCGCGGTTCCTCTGGTGCGCGCTGGTCCCCGCTGGTGCCCACTGGTGCCCTGCGCACGCACACCAAGTCCGATATAGCGGCCGCCAGAGTCCCGGCGGTACAAAACACGTCACGGCCGCACTACAACTGGTGCTCCGGGGGAGCGCTCTATTTAAAACGGCCGCTGACCCGGACCAGATGACAACAGGAGAGCGGCCCGTGGGGTCACTGTCTCCGGAGCCCGGAGCCCCGCCGTACGCGGCCGCCGCTGTAAATCTTCGGGGAACCAATCGCGGTCCGGGGCTCCGGGGGCTCCGGGGGCTGCGGGGGCTGCGGGGGCTCCGGGGGCTGCGGGGGCTGCGGGGACCGCGGACCTGCACTACCTTGCGGTGCTTCCGGTGGCACGTTGTGCGGTGGTGCTTGTGCGGGGACTCCGGGGGGCTCCGGCTGCCGCTGCCATCCCATCTCCCGGAGCCCAGGCTCGGCCATTCCGCTCAGGCAGCAGCGGCACAGCGGCCGTCAGGGGAGCCCGGAGCCCGGAGCCCGGAGCCCGGAGCCCGCGGCTCTGTTGCCGGAGATGCGAGTCCCTGCAAGTGGTGGGGCGGGCAGGAGCGGGACGGCGCTTTGTGTCCCCAGGACGCCAGCGCCAGCCAACCGACACACCTTACCTTGAGCTCTGCGCTTTCGGTTGGAGGGGAGTGATGGTACACTCCTGCAACGGACAAGGGGAGTTTTGCGCGTCGCCCGCAGCACCTTCTGCACCTGCTGCATCTGCTGACTGCAGGCAGGCCTTTTCTCTCCCTCACCCCCGGACTAGCCTGGGCGGCAGCGAAGCCAGGGGCAGAGCCGGCAGAGCCCGGTGGGTGTGCGCTATGTGCAGAGAGGATCACAGCATTCCTGACATTCCCCCTCGGCCCGGCCGGCAGTTCCCCCTCCCCCTCCTCTCCTCTGTCTGTTGTCGAGATTGTCGTGCGGCCGGTAGTGTCGGGGCGGGGATGGCCTTTCTCATCCGCTTGACGCAAGGCAGCAAGGTATTCCACAGCAACGGCGCGCGCCCGCCCCCGGCCCGCCCCCGGCCCGCCCCCGCCCCACCACCCAACTCAGCGCGGGGCCCGCCCCTTTTAGCCGTAATGATACAGTCCGCCGGCACCTGTGCATTAGCCCCGCCAACGCCCTCGGCTCGCCTCGCCTCGCGGGGTTTTCGACACGCGCCGCACCGCGCCACGACGCCGTGCCACGAAATTGGATGAAATGGAGGTCGAAGCAGTCGGCCGGGCGGCGCGCGTGCTGTGATGGTCTACATGTTAAGCCTCTCGCCGACGCGGTGCCGCGGACCGTGGCTGCCACCACCCCATTATTGTTCCTTTTCGGCGGCCGCCCGCCCGCATAGGGAAAAGGGGGAAAATGTGAGGAAGCATTTTTCTGTTGCTTGTAAATGTGGCACGACCGTAAGCCTCGTTGCGCCACCTTCTTCCTCTTCTGGCCGTCACCGCTGAATTGTAAACCGCAGCGGACGTGGCCGCTGATTCGGGCTCCGCGAGACACACCGTTTGCAACACGCGCGGGTTCGGATCCCCGGTCCCGACAACACTCTCAAAAAAATATGCCTGAATCACGCATAATATGCCTGTTTCATAGCAGATTTTATGCCTGAACCTCAAAATCTTTCCCGAGCATAATATGCTCGAAACAAGAATTTCGTAGTGGCTATGCAGCTATGCCTGAATCAAGGCATGCCACTAAATATGGATGTCCGATTCAGGCATCCAGTCTACATGCCTAACTCAGGCATCAGATTGTGCCGAATAGTATGCCTGTATCGGGCATAGTGATGGTTGGCACAAGTATCCTGTTGCTGAATTGGGGAAAGTTACCCAGGATTTCAGTGTAGGCATCAAATTTGCGCTGATTCAAGCATACTTTTTTGGGAGTGAACCACCGCGATGGTCTGTCACGCGGATACCGGGCTGCGACGTGAGGAGGGCCCCACATGGGGCCCGGCGCGGCCCTCTCTGAGCCCACTGGGACGGCAGAAACAATACGAGGTGTCTCCACCCTCTCCCCCCCCCCCCCCAACGCCCCCCACGCCCCCCCCCCCCCCCCCCCGGGATCCTCTGCACACGGCTGCTGACAGCTTCAGTCCGACCGCCGTGCCGGGAGCGCCTTTCCCTTCCAGGATGCAAGGCGAGAGGGGAGGTTGGAGGGGGGGGGGGATGGAATACACACTACTGCGACTCCAGTCGCTCCAGCCGCTGCCATGCCGGGGCAGCAGCGGCAGCCGGGCGGACAGGTAGGTACGGCTCGGCAGCGCGGTAGGCGGGAGCAAAGTTAGACCATCCGCAGTACACTCGCCTGCCGCCGGCCGCGGCACTGCGGAACGTGAGCCGTGAGCGCCCACCCAGGTATGCGGCACGCCGGCGGACACGGCCGCAGGCACGCGCGGCCACGGCGCGCTGCGGGGGAGCTGCAGACGGCCCGGAGACGTCGCAGCGTCCCTCTCACGTCGCCGTCCTCCCCGTGTCTTTTCTCCTCTCCTGGGCAAATCTGCGCGCAGCGCCGGAGCCTGGCGCAGCCTCGCGCCATCGCCCAGAATTTTAAAGAGGGCAGACGTGACGACAGAGGAGTGCGGCGGCGGTAGTGGCGGCGGTGGCGGCAGCGGGAGGGAGGCGGCGCGGCGCCATAGAAATAATTACGGCGACACGAGCGATGAGGGCGGTGTACGTCAGCCACAACCAGAGTGCGTGCGTGTGTGTGTGTGTGTGTTTGTGTGTGTGTGTTTAGAGAGAGAGAGAGAGAGAGAGAGAGAGAGAGAGAGAGAGAGAGAGAGAGAGAGAGAGAGAGAGAGTGTGTGTGTGTGTGTGTGTGAGGGTGGGTGCCTTGAACCCGCACTCAAGGCGGGGGGAGGGGGTGCACTCCAGTACAGTACGTAGCCAGAGAGGCACGCAGGCGAGAGAATCGCTCAGAGGCGATGTTCGAACCCGGTCGCTATTTGCCCGCCCTATTCGCGAGAGCGATCTCGGTCCAAAATAATACGACCACCGAAACCCAGGCAGCTGCACCCACGAAATCGCGTGTTTGTTTCGTCGCTTTTGTTTTGTCCGGTGAAATTTCGGATGCGTTAGTAACGAAGTTTTGAAATATCAGTTTGCGTAACGCGACCGAACGTAAACCCAAACGTAGCTGAAACGAAATAAGCTGACCCGGAACCGGGCCGACTCCAGTCGTGACTTCGGCTTTCTGAAGTCCGGGAGTGGGTACTGCCGCTGCGTGTCTCGGCCGTCACTGCGAGCCCTGGAACTCGGGCTTCCCGCCTACTGAATATGGTTCTAGCTGGCCGCAGCCGGGGCCGTACGCTTTCGCTGGTTCAGTTCTCTGTGTCCGCCGCCGGACGGCCGCCGCACACGCCCTCTCAGCGACCACAACACCATTCCAGCTCCCCGGCCAAGAGGTTCCAACACAGACCCTCTCTCTCTCTCTCTCTCTCTCTCTCTCTCTCTCTCTCTCTCTCTCTCTCTCTCTCTCTCTCTCTCTCTCTCGCTCTCTCTCTCCCCCTCTTCCTCTCTTCCCCATTTCTGCTCGGCCTGGATACTTTCCGCCGACTTTATGGCTATTCAAATCCTACTTGTCAGAGGGCGCGCGCAGTGGATCCCTGTGGATCCCCACGGATCCCTCCACGGACCCCCGCAGTAGGATCCCGGTCCGCTCGAATGAGGCGGAGGACAAACGGAGGTCGGCGGGCCGGGTGGAATACGGGACGCTCTCGCTGCCGATATAAAGCAGCCGTGGAGGGTGTGTGTGTGTGTGCGCGCGCGCCCCTCTAAATCACCCCGTCTGGATAGTTTTCTTATTTTGGCCAGCATTGTTGTGGACAGTAAGCCGCTCTGCTGGCAGAGACGTCTAAACAATGCGGACCTCTCGGCGCGGACAATTTTCGGGCGGGCGGTCTCTGCCGGGGATCGAACCCGCGGGCGCCCTGGTGAACAGAGCCCGGGACGGAGCCGCAGGGCCAGACAGGGCCGGGCTCCTGGCTGCCGTCGCCGCCGACTTGGATTTACGGCGATCACATCCGGCAAATGAACCAAGATGTTGGAGGGGGGAACAAATGTCGAATTAATGCATCCAGAGGCGGCACTGGGCCTGAGCCGGGCCGGACGGGACGCGGCTGCAGCGCCGGCAGCGCCCGGCCCAGAGAGCCCCCTAAGCCACCTCGAGACCGCGTCACAGATACCCCGCCGGGTTTGGTACACGTTCCGCGGGGGGGGGGGGGGGGGGGGGGGGGGGGGGGCAAGTTCGGGGTCATCCATAAATTATTATGCCAAGCAAGCGGAGCGGATTGAGGGGGGGGGGGGGGGGGAGGGGGACCACGACTTGGAAATGGATCTCGAAACATTAGCATCTGGGCTTTCAAGAGGAAGCTGCTGCGTAGCAAGAATCCCCTTCCTCCTTCTTGCGTCCTCACTCACCCCTTCCCTCCCTATCCATCAGCGTTTCGGACAAAACAAGAGGGAAACAAGGGGTCCCCGGAGTGGAGGGGAGGGGGGGGGGGTATCGAACGGGAATACGGGGATTATTTTGACGCTAAATGATGACGTCACACACAAAGCATGCGATCCGATTAGAGCGCCGCCGTGTATGGGGGCGGCCTCGGCCTCGGCCCCGGGGCCCCGGCCGGCCGAACCCGCCGCTCGTTTTGTGGTTCGGCGGCGTGTTTGATTATGATAATGTTGTTGTGGCCCGCGCAGCTGCTGTTTTGTTACAACGTATTGTGTGTGTGTGTGTGTTTTTGTCCCTTTTTGTTCTGTTTTTTCAAACGCTGTATTGTTTGTTACAGACTGCCGGCGGTTTAACGGCAACGGCAACGGCGTGGGGATGGGCGAGAACCGGAGGCCCGAGGGCAAATTCGGCGACTTCCACTGCGACGCGCCGCTGCTGCTGCTCGAGTCGGCCACCACCGCGATGAAGGACATCGCCAAGGAGGTCGACTTCATCCTCTGGACAGGGTCAGTTTCCGTTAAGGCTTCTATCGCTGTGCTAACCATGAAAATAAGGGGGAAAGTATGGCGAATGTGTGCTGATACGTTGCTAGCGTAGCGTGCGTGACAGCGCGTGCCGGCGTCAAGGATATCAATTTCTACTTGGCACTTTTATGGTCACGCGTTGTTTCACTCGTTTCGCATATCGGGCTCGCCTCCTCGCGTGTGCGTGCGTGTGAGAGCGTGTGTGTGTGCGTGCGTGTTGTTGGGCTCGGCTTTCAAAAGCGCTCCAGGAGGCAGTGTTGTCACACCTGACCGTGTGATACTCGTGTTTCTCTCGCCTTCAAAATGAAAGTAATTTCAGCTCGTACACTCATAAGTATGTACGACACGGGGAACGGGGAAACAGCGCGGGCGGCAAGAGAGAGAGAGAGAGGGAGAGAGAGAGAGAGAGAGAGAGAGAGAGAGAGAGAGAGAGAGAGAGAGAGAGAGAGAGAGAGAGAGAGAGAGAGAGAGAGAGAGAGAGAGAGAGAGAGAGAGAGAGAGGAAGACGGAGTTTGTTTGTGCGCGTATGGGAGGAGGTTGGACAAGAGAGTCGACAAAGCGACTCCACTAGGTTTTTTTTTTTTTTTGGTCTTTCTCGCTTTTTACTGCCGGCCGAGTCGGCAGCTGCTCCTCGCCTGGCCTTGTCTATCCGGCCCAAAAGTTGATTCACTTCTGCCGCGATATGACCTTACGCTGACCTCTGCGCTGCGGCCCCGGCGACGCGGCCGACCAGTAAACTGAATGTATCGCACTCGCTTTGTCTGGGGCGGCCTCCGCCACCTGCCCTGGCCTCCGCCGCCTGCCGCCGCCTCTCCTGGTGTGGAGTGCGCCGAGCCGCTGCCGCTGTCGGGGGGCATGCCGTGCCAGCCGTGCCCCGTATGCCGTGTGCCTCGCTCTCGCGGCGAAATATTGCACCCCGGGGAATCTCCTTTATACCATCAGCCGCCCCCCCCCCCCCCAACCCGGCCTCTGCCGTCGCCAGGTTGCGCATCCGTGTTCTTGTTTTAATTTCCGCACAACGGCAGAGTCCGCGGCGGCGGTGGCGGCCGTGGTTCGCGCGCCACATGAGGAGCGCAGGGGGCGTTTCGTTGTGTTTCCGACGCCTTGCTGCTGCCGTGCGTGTTTATAAAACGATAATTCACTTTGGAGCGTACAAAGTAGAGTCGTATCCGTGGTGGCCAGGGGGCAGAGGGGCAGAGGGACCGGGCTGGGGAGGGGGGGAGGGGCATAGTGCGGGGCTGTCCCCCTGCTGCTGCTCTGCTGCTGGTCCGACGGTTTTTGTTTCCTCTGCGTTTTCTTGTGTTTCGCGTTTTGTTTTCGCCATTCGTGCCGCCCCCACCCGATAATCTCACGCCAACAAGCACCGTATTCCATATCTGTCTGTCTGTCTGTCCGTCTGTCTGTCTCCGCTTGTGTGCGCCCAGAACGCTGTTGCCGTCGTCCGTGTTATTGCATGGCATCTGGAAATGCAGCGAATGAAACGGCATTGCGTTGTGGCGAAGAGCCTCCGTTCCACCCCGCGAATGGGAGGGGAGGGGGGGGGGCGTATGGCACTCCCTGGCGCTCGGGTTTCGCCACTTGTGCCTAGCTTGACAAATGTAAATGATCGCCGAGTTTTGTGCTGCGATGCGGACGAATCGACTCTGAAATGAATCCTCCTAAAGTCTAAAGTGTTCCGGGACGTGTGTTGCAGGGCGGGTCCCGTGTCCGGGCACGAGGTCGGGCTGACGCAAGTGACGCAGCTGCTGCTGCGAGCCTTCACGTCCCAGTTCGTGTTCCCCGTGCTGGGGCCGGACATGCGGCACGCAGACCACTACAAGCAGGCGGCCGAGATCTGGCGGAACTGGCTGCCCGAGGAGGCCATGCAGACCTTCTACAAGGGTGAGAGAGAACACAGCACCACGTACTTTCAAAAATTTTTGGTTGAAATTTCTCGGGGTGAATCTTCTTGCTGTTGTCGACTACTATTCTGGAAAGTAACAAGACAGGCATGGAGAACGCATTACCGTTCTAGGACAGGCTCGTTCTTTGGGGCTGTTCAGATACCACGTGGACAGGGGGGTGGGGGGTTCACGAAAACAAGTGTCCAGGTGAATTTAAATGATGAAAAGTTTTCATTTTTTTTTAAAGTGATGAGCTCGTTGCACCCATGCAACGTTAGTTGCTCCAACGCAAGAGGTTGTTTGAACCTTTATTGTTGGAGCTACTAACGTTTCGTTGATTAAACTAAACTTAAGTTCCGCCAACAAAATTTTAGTACTCTGAACAAACATTTGCTGCTTGTCTCAAAATCAACTTAAAGATTAATTGCGACAACTAATCTTTTTTCTCCGTGTACAGTAATCTTTCTCGATTACTGATTGTTTTAGAATTCACGTTTCTAACACTGATTGCCTCTCCTTCCCCTGCAGGCGGCTACTACACCATCGAGCAGAAGAGCAAGCCGCTGCGCATCGTGGCGCTCAACACGAACCTGTGGCTGGAGACCTCGGGCGGCGGGCGGGCCGGCTACCCGGGCGGGTACGCGCGCGACTCGTGGGGGGACCAGCGGCGCATGGGCGTGGTGCGGGAGCCGTGGGAGGTCCGCGAGAACCGGGTGCACGACGAGGACCCCGCCAACCAGTGGCGCTGGCTGGAGGAGGAGCTGCACAAGGCCCGGGCGGCCAAGAAGACGGTAAGTTCGTCCTTCCTCTCTTCTCCCAACGCGCCCGATATTGGCCGTAACAATTCTCCGCTGCCAGCCCTGCCAGCCCTGCCAGCCCTGCCAGCCCTGCCAGCCCTGCCAGCCCTGCCAGCCCTGCCAGCCCTGCCAACCCTGCCAACCCTGCCGGCCCTGCCGGCCCTGCCAGCCCTGCCAGCCCTGCCAGCCCTGCTAGCCCTGCCAACCCTGCCAACCCTGCCGGCCCTGCCAGCGCCGCCAGAGTGTGTATCGACAAGCAGCGCAGTTCCCATACATATTACCTCCCGCGGCATATGCCGCAGACTAATAGGCTTCCACCGCGCTGCAGGAGCGCAAGTTTGACGGTCGTAATAAGTTTCCGCCCCCGCCCTCTCCCCCTCCCCTTCCCTCCCCCCACCAGCTCCCGCCCACCTAATCACCTCGCCAATATTCCTCGCCGAAAATAGCGTCGCGTTCCCGAACTGGCGGATTATTAATTTCCAGCTAATCTTATTTCGTCGTCGGCACAATGACTCACACGTCCTGCCCGGAGCCCGGCCCGGCTCCGACTCAGTGTGAGGCAGAGCGCCCCGGAGCCGTCCTCATATCTGGTCCGGGCCTGACCTGGAGGCGCGCTGCGGTGCGGGCGGTGCCGATCTGGTCACACAGCTTCCGGACGACGAGGCCTCCGACGCGTCCCGTGTGACCCGCAAACTTTTGGCTGCGCCGGGTCCGGCAGGGCTATCCGGCCCGTAAAGTAATGAACGGGTGGCGCTGTCCTCGTCTCCCCCCCCCCCTCACGCAGTACTTATTACGCCATGCCCCGCCGCGCCACCTGTTGGCCGGCGCTGGAACGTCTCATTCCGGGGTGGGGGCGCTGGCTGAGGCGGCGGAGCGCCTTGGGCCGAGAGGGTCCGACCCCGTTTTATCGAGAGCTGTGAGCTCTCCGAGGGGGAGAGGGGGCCCGGCGCCCGACACGGCCCGGCCCGGCCGCTTGCTTGGACAAGGACGGAGTCGAGTGATGGAAAGAGAGCGGACTGGGGC